>CM067218.1:148151518-148756518 GCA_034190945.1 Octodonta nipae
TGAAAAGGCCTTAAGCCGGTGTCATGCATGTATTAAAGCCGGTGGCAAACAGTTTAAACATTTGCCCTAGGTTAGCGATATAAAATTTTCATTTTATTTGAACTTTCACGTTCGCTTTATTTCAAATCGGTCGAAAATCTTGAAATGACTATAAACAGTTTGTTCTTATCCAGAAAAGTACCTACAATAATTTTTATTTAGGTATTCTAGAAGAATTATTATACTATTTTGTAAAATGCATTTGGGTTCCAACGTATGCAACAATTTGCCATAGCAATATATTTTTTCACACAATGAGGTGTGCAGTTAACTGAAAAAAAAAAAAAATTCTCCAAATTTCTGTTAATAAATGTAACAAATATACTTTTTTGTGATAAAAGAACATACATTTCGCTGTAATTTGGGACTGAACCTTAGAAAATAGTTAAATAAGTTACCAATACAATATATTCAAAATTGTTATTATAGTACTGAAAACTGTAGTCTAGGGTATTTTTTTTGGAAGTTTTTTAAAAAAGTGCGTAAATCTTAATCTTGTATACATATTTGAAATTATGCCTCAGTCAGTGTTTAACATCATGATACATCAAGAGTAGCAAATACAATAAAAACATCATTGGCAATAATAAGAGAGAGTAAACATCCAACATAAGAGGGCTGCCTTTTATATTTCAGGATTAGAGAACAAGAACAAATATTAATCATCGAAAATCGCTTTATTGTTTTTCAAAATATTCCCCATGAAGATCTATACACTTTTGCATGCGTTTGAATCAATTGTCGAAGCACTTTTTCCACTCTGATTGAGGTATCTCCAAAACATGCATTCTGAACGCAGCAACCGCTTCTTCAGGTGTCGAAAAATGTTGACCTCTCAGTATGTTTTTTACGTACGAGAATAAAAAGAAGTCATTTGGTGACGAGTCAAGACTATACGGCGGATGACTCATCAAATCGATGTTTTGAGTGGTCAAAAATGCAGTTGTTTGAGCCGATGTGTGAGAGCTCGCATTGTCGTGAAGAGTGATCCATCTTCGGCGGTTGGTTTTCTCATTTCTTGGAGGACAACTGGGAAATAAATGGTTGTGTACCACTCAGAATTGACTGTTCTGCGTTGTTCTAGTGGTACGGTTGCGACATGTCCGTTTTTCCGAAAAAACAGGCGATCATTTGCTTGGAAGTGCTTCGTGCGCGAACAACTTTTGTTGGATTCGGCTCATCTTGAAACACCCATACAGTCGACTGCTGTTTACTTTCGGGCTCGTACGCGTAAATCCACGATTCATCACCTGTCACTATGTCATAAACGTGTTTTGAAGCACCGCTATCGTGTTTTTTGAGCTTTTCTTTCGTCCAATCGACACGAGCCTTTTTTGAACGATTGACTAATTGTGTGGGATCCAACGAGAACAATTTTTTTTTGACATTCCAATGTTTATGCAATATTGAATGTATGCTGGTCTCACTAATGTATAAGGTTGACTCAATCTCACGATAGGTCACATGACGATCTTGGTCACGCACAGCATCAATGGTTTCCGGAACAACAACTGTTTTTGGACGACCTTCACGAAATTCGTCTTGGAGTGAACTACGACCTTGATTGAATTCACCACACCATCGATAGTCCTTGATGGAGTTTCATCTCCAAAAATTAAATTAAGTTAATCCATGCACTCTTGCTGACTTAATCCACGTCGAAAGTTGTAAAAAATAATCGCATGAAAATGTTCACGATTTATTTCCATTTTTTGGCCGAGATGAATCCTTTAAGTTACTGTAAACAATACATAGCGCTCGTATGTCAAAGCGTTCTGAGTACGTATAACCTCAAAAATGTCAAACTTTACGACAGAGCTGTCAGTTGTCAGATTGCAACACTAGGGTTGTCCAATCCCAAAACATAAAAGGCAGCCCTCGTATTACATCTGAAACTTGAAAACTAACAAATACTAATTGCAAAAGTAATCTCAATAATTAAATTTAAAAATTGTTGTATTTCTATTAAACTAATCGGTTGAATTAGTTCAGCATTTAAACTTACTTGACAATCTTTCCAGGCCTGAGATCGAAGTTCTTCTTAACGATATCCAAAAGTTGTTTTTGTGACAATTTGGATGTACCGTAATCGAATACTGTGATAGACAGAGGTTCTGCTAAACCAATGGCGTAAGCAACTTGTACCAGGCATCTTCTGCACAATCCAGCTTTCACCAGAGACTTGGCCACCCATCTGGCTGCGTACGCTGCGGACCTGTCGACTTTCGTGAAATCTTTTCCGGAGAACGCTCCACCACCATGCGCCCCCCATCCCCCGTAAGTGTCGACGATGATTTTACGACCTGTCAGACCAGCGTCGCTCTAGAAACAGATAAATAAAAAGCTTAAGAAATGCTGAAAGTGTAAAAAAGGTGCTTCAACATGTATATAGAATTTCAGAAGGGTTTGTTGTGCTTCATTTTTCATCGAGATAGCAAATACTCATAAAACATCATAAAATCAGAAAGACAAGTAACAAATAAATTTAAAAGTTACTGACTTAAATTTATTTGTTGTTAAGAAATAGGGCATTTTTCTAACATTTGGCAACGTTGCAAACGGAAGTGTCGTTTAAAGTTGGAAAATATTTTAATTTCTTTTATAACTGCCTTACAAAAAGAAGGAGCTTATCAATTCGTCGTCATCTTTTTTTTTTATATTGATGCTCATTGATTATTCAAAAACGGTTTGGGCAATTTTGATGATTTAAACTGCATTGTATCAAGGAATGTTACAGAAAGGTAAAATATAATTTTCTATACCGTGAGATTTATGGTTTTCCAAAAAATCAGAAAAAACCAGGAATTAAGGAACTACACGACAGTGAATTTCAATGAATCTTTACAGTTTTCTCTAAAACAGCTTAATCAATTTGAATATTTTAAGTTGTATTCTACAAATGTTCCAGCTTGATTCACTATAATTTTCTATAACGTAAAAGTTATATAGGGTGGTTCAAAAAATGTTGTTTTGGGTGGCACATAAGCAGTTGCGTACACAAGGTGGTTAAAATAAGAGTGAAATAGAACTATAGTTATACAGAGTGGATAAAAAACATTAAAAATGTTAAATAAGCATATACAGTAAGAATATTTGAGTTATAGGGCGGAATGTAATACACTAATACAGAGTTCAAAAAATATTAGCAGTTTCTTATACAAAACGGTTGAATAAATATTATATAGTGTGGAACATACAGAACATACATAGTTGCTTCTACCAGGTGGTTCAAATAAGGATGCAGTAGAATTAGTTATTCATGGTGTATCAAAAATTATGTAAGCATTACGCATTAGGGATATTGGAATTATAGGGCGGTGTATAAGTACAGCTATAGAGACGGGTACAAATAATTTTAGAAGCAGTTGCATGTATCGAGTGGTTGAAATAAAGAGGTAGAAGAAAATTATAATGATACAATAGTGGTTCAAAATTGTGAAAAATTTTGTTATATAGGGTAGACCATGAGCAGTTGCATATATAGAATACTAGACATATAGGGCCAAGAAAAAATATAAATATACAGGGTGATTCAAACAATATAAAAATAGAAACAGTTAATAGGTTGGAGAGGATTTATACTTATACACGGTGGTTTTAAAAATATCAGGGTGGTTACAACATAGTGTAGAGTTGAACAGGGTGGTTCAGAAAATTAACGATAAATAAGTTAAATTCGGTGACGAATACAGAGAAGCATGAACAGGGTGGTTGCAAAATATAATTACACTTATACAAAGTGGTTCAAATAATAAAGCAAATTGAAAAAGTTTAAAAACTATGTGGAAAATATAGAAAAAGAATACAAATGAGAGAGAGAGATAATAATATATTAAAACAAGCAATTGTACCTATTACATCAAATATAAATTATTTTTTAGTTATTTTATGCAATTTAATGAGTTGGTTGTGGAAACTACACTTGCTATCATGTTGGATTTTTATATAAAAAAAATTCGCTATTTCAAAATTTGTTTTATACCTGTAACTTTATTACAATTATTGTCAAACTATATTGCATTCTTGGATTCATTATTAAAAAATAATAATGCGATAATTTTGTTTAATGAGATCTTAACTTGTATAGTTAAATACAACTCAAAAAAACGGATCGTCTTAGTTTAAGCTTTGGGTTTTATGTTCCCAGTTGAACTGTAGGTATTTTACCATATTTTATGTGTACTGCTTAATGGTCCATACTTCCACAATAGTTCAGCAGTAACAAGTTGGGTCTTTCTATTATTTACCTATAGATGTCGCTACGTGGCGCCAAGGGCGTAGCCAGGAATTTTTTATGGGTGATGGGCTGATTAGGACTGCAAAATGTATTATTTTTGTTCATGTATTTCCAAGATATATAAAATTGTATAAATATAAAACTATTCTTATGAAAAATATGATTAATTGATTAAAATTAAATCTTGAAACCACGAATTCCAAAATTTGGGGGGGGGTTGTTGAACTTCCAGACCCCCTCCCCTCCCGCTAGCTAGGGGCGTGCGTGGCGCAATCCCTGCCTTGTGTGTATAATACCCAGGGTATGGATTTTGTTTGGTTTAATATTTTTTAATTAACTCGCGGGGTTAAATGAATGCTCGGATTTATTAGAATTCTTTTTGCTCTTCTGAGATATTGATTCGTTTGTATAGTTACGTTAAAATTAAATGAGTTCTTGTTTATGTCTTACCTGGGGTCCGCCAATTATGAATAGTCCACAGGGATTAATGTGTATGACGGTGTTTTCGTCGAGGTATTTGTTTGGAATGACTTCTTCAATAACTTTTTGTTTGATTTCTCTTCTCAGATCGTCCAATGAAATCTTTTCACTGTGTTGAATCGAAACAACGATGGTGTGTACCCTTCTTGGAATGCAAGCTCCATGGTCGAATGTGTATTCGGCAGTAACCTTCAAAATAAAGATATATTTTTTATTGCAGTATACAAATATAAACCATTACGTGTTATTATAAATTTACAACGGTTCCAGTGAACATATTTCCGTGTTTCCTTACAGTTTTAATCAAAGAGGAGTACTACGATTTCTAGGAGCTTTATAAAAATTAATGATTTAAAAATAAGTTCCTACGTTCTAAGATTTTGCATAATAATAAATAAAGGTATTGTCACGGCCAGGAAATAGTCCAGATTCTAATCCCATTCGAGCTACAGTGAAAAAGAATTAGAATACAACCAAAGTATATTTAACACTGTGATATACAGGGATTTAATTTCAAAACTAACCACCCAAAATAACTTTATTGTATTAGCGCTAGAACTGCTGGGTACTTAAATTAAATGTTTAAAATGTCCGCCATTGTTTGTAAGACAATACAATAAGTAAAGTGGCAGCTCGAATTTTTCCCTCACTTTTTGAAGCGTTTCTGGTGTAATCCGCTCACACCTTCTGTCATAATCATTCTCAAGCAAGCTGTAAAGCTGTATTTTGCAGGGAAAGAATTTATTTAGGCGAAACGTTTTATGCACAGAGCACATGGAAATATTTAACCTGGAGACGTTTGGTTTTGGTATTGATGTTTGAAGATCCATGGCAAAATTACCTAAAATCGCTACCGGTGCAGTTTCAATTAATACTCTGCGATTCTTGACAATTTTATTGCACAAACTTCAGTTTCTTGAAATTTATTTTTATCGGGATGTCTCTGATGAAAAACAGGAGAAGTTCTGAGTGCACAGTGTTGTTCTTTCCCATAAATAAATATTATTTCAATTCTTTCTTGTAAATAAATTGTTTACATTTACAGTCACATACAAATCTTTCACAAGAACATTTAAGGATTTTTTCTCACTTGTTTATCTCGGTATTTATATGCTTTATTTCGATTACAATTATTTTTTTTTTCGGTTTCTAGTTCATGACTCTGTAAAAAAAGATGTGTCAAACGATCGGCAAAAAGAGACCTTTAAAAAGAGGTATCACATGATACCCCTTTGTATTTAAACTTGAAGTGATATTCACTCCTGCAAGGGGATGAAACCGCCGATACGTGTAAAATGTGCCTCCCCTTTTTTTTGCCTTTTTCTCTTAAAGATATTGTAAAAGTTATTTTGGGTGGCTAGTTTTGAAATGAGAGCCCTGTATATTTGAGACTGGTAATGAAGAAATCAATTAAAGGGCAAAAGCTTGGTTCGTAGCTTGTCAAATAGGGTTAAATTTTTCGAAGATTTATCTGTTTTCCTTACCGATACTGAATCGGTTCCGGTTTTTCCGTAAATGTCATAAGTTTTAAGTTTGAGTTATTTCACAAATGCTATTTTGAGTTACCTGAATCGAAGTTTAAAGATCAGATATGTAGTTCAACTGTTTTAAAATAACAGTTGTAATTACTTAGTATTTTCTTCACAAATAGCCTCAGTTAATAGTTTTCATCATCTCATTCAAGAGTAGCTAATACTAATAAACATCATGGGCGTAATTTTTTTACAATAAAACGAAAATAAGTATACATTTTCCTTTACCTTACCTGAGTTTTCGAATCTGGTCTTGCCCACCAGAATTCTCCGGATCGTCGTAGATCCGCTATTTTGTGATTGAGTCTGTGAGCTAGAACAACTGTCAATGGCATGCATTCTTCTGTTTCATCTGTAGCGTATCCAAACATCAAACCCTAACGAATTACAATATACCATTAATAACTGACGTTAGCATAATAATTGCATGCAAAATATTAAGAGTAAACCAAATTAATAACATAAAAGCAACAATTCATGTTCAAATGTACCTAATGCTATTATTAATACTAATTTTATATTTGTAATTGAATGTTACAACTAGTGTTGGGCATTAATAGACAAAAACTATCTAAATATTCCATCATAATTGTCAAATATTTGAAGTATAAGATAGATCTTTGGAAAACTAACTAAATTTAGAAATCTATCTGAATAAGCCAATAGAATAAATAGATGCCTGCTTAATTAAAAATACTACCTAATAAATGAACTAAAAGTAGCGTAAATTACAAAAAGGAATATCAGTCATCCAAAAACATATTCACCAGATTCCAATAATTTTTCTTGACTATTTTAATGGGCGGTTATAAGTCCTTATTGAAGCATTTTTTAGCGGAAAAAAAGTGAAAAAACTGTTTTTTAACCGACTTCCAATAAGGAGGACGTTACAATTCGTCTGCAACTTTTTTTATGTATGCTGAGCGATTATTCAAAAACGGCTTGGGCAATTTTGATGATTTAAACTGCATTATATTAAGGAACATTACAGAAAGGTCCCATATAATTGTTTATAACATAAGATTTAAGGTTTTTCAGAAAATTAGAATGAATCTTCACTGTTTTCTCTAAAACCGCTCAAGAAATTTGAATATTATAAATTGTATTCTGCAAAGATATGTTCCAGCTTGAATCCGCATATTTTTCTATAACGTAAAACTTACCATTTTTCTGAAAATCGGGAAAATATATGCAAAAAACTGTAAATATCATGGTAAATGACAAATTTTCATCATAAATATCTAGTTTAAATGTAAATATATGCCATGAAAGTATATCGTGGTGTTTATAATGGTTTTAATTTTAATTCGTTTGAAGTAAGTTTTTTTAAAGACGAAGTTAAGTTAGGGGGCTTATGGTCACGTGAAATGGCAGAAAATATTCCGTTAGTTTATCGAAACGAAAATTGTTATGTCGGCGAACTATTCTATATGATATACGGTTGTAGGTGAGTGGGTGCGTCCATGTAATATTAGGTGGTTCATAAGCAATTGTATACATAGGATGGTTGAAATTTAAGTTGGAATTGAATTAGTTATACAGCGTTGTACTAAAAATATTGTATTGGGTGGCACATAAGTAGTTGTATATACAAGGTGTTTGAAATAAGCGTAAAGCAAAACTATAGTTATACAGATGGGATATTTGAGTCATAAGACGGAGAATAATTACAGTTATATAAAAGACTTTAAAAATTGTCAGAACCAGTTGAATATTTAGGATGGTTGAAATATAAGGTGGAGTTTAATTACAGTTCTACAGGGAGATTTAAAAAAGGTATATAGTTTGGAACATAAGTAGTTGCTTAAGACAAGGTGAAGTAAGGGTGGGGTAAAATTATTGTTATTCAGGGTGTATCAACAATTTGTTATATAAGCAATTAGGATATTTGAATTATAGGACGTAGGACGGGGTATAATTATAGACATGGGTTAAAAAAATTTTAGAAGCAGTTGCATATACCGGGTGGTTGAAATAAATGGTAGAGTAAAACTATAGTCATAAAATGTGGTTCAAAAAGGTAAATTTTGTTATATCGGGTAGACCTTGAGCAGGTGCATAAATGGAATACTAAACATATGGGGGCGACGTAAAATCATTGGTATATAGGAATAATTTAAACAATAGAAAAATAGAAAGAGTCGATAGTGTGGAGAGGATTTATACTTATAGAGAGAGGTTTTAAAGAAATCAGGACCATTGTAATACTGTGTTGAGTTGGAATTAAAGTTGTACAGGGTGATTCAGAAAATGATAGACCAATAACTTATATAGGGGTGACCAATACACAGAAGCATATGCAATATAGAGTGAATTAGATACATATACAGAAAGTGGTACAAATAATAAAAGAGAAAAAGAGAGAGAGAGATAAGAATACGCTAAAATTTTCAATTGAATTGTACCTTAAATCAGATAAAAAAAGAAGGTATGTGTCAAAATTGTGATTTATTGCAGACGGTTTCTAAACTGTTTTTATTTTTAAGTCAGCTGAAGTCGGTTCTTTTTTAAATATCAATGATTTTAAGTTCAAATGGTCTCAAGATGGATGACGTCCACTACTAACCTAATAAGACATTTTGTAGTTTATTTAATGCCCTTCAATTCGTCTATTCTGGATTTTACTTATACTGACAGGGAATTGGTATAAAATAGTAACATTAAATGTAGGACAGATGGCCAGTAGAGCAATGACAGTGCGTGCCTGTCATAGAATTTTCTTGAGGAGAAAGCGGCAGATGGAAATTATGATGAATTGTATTATGTTTTTTCTCTGCAGTGAATTATGTTTTTATATACATATCTATTATCTGTGCATATTTGACTATTTTTCTTTATTTATTGGGTAAATGATTATCCGTTTAATGTTTACTGATATTAATTAAATTAGAGTTGTGTCACCCCCGCGTCCTTTGGCTGGATACGCCACTGGCGACACATGTGATGGAAAGTAATGGGTCGCTCGTTTAATGCAAAGTTATACAACGACAAGTGCATTTTAACAGCTTTCTCGATCGAAAGAACGCTGTCAATACGCTGTGTTGTGCACATCTCTCAAAATTATTCTTCAATAACTACCGGACACTACTGATGATCATAAGCATTAATGTTAGTTTTTTGAAAAAAAAAGAAGAAATATTGATGGATAAATTCATTCTCCGGTAGTTAAAATCAATTAATTAGTAATTAACTTATAACTGGAAATATTTTATGTAGCCCATCACTACTTATAATAATCAAAACTTTATAAACTTAAACTATCTTCGGGTTAGTTATAATACATTGTC
Source organism: Octodonta nipae (assembly GCA_034190945.1). Taxonomy (NCBI): domain Eukaryota; kingdom Metazoa; phylum Arthropoda; class Insecta; order Coleoptera; family Chrysomelidae; genus Octodonta; species Octodonta nipae. Next base: position 148,161,094 of record CM067218.1, read on the forward strand.
TTATTAGTATTTTCCCATTCATTTTTATACCCAAGCATTCCATATAAGACAATAGCGACGGTGGACAATTGTATCTAAATATGTGCAAATTTTATATTGTTTATTAAAAAAACATTAGAAATTCCCATTGTTTCTAGTTTATTTGAATCCTAAATAAGTAATTACTGCACTTAAGATTTAACAATTGAAATTTTGAACATATTTTAATAAAAGTCTTCATTGTATTAGGCATTTTCGTAGTCAAGTGCTGACCTCTAGTACAAATATGAGCAACTGACATTGAACTGTGGATAGTGCTGTCGAAAATTTGTGATAAAAAATTGGAATTAGTAAACAAATTAATTATGCTGAACGTTGTTGTTTTTTAAACATTGCATTTGTTATAAATTTATGTGGATGATTTACAAAACAAATCAGAAGATATTATACATTGTCAAGGAAATTAGGCATAACAGAAAAAACTAACAATAGAACAATTGCAAATTGTGTTTTTGTAAATGCGTATTTTGTAATCAAAATTTTTATAGTCTATATGTCAAGGTTGAAGCACCTTTTAAATTGTGATGCCTCAACAAATTCCAGATAAATACTAACACATAAAACAATTTTAGTAGTTGAAATTATAATACCGTCTAAAGATGAATTGTATCAAATGTTGCGTATTATTCAAACTGCGTGGTCAAATTACATAAGGCAAAGTACAAAGTATTATGAAATAAATGAACCTTGCAAATTCTGTAAGATATTGTGAATATGGTATCATTTTACTAGATTTATGAAGTAGATAATAACAATGTTTTGCATTTAAAAGCAAACTTTTCTTTTTTAAACTAAAGAATTTAAATATCTTCGACTAATCTTTAAAGTTTTTGCTGCAATTATCTATAGTCTATTTAGAAATGAATGACATTTTTTATAAGTATAAAAAATTGTATTTCGGGTGCTAAATTAAGATTATTTTTATTTTTGCGTAAAATAAATCACTGAAATCAAGTAAAAGCTTGATATACAGGGTGTCTTAAACTAGTAGTACACCCCATTTAGAATGGAGTTTTTTTAGGTGTAAAGTCACTAAAAAGGTAAACTGGGTACGCTCTATTGAATGTATTTAGTCTGATCTCACTGAACATCTATCTTTTGGTCTCCAAATTGAGTTTTTCATAGACGAAACGTAAGATGGCTAACGATATTTTGAATTTACGTAAACCGGAAAATATCGATGTAGACCTGGTAGATCGGATTTTTTAATGGTTCATCCATGCTTTGAACACGAAAATGAATTCTACGTGGAAAAGAAGTATTTTATCGGTAGTTTTAACTTCCCGTTAAATCAGAAGACCAAAATTTGATATTTTTCGGTAAAAAATTGAAATTACTTTATTTCCGTTCCCTTATATATGAAATAAATGCCTATTTTGAGGACCATGGGTAGGTAAATCTATTATTTGGAACGAATAAAAAAAAACGAAAAAAAAAAAAAAACGCTGGACTACAATATAAACAACGCCTAAATTTTTAAAAATATTATATTATTTTTCCAAAAATATATTTGAGGCAATATGCAATTTTTTTATGTTGTAGTTTAATGTTTAAAGAATAATTGAAAAAAATAAGCCAGGCGATTTGTCGGGGTTTTAACAGTTTATCGGCAGCTGTCTACGTTCTTGCTTGCCCCGTTGCTATTGGCTCTGGCGAGGTCACGTGACTTACAATAGCAATGAAGTTTCAAGTCACTAGAAACTAGTGGGAATTTCGGAGTAAAATATAGAAAAATTTGTAAATTTCTGCTAAAAACGGTTTGTACAAAAATGATTGTGTTAAATGGACATATTTTTTGTGTTATTTTTTATCATAAAAAATTTGTTATTTAGTCAATTTTAATACAAATATGAATGTAATGAATTAATTAAATATGTGACCTGAAATAATTTTCAATTTCTGTATAAATTTTAAATTTGAATCCTGTTACAGAAAATAAAGTATTGTTTTAAATTTTGGATGTAGCGGTAAACATATGAATCCTATAAAGAAGTTAATTAAAAGTTGTTGAAAAATAAGTTTTTTACAAAAAATGTCTCTTATGATCTGTTGAAAAAAGAAAAAGAATATTTTTGCACTAATGTCAGATTTTTAAGTAATTCATTACATTTATATTTGTATTGAAATTGACTAGTTAAATAAAAAAAATTTATGATAAAAAAATAACACAAAAAATATGTCCATTTAACACATAAATCAACAATCATTTTTGTAGAAACTGTTTTTAGTAGAAATTCACAATTTTTTTTATTTTTTACTCTGAAATTCCGACTAGAAACTTTATTGTAAGTCACCTAACCTCGCCAAAGCCAATAGTAACGCGGCAAGCAAGAATGTAGACAGCTGCCGATAAACGCTCTCTCTCTCTCTCTCTCTCTCTCACACACACTCACACACACACACACTACAACTTGTCTATAGCGGTACTCACTCCCGCATACAAATAATGTGTTAGATCACCTGGCAGGTAAAAAGTCCCACCAAAATGATCTGTCTTTTTGAGAATCATATTTTTTAGTTATAAATAATACCCTATCAAAATTTAAAGTTGCCTCAAATACATTTTTCATATTTTCTTGAAAAATATTTTTGCACGCGCCTGGCAATGTTAAAACCTCGACTAAACCGTTTAGCTTATTTTTTTATTCTTTAAACATTAAACTACAACACATAAAAATTGCATATTTCCTCAAATATATTTTTGTAAAAAAAAAATATTTATCAAAATTTAGGGGTTGATTAACCTTGCCACTCACCAGCCAAGTCTTCAGTTCTGTGTTGGGGCATAATAGGAGAGGTATGTGACCAGTTTTTAACTGGCCTCAAAAACCTACTCAAAAATTGGTACCAGGTACCAGCTCTCCAACTATAATGTAAAGTTTTTATTTTCACAATCGGGTTCCTGGATTTATTTATAAACACAGTCTAACTCACTAAATTTTTTCCACTACTTTAATTTATATTCACAGAACTATTTACAATTTATCTTTACTATACGGCAATCGAATACAGAATGAATGAATCCGTATTTATCTATTCCTTCTCGGGATTCTCGAGAATTCTCTTCCTTCATGGACTAGATTCTTCGAGAACTTATCAAGACAAGCTGTCGATGCGCCAGATGAACAATATTTCGGATTCCCCGAAATACCGGATGATGCCGATTCTACGAATTACCGGAGGAATTTCCGTCACAATAATATCTACAGGTTAAACATGTTTTCAGTGAACCTGTATTGGAATGAGGTTTATCATGCTATTTAAACAAACAGAATAATGAGTAGTAAGAAAAATTTAATTAGTTAGAAAATATAAAATTTTGCAATCGTCCGAAAATGTAGCAAAAATTGGCATTACCTACTTACTTTGGATATTTATCGGTCTGTAATAAAAGCAAAACATACGTTTTTGTTACTTGTAATTAAATAATTATTCAATAAAATACTTTTGCATATATAATTCAGTATAAATGTTTCTGTTAACTTCTTGGTCGGTTACAAGTAGAAGCCTTAATCTTTTCAAGAACACCAGTCACCTTTTGTTCACGAACACAATCTTCTTCCGAACTATCATCGTCGTCATCACTTTCAGATTCGTCTTCTTCGTCATCGTGCTGCGTAAAAGCCTCAGATGTATTCACCATGTTGTCTAACAGACAACGCCAGTAGGTAGCGTAATTAATAGCTTCTTTCAACGAATTCATAATGTTATGGGCTTCCACAGCATCTTTGATAAGGTTGTCTTCGAGACATTTTGGACAACAAGCGATTGACTTCCCCTTCGATTTTTCGATTATATCAGTTGAGAGTTCTCTGACGTAAGCGCTGTAATTTCTCCAGGCAGATATCTTCTCGTCTGCCTGTTTAACGAATTCCCTCCAATCTCTTTTGAGCAGAACTTTCTTCTGTCCACTGGGGAGAATGACGTCTCCTCTTACAGTTGCAGCGTGCTGTTTAACCTTTTTGATCAGGTCACGTGCCCAAGTCGTCCAACTGTGAGAATTGTGGGTGATGTCTAGCAGTGCTACCGCCCACATTTTAAGGGAAAGACAGCACAAGGTATCCGGTGAATGTTCAGCGACATCGGTGGTTTCGTGTTTCTTAATGGTCAATGCAGGAATTCCAAAAGATTCCTCTCCTTCTTCCTCAGTTATGCTGCTCAGCTGTCCAGGCTCTTCTCTTTTCCCGGCAAAAAATGACAAGTCCTCATTTTGTAGGAGAAAGGTTCCACCTAAATCCACCGACAACAATCGTTTTGGTATTTGTTTTTGGTTTTTAACGGTCTGTTTGGCAACTTCTGGATCTGCATATTTGTTGAAAATCGATTCATCCTCAACGGTAACGATTTTTGGTGATGAACTAAATAAATCAGATTTGGTTCTCTTTTTTAAAAGAACCGAGGAAGACTTTCCTTGTTTTTTAGTTTGTAAATCAACTGATGATCGTTTTTTTCCCTTTCAGCGATCCAGTTTTAGAAGCGCCACGCTCCAAGGGCATTGTGCGAAGGCCTGGGAAGGCCTGTTACGAAAATTTTGGGATTTTGATGTAAAATTGTAACAGGTGACAGAAACCAATAACCTTGATTATTCTCGCCGTCATTTGAATAACTGACAATGAATAATTTTAAAATACCGAGGGTCCAAAATAATAAACCTTTTATATTCGAAGAACACCTTTTAACCGTTTTCTTATGTTCAGCTGTTTTTACGTGGGAATGAAATTTTAATAAATTATTTTAAATTAATAGTGAAATGTTTCCGTCGGGTTGCCTAACTGTATATGGCTGCAAGTACTATTTAATTGATGTCTCTTGACTACCTAATAAAAACTAATAGATAATTTAATTCAAAATTAGTTGCTCAACGGAATACAAGAGGTCAGCCACTTGATATATTCGGCAATAGATGTTTAAAATGCCCTAAATTAGTATTGATACCAAATGTAGAAGGCATTGAAAATATTTGCTATTTTAACATTTGGAAAAAATAAGCAAAATTGTCCTTTCTGGAGAAAATTTTTTTCATTTAAAATCATTTATCCCTTATAACTGCTAACTGGATAAGAATTTTCTCAAATTTCATGCAATATTCACAAAACAATAATCAAAAAACCCTTTGTTAATGTAATACTCTGCATAAGAAGTACTTTTTTCTTGATTATTGTTTGAAGAAAACTTTAGATTTGTTGTTGACATTCACCTGATCACCGGCCCCGATTTCGTCTTCGTTTTTGTTTTCATGCACCCCCGCAGCGATGTTCGATGACTGTTGGTCCAATGCTAGCAAAACACTGCATGTCTTGTGGTCAAAACCTGTTTGATGGTAGGATTTTTTTAGGTTACAATGAATGAATAGATGCGTAAGTTTAGTACATTTATATCGGATATTTTAATTATTTGCAAGGTAGTTTCTTTTAATAAAACAAAAGAAAGAAATTGGTGTGATCCATAATTACAAAAATCAGTGACTTTTACTATGATATAATAACAATTTTTTGTCACATGTTTATACATATTTCTTCATCTTTGCCATTTACTTTTCACCAATGATTTTATATTAGTAGTCATTGCTTTTCCCCTTGTTATCATTTATGACATTAAGTATACAGGGTGTACCTATAAAAAATAAGATAAAAACTAAAAGCTTTATTCCACACGTATATTTTAAAAATATTCAGACTGAAAATTTTTGAAAATCCTTGGTTTTTGAAACAATTTGCCCAAGGAATTGAATTTCACTAGAAATTTTAGCCCTTCAGAAGAGCCTCCTTCTTTACAGCTGTTTTATTTGATCCTCTGTTTAGGCATTGAAATTAATATAAACTGAAAGGGAGACGGAGTTTTAAGTAGTGAGGCCAAATAGTTAGCCTTTGTGCAACCCAAATTCAATAATTTTACTGATTTTTCATTCAGTGGGGTTTGGGAAAAATTCGCTTATTTGAGAATGTGAATGAAACATTTAAATCATTAATTTAAATTAAAAAAATATTCCTGAATTTGATGTTTAGGTACTATTGCATCTTTAAGTTAAGCATGTTTCGACCTTAATCGATAATTTTAATATTTATATAATAAACATCTTTCACAATCAAAGAACTCATATTGGACATTCGAATCCTTTGAGTTATGTTTTACACCCAAATGCTACCCAATTAACCATAATTTTAGATATCTGAACTATTAATGTAACGAAACGTAACACACCGCTATAAAATACAACGAAAATAGGATTTAATTATTTTTAAATTTGTATTTTGTTTTTAGTTCAATGGGTTTAGGTATGCAAACAAACATAACACGTAATATTGGTTGCATAAATACGTAATTACCAAGGGAAGTATACAAAGGATCGCTTGATCAATGTTAAACAATTTAGAATAAAACTGCCACCATGTGACGTATTACCGTGTCTTTCTTGATTAAAAACGGTTAATGTTGTTGATATTAATGACTCTAAAGGTATCAATTTGACAAAACAGGCCGGATCGAGAGTAATAAAAAAAACTAGCTTGCAAAATGATCAGGAACAGATGAAATTAGTTATTGAATTCGTTTAAAAGTAATAACCTTCAAAATATATATGATTATATTTGTTGAAAACAAGATAAATCTACACCTGTTCCAGACTGTTACCGATAATTGATTGTTTCTTATCCAATTATATATTTTGCAGTAAAAACAATTTCATAAATTACATAATAAACATGCAAAAAAAAGCCAAGGAAGAATTAAGCAACCATGCAAAAAAGCCCTGTGATGGTGTTTTGAAATGTCCATGATGATGATCTGTTTAATGTTGGTTGTATGATCATATCCCGCTTTAAAAATTTTAATGTATTCTCATATACCTGGTCCCCAGCACCAATTTCAGGTTCTTCTCGATTTTCATGTACTCCGTCTGCAATGTTGGGTGACTGCTGTTCTATAGCTACTAGCAGGTTCAAAGTGCGCCAGTCAAAGCCTATATACAGTGTGTTCAAAGATATACAGGAGTGAATAGCCAAGAAACATAGATGTGATTGTTAGAAGTAAAATTAATATGAGAACTTCATTGTTTTGGGTTCAGCAGTTTAAATAAATGTATATAGATTATTGTTATTTCACAGGGTTAACTGTTAAAATGAAGTCCAACTATAGGTATAATTAAAAAAACACAATAATTATTAATTTAACTAAACATAATTTTTGTATCTCATACATTTATTACAATCTTTAGTACATTCTCCACAATATTTTGAGACTCCTTAAGTGATTCAAGCTTTTTTTTATTGAAAACTGGTTTTACATTGAAAAAAAGTTTGAAACTACCTTCTTGTTAAACAGAATTTTCTTGTGGTTATATGTATGAATTTTTAATTTGTTTAAATTACCAACTAATTTAAATTGGCAGTTATCATTCCGTTTTAATAAATTAATATTATGCCTTTGGTATTAGAGGAAATTATGACCAGACTCTGTATAGGTTTAAACGTATTATATCAGCCCAGACCGCAACGGGATCAACAACTACTCAGAAAGCTTAGTGGACTACAATTTTTTTTCAATGAACTTCAACGACAAAAAACAAAATGCAAACAAACACAAAAGCAAAAAAGTTGTGCAGCAAATTTTAATCATTAGAAGAAACTTTTCACATACATATTTCAAAGCAAATTAAGAACTTTTTGAGAATTACAGTATACTATTTTGCAACAAGATTAGAGCACTGTTGTAGAAACTGATCATCATCCAGATATCGTAGGATTCGGAAAAATTAAACATGTACCTAAATAGATATCAAAGCTGGATCATTAATATAGAAACCAAGTTGATTCAAGACTGTCCTACTAAATGGAAATTTATATGAAGACTAATTCAGCTTCGGTAAATTAACTATTACTTAATGTTTAAGTCACTGGAAACAGCTATCAAAGAAATGTCTTGAGAGAAATTGTATTCCATGGTTCATTGTTTACGACATTTTTGTAAATATGGACAAGGCTAATTCAATAAAAAAATCGAGAATGTTCATCTGAGTACCTTAGTGGATTCACGTTTCAAGAAAATTGATTTTAAAGATACTGTAGCTTTCGTAAAAGCTGTACAGTAAGTAAAAATGTCAATGGAAAATCATTTCAGATGAAAAAATTTCTGCCCATTGAAGTTGCTTTGAACTATAAATGCACCATAATAGAATTAGTGATACACTCGAGAATGAAGTATCTTAAACCCACAGTAAGTGAATTATCATAAACTTGAAATATATGGGAAGAACTAGTAACAGTTTTATAATGCTAGTTATAGCATTAATCAAGTGTTTGCCAAATAATTTTTAACTGCCCTTGGAGGAATTTTTTTCTCAAACTGGAGACATTAAAAAATACTTATGAAGTAAAATGCGTTTTATTGTGCTGAAGATTGTTTTTTTAATTTTATATTGATTGTATTAATTCGTTAAAATTATTACACATTTTTAGTGAATATGCGAATAAGTTTTTAAGTTTTAATTGTGATTTGAGACAAAAAAACTTGGATTGTAAATGTGTTTACATAACAAAAATGTAAAACATTGATAATAAAAAAAATCGACATAGACTTTTTCGATTTAAACGTTTATGCTGTCGATATATACAACAAATAAAGTCATAGTTTCTTTTGACATTTATAGATTGATTTTAGTTATATCTACACGTTGAACATAAATGACAAATGAATTTATGGATTTGTTTGTCAAATCCAACGCCTACATAAAAAATATTGAACATATTCTAAAAATAATTTTAGGTATACCTGATTAACATAAGCATGTCAATTTCTAATTTGTCTTATTCTGTTCCAAAGTTTAATTAATTTTATGAATATTTTCAACATATGTAACATTTTTGTTTTTGTTGGTAGAATTTAAAAAAATTCAACTATTGAACTGTTCCTATTGTTTGAAGTTGGACTACCTGTATTTACGTGAATTGCTTACTGAATCTTTTACGGGTGTACTTGAACTAAAAATATGTTGGAATAATTCCAAAAAGAACAGGGGAGTAATCTATATAAGTATTTCAGCGTTATGAAAATGTGTTAAATAAACACCAATGATTTTCTGTTCACAAAACAATATTCGACATTCTAATTTAAATAAAACATAAATACTATTTTACACACTTCATTCGAAGATTAAAATTAAGGAAATAGTGCACAGAGAGAAACTTAATGAAAAAAAAAAATGATAAGAAAGCAAACTAAAAGATTGTGACAATTATTTACAACAGTTAGCAATCTACATCACTAAAAAATGTTGGCGAAAAAAAAACCTTAAAGGAAAAACTTACCTTTTGAAGAATCATCGTATCCAATATGTTTGACAGTTTCCCGGACAATATTTTGGTAATCGACAACTGCCTTTGATGTGATTTCTCCGCAGAGCAGGATCATTCCGGTTTTGGTGACCGTTTCTACAAAAATAATAAAAACATGTATAAATATTGGAAATGAAATGTTATTAATGAAAATTCAAAATACTATAAAAACAACAAAAAAAAAAACAACAAAAAAAAACACACTTGAAATTACAACCTTCTTCTATGGATTATTCTATGGATTTTTTTCTGTCCTGTTTAGCATTTCTTGTTTATTCTTGGGATACAATCATCCCTTTGGTTGATTCTCTACATTGTCCTTCCATTTCCTTCTTCTTTCTCTTATGAATCAAACAACCTTGCACTTCACACTATTCTCTTATGTTTTTGCTTCTTCTTTAATTATGTTAAGTGTTTCCGATAATTGCTGCCAATGTCCTAATCTCGGCTGCTTATTAGGAGGCTTTTGGTTGAGACTCTTGTTTCTCCATCACGTCATTTGACTACATGTTCTACTATATCATTAACTTATGCTTTTAGTTGTCATGTATCTTATTCCTTCATAGTTACGTATCTTGAGACTATTCCCCGAACCAGACACAACAACACAACTTATAAAGATCTAATTCTTTTCGCTGCTGATTTTAGTTCTCATCAGCAGTAAAATGTTTTAACTTATGTGTTTATTTTATTTCGCCTAAGATTATCGCCTGTGTGCGGGGTTGAACATGATTTTTGTGATAAAAATCGACAAAACTAGTGTGATTCTTGTGTTGTTACGTATTTATTCTGTCAAGTTACATCTTAGAAAATCAGATATTAACGCTGCTTTAGTTCTACCATAACTTTTGTTATTATTTAGTCGTTGATTTCGTCCGGTACAGGTGATTTTCTATTTTTCGGCTATTTCTATATATATGTTGATCTACTACCCGTGAAGATAATTTTTCGTTCTGTAAATTGCTCTCAGTACAGGTTAATTTTTTAAATTTGCCGTATCTTAGGTTCTTAAATGTTTACTATTAAAAAATATTTTCTCATTTTGTACAGAATTGGAAGAGAAAATTTGCAAATACCATTGATAGTTCAAATTTTTTTTTTAATACTGTTTGTAAATCGATTTGCTTTTTGTGGGATAATGGGCATATTTTCTTTTGTTTCTGAAACAGAAATTTGGTAATCGAATAATTGGTCGAAGAGGAAACATTAATTGGCTGCCTAGAATATATTTTTTCCTTCCTATGCCAAGACTTTGACCTTTATTGACTGCAAGTAATTGAACGCGTGAATATCAGCTTGTCGTACAGCAGCAGGTGGTTCCTTATAAGATATCTGTTTTCCATAACTAAGCCGAAACAATTGTACTATCATTTGAAATAAAAGATTGATCATTCTCAAATAATTAGGGTATTTTATTATTTAAAAATCAACCTCAAATTTCCTTTATTTGACTTTGGACTCAGTTCAAGGAAAATTGGCAAAAAATTGATGTCCGGTTGTTGTAAAAAATGCTGTAATTTTATGGCCGGTAAGCGTTTAACGATTATTATAGAACATATATTACATTTAATATATATATATATATATATATATATATATATATATATTTTGGAAACTATTATTATTATTTGTTATATTCATCTGTTAATATTGTTTAATGGTTGAGGTATTAGTTTTTTCCAAGTCTCTTGCTTCTTACTATGGGTCGCGACCCCAAATGGTGTCGCGTAGCAAAAGGTCGCGAGAGATTTGTCTAAAACTATATATTTTCATATGTAAGGTTACCTAATAAATAAACCATTTTTTTTAATTTTATGCCAGTATCATAAAGCGTTGAGTGATTGGTGGTAAGGATTAAATGATCCGACGAGAGTTCCCAAAGGGTTTCAAAGTGTGGAGCACTGTTTATGGGATTGGAGTGGCGCATGACATGATTTAAAAAGGAAAACTGGACCAGTATTGACGAGTGAGGAGGTATCAGCTTATCAGGTTTTTGCCTTGCTGAATCGAATAAATCATTTGAATTGAATAAATCATTTTCAGATTGATTTCCTTGCTCCGTACGACTATTCTTAACACTTTGTATAGCGTCACATTCTTATAATTTTGACTTGTCAAACTTTACTTTTTGTCTTCTAAAGTATTAAAATAAAATAAAATACAATAAAAAGTCAAAAGTTTGGTTTTTGCTGTTTCCCTCTTGACATTTCTATGACACAGATCATTCTGTTGACTTTTGTTGAGTATTACATTTTGTTACCTTAGATCATTTACCTTCTAGATCACCATAGCCTGTTCAAGCATAAAATCGTGGCAACGCTAGAAAGAGAGGGCAATAGAGTACCAAATACATGTAAGAGGCTGGTTTTATGGATCGTGTGGTCGCAGTTACTGTAATCATTACAACATGCTTGCTAAAATTGAGGAATCAACCGAGGGAAAAAGGATACAAATCATAAATTGAAAAAAAAAACCCAAATTTGTCTATTTTATCTGATTTAAGATATATTGTGAATGACTGAGTAAATCCAAGTGAAATTTGTTTTATGTCACCTCTTGAAAATTTGGGGACTCTTCTGATCTTGACCTGATAGTTTCCATAAGCAAATCTTTGCTAAAATAAGGAATGAAAAATGATATAAATCGGCCATTGCTAACTGTACTAAAAGTTAATTCCAAATATATTTATTTTCAAGAATTGGGAACTATTTGAACTCAATATACAAGCAATTTTTGTTAAAATGGCCCGAACAGCTGTTTCCAAGATTTGTCCTCCAAAATTTATAATTTACAAGATAAACCAAAAAGAGATTTTATTTACGACAGCAATTTTACTAAGTGCCTTGTCAAATTCTAATTTAAATAAGCAAGATTGAAATAATGTAGCAGGAAAAATAATTTGTTTTGGTGTTCACCTTATAAAGTTATTGTTTAATAAAAAATTAAAGTGTCTTTCATTACTTAAATTTATGACTTTTTTACTTAATTAATTTTACTTACCACAAGCCACTTTTGCATTTGGATCTTGTTGTAAATGTGCATCTAGGATGGCGTCACTAATTTGATCGCACATTTTATCTGAAATAAAATTGAAACGATTAATCATTTTCTCGATAGGTTGTAGCTGACAAATGCACGACAATATATTCAATGTGTAATTAATATTAATAGTTTAGAGACATGATTTTGAAATATTTGGGAAAGCCGGATTGATTAAAAATAAAACAGAGATACTGAACTAATAAGAGCTACATGAAATTAATGTTTCTAAACTATTATTTATTTTAATTGAAATGTTAAGTTTTTGTTTACTTAATATTGGAGCGTTTTAGACTTAGTTTGCTTTGACAGTAAATCACTATCATTCTTAGAATAGCAATAATCAAATTGAAATTTGAACAGAAAATGTAATTTTATAAAAATGTAGTAATATAGTTAAAAGTTGAACCAATAATAATAGTCGTTAGATAATTAAAGACAAAAATATAGTTTTGTGTGAAATTGCAATGTGAATATATAAGAAACGAAGAACATTTAAAGTTATAATTACTGTTAAAACAAAGAATTGCAAAGTAATCAGGTTATACAATCTCAACAGTCAAAATAAACAGAAAGTACTTTTTAGATCCACTCGGTCTAAGAGATAGGGGACATTATTCTTAGAAAAAAAATGCGCAATTACCAGATGGTTATGCTAGTCTGTATCATATAGTAACGCTAAGTAAGATTTAAGACGTCACAACAAATAACTAAATCAAGGTTAAACCTTAATTTCTTGGCGATATTATAAAATTGCGTATTGCGTAAAACTGGCGATTGTTTATCACATTGTTATCGGGTTCATATGAAATTTATTTTTTTCAATTAAAATTCTTTAATTAGCAATAATTATCTTGCTGTCAGTGGTCAAACAATTGAGCAAAGGAAAAATCGTTTACGTTACCTTGGGCGTATGTGTTGTATAAAATGTTGAATAAACAAAAGCATGAAATTGATAAACAATTGATACACGTATCCAAAATAGTTACTTTCCTCTTTTTTAGGGCTTCATCACAAATGCTTGATGAACATTAAAATTTTAAATCATTACAATTTACGTACCTTATGGGTGTGAAGGTAAAATTAAATCCATTATTTGAATACTTTTTCCTAATACAATTAGAACCACGTACTTTAAGACACTATTAATTAGCCTGGTTCTTTGGAAAATTAAAGAAAGATTCACCTGAGATAGCACTAGAGAAGGTTGAACTTTGGCCAGCAAGAGCCCCAGATCTTAACCCTATTGATGTTTGGGAGAAGCTTGCTAGACGGCTAAGAAATTGCATCACTTGGAGGAGGTGGGACAACGTCTGGAATAAATTTGGAACGAAGTGTTTCAGAATGATTAGTCATTTATAATGAGTGTGGGTCGACGCTGTGCTAATATCAGGTGTTGACAAAGGATGAAATATTAAAAAAACTGATCTGAAACTATCAGCTTAAGATTATTTTAAGGGAGAAACATTAGAGCATCCATGAGGGGTGCTAAGGAGATCAAACTAAAACCTACCACCAGCAGAGTCAAGGATTTTGGGTAGTAGCCATCTCTAGAGTAGAAAAATAATAAGGGCAAAAACACAGAACAATTATATATATAATTTTTTTTCCGAAGAGATGTCACTGTATGAACCAGCAAAAACCCGAATTTTATATGCTTCACAAATTCGGGGGTGAAGTGATTCTGGTTTTTAATGTACGACAGCCTAAAACATTGTTAAACATTTAGGGAGTCTAACAAAAGGAACAGCTGTCGATGTAAATATGGCTATTAAGTTACAATGGCAATGTCATTATGTGAAAATACGATTTACAATTTTATGCTAATCTGTAGTAACTATAATGTTCCAGCCTTGTCCGAGAATGGCAGGTTAAACATTAAGCTTCTGGAGATATCACTCATTCCCAGACATTAACCCCTTTCCCCTCGATAATAGCAAACATTCTAAATTAACTTAATTACATAGAAATTAAAGTTGCATAATTTCTTACTAATTCATCCATGAAGAAAATCTCCAGAAACAATATATAAGACAATATATATATTGTCTTGCGTATAAAGGAATGACACCTCGAAGAGAGTATTCAACATCTGACAGGTGAAGTAACCTGAAAATTTTATCGTGACATTCTGTCCTAGGAGTTAAGGAAGAACAGCAATTACACAAAACGGCTCCAGATTCGGAACCTCTGTGTGCTAATTCTCTCGAAAATCCTAGATGTCGGTCTTACATCTCGCGTCTTCAGCAAAGGATGTATTTTTGCCCCCACCTTTATATATATTTATCTTTGCTATATATTGTCGTTTTTTATTGCTATAGTGTTGTTTTGTTGATAATTTGACGTGAACATAACCCAATATTTATCTACATGACAACAGCCTTCTTTAGTTCATATAATGTCAGGCGTTATAGTTGCGCACATAGATATGTCAACTCACATTGGGTCGCTTCACGTGTATATTCGGCTTTATCATTAGTCGCTATCGGTCGTGGGAACGTACCTTTAGAAAGCATAGTCGCTATCGGTCGTGTGAACGTACCTTTAGAAAGCATATTTGTCATTTTCCTGTTTCTGATTTCAGTCAATTATTTAAAATATTAACTGTTGTTTCAATTCAATAAAAATAAATGGCAAAATATCACATGTCGTAAAGAAGTCTTGGAATATCCGCAGATAAAAAACACCACGTTTTATGGTAGCAAACAACCAAGCCTCGTAACATTCAGAGTTTTTTTAGAAAGCTTCTTTTTTTTTGTTTGCTGTTTTTAATTTCGCTAGTTTTATTGTTAGGGAGATATGAAATACTGTTTTGAAGGTCAAAGTTAAGACCAAAACAAGCATCACAATAAATAATTGCCCAGAAAGTACGTTGCCCCTTGTTTGTATGTAAAGAATTAGTTTAAAAATTGTTTTTTAGTGTTTATCCAAATAAATATTTACAAGTTCACATTCATCTATAATACGGTATCCTCAATTAAATGGACAAATCTACGTAATTGGATTTATTATTTTTTAATTGTTGACATAAATTTTGGACGAATGACTTTGGTGGTATCTATAAAAAGTCTGATAAGTGACCTCAGAGGTCAAAAGATTTCTAGGAATAACATTGTGATGAAACTCTCTAAAAATGAATTGCATTTTAGAAATGCATACCAAGTTAATGTTACATCATCTTAAGATAAAAAGGAAGATAGTAATTGTATCTAGTTGCATACTTTTACCACTATTTTCTATACATGTGTCTAATATACGTTGACCGTTACGAACATCAGTAATCTGCAGGTAGATATAGAATGTTTCTCAAAAATTGTGGGGTTGAATAAAACCACTTTTGGCTGCAGTAGTTCAGACTGTAGGTAAAAATGCAGATTAGTTCAGTGAGGTTAAGTTCTTGACAGATTTGCAAAAATGCATTAGTTTATTCAATGCATTAAAGTTTCATCAGTGATTATTAAGCTTAATCAGTAATGAATTCGAATTTCATTAATAATTTTTTTTAATAGACCATTAATTCATATTATTACAATTTTTTAATGAGAAATGTATTTTCTTTTACATTACTCATTTAAAATGGGTATTTTGAAAATATCTCTTCATTTTTTTAACGTTAATAATGAATTAATGTATCCACTTTTTATTTTTCATTATTTCTCATTTTTAAATGAAAAATAAATGATTTTATTATTACTCATTACTAACAATAACAATTACTATTTCATAATACATGCAAATTTTATTCACATTTTGAACGTATCTAAGTGAAGCACAATAAAGTATATGACAATAAAATATAAATTGTTCCAACAACAGTAAGTTTTAATATTTTTTCTTGAATTCACGATTTTTTCGAAAAACCATGCCACGAATTTATTGGTTATCATTGAGTCAATAGAAAAATTATCTTAATTAAAGGAAGTTTTGAAAAATGAAAATCATTTTGAATAATTTTATTGTATTGAATCAAACAGTAATGTAACAGTAACAATCCACTATAACCGAAATCATTTAGTTCAAGAACTTTTTCGCATAATTCACGACAATGTAAATATTCAAAATGATGTTCATGATTTAAGACTTTAAAGGAATGTATAATTTTGAAATTTATATAATTCTAAGTTGATAGATGTTTTTAAAATACAAGAATTCATTAGATCATCAAAACAAAGTAATAGCAATAGTTTAAATTTTACTTACTTTTTGATACTTTATTTAATTATTATTATGTGAAAGTGAAAAAAAGAAGAGATTAATTAAAAAAAACTGAAAGACCTCTGGACTTAAAAAAATATTTTTCATTTTTTACACTCTTAAATTATGATTTTAAGGGATACGTGTGGCGACCAATGAGTATCGTAGTTTAGTTCTTACTCACATATTCATTGATCTAAACTTTCGTATAGCGTCTTTCTTGGGAATAACACCACAATTGAATTAAAAAGCTGTATATTAAAAGAAAATACCAAATGTTTCAAAGTCGATTCTACCATACATATAGGGTCTGTCAGAAAGATTGAAAAGTGTGGGCAACAGATTTAATGTTAAAATTACATTCCAAACAAGAAATACATTGAAATCACTAATATCGAAAACAAAACAAACCAACAAGATTCCTTACAAATGCAATAAATTTTATATTGGAGAAACATCCAGGCCATTAAACATACGAATAAATGAACATAAGAATTACAGAAGTCAGAATCGACTTTGAAACGTTTGGTATTTTCATTCAATGTACAGCATTTTAATTCAATTGTGGTGTTATTCCCAAGAAAACTTAAAAATAATCAAGAACATGCCACAAATAACATTTAGAAGACAATTAGCGCTTTCGTCGTTAATAATTTTTATAACAAGCAAAAGTTTAATAAATACATTTAAAAATAAACAAAAACCGACTTCAAAAGAAAATTAACTAAAAAGCATGAAATGATATTTTGCTACAATTAAATACTTTTTATGAGGTCGGTGCCAAGCGAAAGTGAAAATATTTTGTGAGGTACATTGATGAGTTATACTTCACAACTTCGCTGTTCAAATTGGCACCGACTTCATAAAAAGTATTTAATTGTAGCAAAATATTATTTCATGTTTTTTAGTTAATTTTCTTTTGAAGTCGGTTTTTGTTTTTTAAAAATGTATTTATTTTACAATTTTCAGTGATGCAATGTCTGTAATTGTTAATGATTTATCCTACAGCTGTAACATTCTATTAACATTTTTTTAACCAACCTTCATAACAATATTTGTACTCCGCCCCGTATGTCAGCTATCATAAATTTCCAACTGCTATGAGCTACCTTATATAATTATTTTTTCTTGCTTTTTACTAACCATCCTGTATGATATAATTACATTCGACGTTATATTTTAACCATCTTGCATAGGTAATCTTATGGATCACCAACATTTTAATAACTACCCTATATAATTTTATTTTTACACCACATATGTATATTTATATGCGTGAAATTAATATGCAAATTCATAAGATTTCACTCATCCAAAAATCGCCCGCCTCGGCAATTTTATCACTTTGAAAAGTTTAATTCTCCAGGTGTAAAAATATAATGCTAGGAAAATATGAGGTAGGCATTAAATAGTTACTTGTTGTATTGGAAAAATGATTACAAGAGCAGTTTCACTCTCAAATCACCCTGTATTGAAAGAATTTTTACAAGACGAATCTCACTCTTACGTAGGTTACTAAATCACCCTGTATTGAACACCTTTAAATTAAAAATCAGCTATCTTGATTGTCGCAAACTGCCAATAACTTTTTTAATTATTTAATTTCTCTGGAAAACAATTTTCCCAAATATGAGACCCTAACCAATCGATTTCTATCTATTGAAACTTCTAAATAAGAAAATTTCATCGAAATCGTTAGAGCTTTTTTCCACAACTCAATTATATATATATATATATATATATATATATATATATATATATATATATATATATATAAACAAACCTTGTTCGTTATATAGTATTAGATTATTTCTATTTGATAACAATTTTATATCTTAACAGAAATGAAGATACTTTAATTTGTAATTTAAAGCCCTCTTTGAAGGCAAACTTTGTCTACAGTTAATAAAAATTGACATGGAATGATTACTGTTTATGTTTTAGACCATGTAAAAAATCTGTTTGTGAAGAATAACTTTTTTCTCTGAAAATTATGAATAAAAAGAAATCGTTTAATTTATGAATACACACTGTATATTCATATTAACTGACACTTATTTTGATTTTGATTAATTCATCTTATTCACAATTTACCCCAAGTTCCAAATAGTTAATACCAGTAACTCCATCTAATCTTATAATACCCGCGACTCCACCAAGACATAGAATATAAGAAAATAGGTAAAAAGTTTTCCCCCATTCTATAAGAAACGATAGAAGCTATGTTATTTGAAAAAAGTTCTGACCACTTTGAGATATCACGGAACTAATCTAATCCCTTTTCAATTTGCCCCACGTTCGGAATAACATTTTTCAAATTTTATATAATAATACCGGCTCCTCCACCATGGCATAGAGTATATGAGAATAGGTAAAAATAGTTTTTCCCCATTTTCGAAGAAACGGTAAAAGCTATTTTAATGAAAAAAATATGGGACCACTTCGCTATCCCCCCAAACAGGATCCAGTAAAATGGTTGAAATCCCTCAAGCCGTTTCCTAGTAATCGGTGAACAAACATAAAAAAAGCAACATAGATACAGACGAATTGTTTTCAATGAGTCCTTCATTATTCATTTTTCACTTCTTAATGAGCCATGAAGGGCTATAAATTACTCATTAATATTTTAATGAGTAACTTTCTTTCATTTAAGTATCGTTTTTTACTTTTTATTGAGTAATGGGGGACTACAAATTACTCATTAATAGTTTAATGAGTATTGGGAATATTTTAAATTAAAATTTGGTTTTTAATGATTGATGTAAGAGTTAGGATTTTTGGACCTGTGATTCGTAGTAGTTTTGCTATTTTATCTTTAGTATTCCGCTTAAATTTTGATAGATGCAAAAGCTCTTTTTGGTTAATCCTTCTTTGCTTATTAACGAATTCTTGCATTTTCCATTCACTGCTAGGTGACGGTTAATTCATAATTTTTACACAATTCGTCAGTAACAAATCTATATTTTGATTAAGAATACTTTAAAATCACCACTGTATTGAAACTGCGAACTGTACCTTTGGAATTTTTAGGCCAACTAATATAACGTTTGTAACTGCCTGACAACTAGTTACCGCCATAATATTTCGTCAACCTTTTGATACAAATTTTCTTAAACACTGCTCCCTCCAAAAATAATGTCTTCTTTCTCTTTTCTACTATAGGGATTTCCGCACACGATGTCCAGTGAAAAAAATCCAAGTTGTTAAGTTGGACTAAATTTCGTCTCGATTAATGTCTACTGAATTTTTGTCCAAAGTAGATATTTTATAAATCAAATGTACAGAATATCTCGGTATAGGAGACGAAAATCCTAATGGGCATCAAAGTGGACTAAGAAAATGAGCTGAATATATACAATTAAGAAGTACGTCAAAGGAAGAAACATCAGAAGGTTAGAATTAAACATAGAGCTCAGCAATGTCAATTGTGTGTGTAGTAAACTCGCTACTATGGTCTAATCATATCAATTTGAATGTAAATATGACTATCTACAAAGTGTGATGACTTATGGATCAGAATGCTGACAGCTGTCTGTTACAATTCGAGGACGGATATGACAATAATGGATTTTCTCAGAAGAAAAGTAAAGTCTTAAGAATAGCACAACTTCTAAATGAAGAAATTAGGCAAGAAAAAGAGGAAAAGAGGATTGATGCAACTTATATGGTATACTAAATGTAATGAAGTTCACAGAAAACAGATAGCTAAAACGAGTACGAAAACACATTCCAGTCAACAAGTGGAGAGGAAGACCAGTTAAGACTTGGATTGAGGGTAACGAAAATACTATGAGAAGCAGGGCTATAAATGCAGATGACTGGAAAGATAAAACGTGTCGGTCAATATGCGAAATGTTACAAGGTTGTAGCACCTCTGGTTGTATATACAGTGTGTCCGGTTATGGACTAGCGATAATCTAAATACATGTAAAGCAACTATTTTAATACACAAATACACCATATACTAGGGCTTAATACCCCCCGCCATATGGCAGCCATTTTGTTTTTTTTATGACCTATTCTCTACCTGTGAACAAAAACGTTCATATCTCTTAAAGTTTTGGTCTTACTGAGATAAAAATAGGCTTATTCGACGGACAATAATACTGTCTATCAACAACATTTCAAAACAAAGTGTTAAAGTTTTCTTAATTTTTGAAAAAAAGATGAAATGCAAAAATGGGTCAAAAAATAATGCAAATCAACAAATTATTGCAAATCAATGCAAAAGCAGTCCCGATAACCTTTTTTTTCACTAAATCGAATTTTTTTTATTAAGCTACAATGCAACATTAAATTCACAACTGTGTATTTATTACTTTAGGAGTTATTGTTGTTTGAACATAGCGTATGCGCAAACACAAAAGACCTTTGTCGGGACCTTAAACAGGTAAACATTAAACCCACATATAATTCTTATTACTTTTTATTTGCTACTTTTACAATCTTTTATACACATTAAATTTCATCCTATAGCATTTGTTCAAAGTGCCCACCTCCAGCTTGTAGACAAGTTAATGTTCAGTGTGCTATCTGGGCAGTTGAGCGCTTAATTAGTTTTAAGTCTGATCTTATTTCTTCGGCGACTGCCATAATTTTAGCGACGAAGTCTTCTCTGGTGTTTGGAACTGTAGCATACACCTTTTGCTTCATATGACTCAACAAAAAATAGTCCAAGGGGTCAAATTGTGCGAACGAGCTGGCACGCTACTACACCACCGCGACCGATCCACGGTGCATGGTTATTGTTCAAATATTCCCTCTCTGCTCGAGAATAGTGCGCGGGTGCACCATCTACCTGCAACCACATATGTTGACGGTATAATAAAGGTAACTCCATGGGGCTGTAAGAGAACTGTGTCTCCAGGAACTCCAAAAAACTAGCACCGTTTAATGTAGAAGGCAATTCCAACGCGAGTCGCGAATAGTATTGCTAGCCTTTTCTCGGACAGCATGCAGCTAATGCCAGATGTCACTTAACAAAGGTCTTTTGTGCTTGCGCATACGCTATGTTCAAATAACAATAACTCCTAAAGTAATAAACATACAGTTCTGAATTTAATGTTGTATTGTAGCTTAACTCAAAAACTTTCGATTTAGTTAAAAAAAATGAAAGGTTATCGCGACAAATTGGTTGATTTGCTTTTTTTGCATTTCATCTTTTTTTTCAAAAATTAAGAAAACGTAAACACTTTGTTTTGAAATGTTGTTGATAGACATTATTATTGTCCGTCGAATAAGCCTATTTTTATCTCAGTAAGACCAAAAACCAAGAGATATGAGCGTTTTTGTTCACACGCAGAGAATAGGACTTAAAAAAATGGCTGCCATATGGCGGGTTGGCGTAATGAGCCCTAGTATATGGTGTATTTGTGTATTAAAATAGTTGCTTTACATATATTTAGATTATCGCTAGTCCATAACCGGACACACTGTATAAATAAAACAAATTTGAATGGGTTCTCTGCCTATTAACGTGTTTCGTGCTACTGCACGACTTTTTCCATTCTACCATTGCTGTTCTAGAAACCATACTCCGAACCATTAGCGTATTCAGCTTTTGGTTTACGGAGGGGCATAACAGAAAAAAATTGTCCTAGAGATAGGGGTAAATCAGCCTACGGACATGGAAGTCAGCAAATTTATTTAAAACTGCAGCTGCCCCTATTTGATGTGCAAGAGCGTCATGTATATTTAATACTAGTTTTCAAACTATAATTTAGTGCAAAACCAGAAAATTTGTTTTGGGCTCAAAGAACCATACAGACTGAATGTGAATTTTACCTAAAATAAATCACAATTTGTTTAATTTTAAATGAAAAGTATTTTAAAGCGTTTTTAATTTTTATTACTCATAACCTTATTGCCACAGAAAATTAATAAAACAATTTTTGGTTATATTCAATATTTGCATGTAAAGTTTCTTTTCAAAGATGTTGAAAAAAATGAGGAAACATTTTATATATGCCACAAGCCGAAAATGATTCAATCCATAACCTAAAATTTCATGTTTCGTGATATAAATAAAAATCATGTATATTTTGGCTTAACCGGAAGTTCAAAATAGTCCAAACCATAACCTAAAATTTTCGTGATACAAATGGCTAGGTATTTTGTTTACTACATATGATTTATTAAATACAATAATAATACATATTTAAAAGTACTATAGGGCAAATATCAACAGATCAAGACTGAATTCTAAGTCAGCATACCTATAAAGAGGTTAAGAAACCTACACAAGACGTAATTTGAGTATTAACTCAAAAGTCACGCACTCAAATTTAATAACAAGAATTTAATTTCTTTATGTTAGCCTAGGTTAGTTGTTTCCATTTTTCCAACAGTAACTGTATAAGTAATAAAATTCTTTTTAAACTGACTAGAAGAAAATTAAAAACAATATAATTAGAAGCCAATTACATAATTCTTATCCTTGAGCTATAAAAACTACACGCGGTTTAACTGTTTTAGATTTATGAGTTAACAAATACAAATTCATGTATTTTTAAACTATAAGCATCATATTACAAACTGATTTAAGATTTGAAAATGCTCTATCGCCTTAATGGTTCCACCATATTGACTACTATTGCGTCTTTTTGTCAAAACTCAATCAACTAAACAAACACAAGCAGGTGCTTAATTGAAAAGTAAACAAATCGTGTGAGCAACATTTCCTCAATTGGCGAATCTCCCTCCATATATTTTTATTTCATCGACCAAACACGTGTTGTGTTCAACTCGCTTACTTTTTCGTTTTATCAAACGAAGCCAATGACCAGAAAAGCTTAACAACTAAATAAGGGCATATCAAATGTCAACTACCTCAACTGATTTAGTCCCATGCTCTTTTAACTTAACGTGCGGCATTACAATATCACGCTGCATGCTTATGGCCCGCCATTTTTCACGTGTAATAAGGCGGCCGAACAAATTAAAAAACCGTCAATTGTTTCTACAACGCTGTCAGTTTTCGACCTACCTGGATGTCCCTCTCCCACCGATTCTGATGTAAACAAAAATTCACAGCCGTCCTCCATCTCGTATCCGGAATGATGTCCGTTTGTGTATCCATTTGTGAGCGTCGTTTCGGGCATTCTGAACCTTGTGTTTGGAGCACTTGCACTAAAGTCGTTCGAATAGTTTCACTGTGGAAAAGAGAAATATTTTTAGGGTCGGCTGTGCTTTTATAACTTCGGTGTTACCACGTGACTGCGATAGCGATACGATTGGTTCTGTCGGTCGGTCCGCTCGTCGTTGTGTAGAGGCCGGTCTGAAATTAAAGGAAATGTCAGCTGTTGATGTGCGCTTTTGCCAGATGTACAAAAAACATTTAATTTTTACATTGAGTTTATGAATTGTGCAAATATATATACAAAGATAAATATTAGTTAAAAACATTGATACTGATGTTTATTTAGATGTTATCAGTATCTTTGTTGAACCGAAAGCTTTTTAACGGAAGATGGTAGTGAAATACAAAAATTGCATTCGTTTCTAGACTTCGTTCTAACCGACACGTCACTTACGATCGTCACGACACTTTGAGCTGGAAATGCCTATACAACTCACTTCTCTGTGTAGGAAACAAAGATCAAACTTATACATTAAGTGTCTCTACGTGTATAGAAAATTAATAAATTATGTTAATCAAATATAACATCCAATTAATATACAATTATAAAAAAATTATAAAACATTCCAATATACAGTGAGGACGCGTGGGTTGGAACAAATTCATTTAACATTCAGGAGTTGTTTATTTGGAAAAACGCTCGGACACGTCGGTTTTTTTAGGACTGCGGTTTTTGTGATGATAAACTCATTTATACAAGGTGGGCCAGAAATAAATTGCGAGCATAAACTTCATTTTTAGGGTTCCGTATATACAATATACGGATACCCTTATAATATCACTCCGGATTTCTGCCTCTGTCACATCACAGCAATTTTCTCCTAAACTACTGGACGGAAGAGGTTGAAATTTGGTATCAATGTATAGTTTGGTGACCCGATCAGGAGTACATATCGTAAAAGAAAAAAATTTGATTTTAGGTGTACTTCTGGGGGAAAAACTAAAAAAATCGACCGTTGCCCGAACTTTAAAGGAAAAATAAGGAGAAACCATTAATATTAATTTGGGGGGGGGGCAAATTATAGAATTAAATAAAAATTTAAAAATAATAAAAAATTCAAACGCATCATGTAATATATCAAATGAAAGTTCTCATTCTGAGGAACATACATATATATTTATATATCAAATGAAAGTTCTCATTCTGAGGAACATACATATATATTTATCATATTTTAAAAAAATATACTTAAAAAAATATTAACGAAAATATACCAAAATTTACCCATTTCCCCACCCCCTCATCTCCGAAACTATAAAACGTAAAGTTTTGAAATAAATTAGAAGTATAGGTTCTGACCTGAAGTTTACTGTAAAAATAAGGAGAAATTTGGGAGGCAAATTACAGAATTAAATGGAAAATATAAAATTAAAATTGTTTCTAACCCATCATGTTATATACCAAATGAAAGAGCTCATTACGACGAAAACAAATATATTTTTTTCATATTTTTAAAATAAATTAATTAAAAGATATCAACAAAAATATAAAAAAAATTACCCATCCCCCCTATTTCCGAAACCATAAGCTGGAAAATTTTGAAAAAACAATGGAGGTATAGCCCCTCACCTGAACTTTACTGGAAAAATAAGGAGAAACCCCTAATATTCATTTTGGGGGGCAAATTATAGAATTAAATGGAAATAAAAAATTATAATTGTTTCTAACGGGTCATGTAATATATCAAATCACAGGGCTCATTATGACAAATACAAATATGTTTTTTTATTTTTTTTAAATTAATATTTTGAAATATATTAAAAAAATATTTAAAAAAATTACCCATTCTCCCCGTTATTCCTCAAACAATAAGACCTCAATTTTTTTGTTTATAGGAAAAATATGAAAAAAAACCTAATTCTGTTATTTGGCCCCCAAATAGTAGAATTAAACGGAAAATAAATTATTAGAAAACTCCCATAGTAATTTTATTGACAAATTATACAATTAAATGGAAAATAAAGAATCAATTTTCAAACGCATCATGTAATATATCAGATAAAAGGCTCATTATGTGAATTACAAATATATCATATTTTTAAATCATTTGTATAAAAGATATTAACAAAAATATTAAACATCGACTTAATTACCACTTTAGAAACTACACTATTTAAATTTTGAAAAATATATTTTATTTGTATTTTTTAATAATTTGAATAACAGATTTAATAATTTATAATTTAAAACTTTACCTATTTTGCCCTTTATCTTCCAATCTACAGAGCCTCAAAACTCAGACAGTAGATTATAAAAGACTTCTCTGAAAGTTTATTAGTAAAATAAAACTCTAATGTTAATTTTTGGGGGCCAGATTAGAAAATTAAATACATTCTGATAAAAATCAAGCGAATCCTGAAGCAGATAAAATAACAAGTCTATGTGTGGAAAATCAAAGTGTATATTTTTTATAAATTTAAAACGCTTCCTTTAAAAGATATAAGGTAAATATAAAAAAATGCACTCATTCCCTGCTTGTCTGAAACTGGAATATTAGAAACTTGAAGGTGGTACGGAACCCTAAGTATGCGAGTCCAACTCGCACTTGACCAAATTATTTCAAATGGAAAATTTATTTTTTATTTTATTTTTGTATTCTCCATTGAATTATAAGTATTTTTCATATACAATGTCATAACCGAAAATTAACAGTTATTAAATTAAATTAAATTAAATTAATGTTAAGAAAACAACGGTAAAAATAAGGTGTTTGTTGGTTTGGACCTATCTATATACGTCTGGTTTTTATGATTGTTGGCGGTATTTTAGTCGCACGAACGGAAACCCTTTTTTTTAATGCTGGAGTTTTTAACACTTGTTTATTTCCATAGAAACTGTACTATAATTTTACTTCAAAGAACTAGTTGTCAAGTGCAGTTGCAAAGTTTCAAAGTATGGCGCGTTTAACTGAAAAGCAGCGAATAGAAATTTTGACGATGGTAGGATATGGCGGATGAACTGTGGAAGTGGAAGTTTGCGACTTGTTTAATATGAAGTACCCGGAGCGGCCTATTACACGATCGGTAGTTAGTATAATAGAAAAAAAGTTTCTAGAAGTTGGCCACGTAAGAGACAATTACAAAACCAAACATCATCCAGAAGATACACAATTAAATATTTTGTTCGATTTACGAGAAAATCTTCACAAATCCACTATACAAATGGCCACAGAACAGTCAATAAGTAAATCTTCTGTTCTAAAATGCCTGCACAGAAATAAATGGCACCCAAGCAAAGTATATTTCGTAAAAAGCGTTAGTTTCCAATGTTCGGTCTCAAATGACTGCCGTTCTTTTTTCTTAGACAGACATAAAATAGACAGAAATAAAACTTGACTTGCTGAAGTGGTATTTTTACTTCCACAAACCCTCGTATGAATACATTCACGTCCCCATTTGTTAATAGAAAATAGAGATTGTTAGTCTTCATTTAGACGATTATAAAAATATGATTTAAAGATAGTTTAGGTTTACGAGAATAGTGAAAAGTTATTGAAAGGAAAATGTATTAGAATATCAATTGTCACATAGAGTAATCACAATAATAAATACTTCCAGAAGCTCGCAAAATTTTCTGGTCTACAGAGAGTCATATGCCAAGTTGATGCCCACTGCGACTGACAGAACAACAAGTCCAATTGCATCATATATTTGTGTGATCAAGATGGCTATGTGCAGTTTGTAACTATCATGCATGCTTTTTCTATAAATTGTCTTCATTAATTTTTACTAAGTCTCTGCAAAGTTTTAATATGATTCTAGGGGTACTGCCCCAAGACAGTAACTCTGTATTGTTGACTCAAATTTGTTCAAAATACACAATTTTATTTCCGCTAATTTCAGTATATTTTTAAATATTTCAATTTGTTATTAATGTTTGGGTGAGATTTATTGACTAAATTGTCAACATGATACATCTTACTTAGCTAAATATTTTTAGTTTTCACATCTTGATTTGTGACACACTATACACTCTATATCTCAGGAAAATTTTATATAAACCTGGCAACGTCGCAGGCAAGTCCTCTGTGACGCCAGATACTTGGCAATTGATTTTTATGTTCGGGATTTTCTACCACAGAATTCAAACAATTATGAATGAAAAATGTGTTATTTTCTTTTCGTTGAATTTTAAATGTTCGTTTTTCATTGAACAGAAGGTGAATAATTTAAATGTTATAGTATTTTTTAATACATTGTGTTTTTATAACGCGTTTATTCCTACTATGGGCAGTGAACATAGAAACTGAGTTAATCGTGTTTTATTTGTTATCAAGTAACAGGGTTTTCTAATTAATCATTGGAAACATCTGAATAATTCTCTTTTCCATACCACCATTTCTTTTTATAAAAAAGTACTTACCCTATTAATTGACACTCAAATGTTTTGTGCGGTAACATTGCTTTGAAATATATTGCGCCTCATACGAAATATTAGGCAATGACAGCGTCACTGCGCAATATACATTTATCTGGTCTGAATATTCGAAGTTGCTCATATCTTTTAAGAAAATTCGTGAGAAAATTATTAGTAGATAGAATAAAATCAAAACAAACATATTCTTGAGATAAAATATGACTATTGGTACAATATTCAACAATGAATCGATACATTTTTGTTTTTTATTATCAGAACCTCAAAATTAGCTAAAAATTTAGTTTTTTTTTGCCTCATATGAAAAACGATATTACAAAATGAAATTTGTTTATTTTTAAACGACTTCCAAAAAGGAGGAGGCTATCAATTCGTCGGCAGGTTTTTTTATGTGATTATTCAAAAAGCTTGGGCAATTTTGATAATTTAAACGGCACTGTAAGAAAGGTACATTATGTATGTTTTGAGATTTACGGTTTTCCAGAGAAACTGAAAAAGCAGTAATTAAGGAAATCTACACTGTTTTTACTAAAACGGCTCAACCAATTTGAATATTTAAAATTTCATTCTACAAAAAAAAGATGTTCCAGCTTGATTTCGTATAATTTTCTATAACATAAAACATACCGTTTTTCTGAAAATCGTAAAAATATGTGAAAAAAGGTAAACATCAATGTAAATGTCAAAGTTTCATTATAAATATCTATCTTAAATGTCAAGAAATGCCATGAAAGTATATCGTACAGTGTTTGTAACGGTTTTCATTATATAGGGCTTGCAGTGGAGTGAAATGGCACAACATATTCCATTAGTGTCTCGAAAAGAATAATTGTTTAGTGAGCGACCTTTTCTATACGGTGTATGTGTTTAGTTTGAGGCTTCCCCTTCAAAATGCAGTTAGTCTCGTTTCTGTAAACAACATCATTGATACATAACCTTCATTTACGTTAGTGTTGTTATTTTATTTTGCCGGAAAAATGGTTAGCGTAATAATAGAGCAACTAATTGTTATTAAATTCCACTTTAAACTTGGAAAAACCGCTACCGAAACCTATAATTTACTAATAGTGTATGGCAGTGAATGTTTATCGCGGACTCGTGTTTTTGAATGGTTTAAGCGTTTTCAAGATTGTCGACAAGACGTTGAAGATGATTCGCGGCCAGGTCGTCCTTCAACATTAAAAATGGGTGGCATGTGGAAAAAGTTGCTAATTTGATTCGGTCTGACCGTCGATTAAGTATTTGAGCAGTTGCTGAATCTGTGGAGGCATTGATAAAGAATGTGTACGGCAAATTTTGCGTGACAATTTGAACATGCGAAAAGTGTGTGCAAAAATGTTACCAAAAATTCTCACGATCGAACAACAGCAGCTCGCAAAAATGTTTGTACTGACACTTTGAATGCCATTGAAAATGACCCAAATATTTATTATTGGAAAGGATAATAACATGTGATGAATCGTGGTTTTTTACTTATGATCCGGAAACGAAGCGCCAATCCATGCACTGGAAGACCCCCAGTTCACCGAGAGTCAAAAACGCAAGGATGAGCAAGTCAAAATTTAAAGCAATGATGATTGTTTTTTTCGATATTTATGGGATTGTGTACCTTCACTGGGTTCCTGAAGGTCAAACAAATAATCAACATTACTACCTTGAGGTACTTGATAAACTACGTGAAAGAGTAAGAAAAAAAAGACCCAAAATGTGGAAGGACAAATCGTGGGTTTTGCACCAAGACAATGCGCCAGCTCATTCCGCGTTATCTGTTAAGCGGTTTCTAGCCAAGTTTAGCATCCCAGTGTTAGAACATCCACCTTAGTCACCAGACCTAGCACCATGTGACTTTTATCTTTTCCCTAAGGTGAAATCTGCATTGAAAGGTACGAGATTTGAATCCGTAGAAGCTGTTCAAAAGAAAGCGGCAAGAGTCCTGAAAGAGTTGACAGAAGATGACTTCCAGCACTGTTTCCAACAATGGAAAATTCGCATGGAGCGTTGTAGGGATAGAGAAGGGGTGTTTATTGAAGGCGATAATAAGTAATTATGTATAAAATAAAAAAATTTTTTTACAATATCAGTCCCTTTATTTAATAGCCACACCTCGTATAAGGCGAAATAAATTAGTTAGACAGGTGGGTTTAAACAATGTTATAAATAAATGTGATATTGGATGGTACATAAACAGTTCCATATATAGGATAGTTGAAATATAAGGTGGAATAGAATTAAAGTAATACAGCGTTGTTAAAAAAAATGTTGTATTTGGTGACACAAAAGTATTTGCGTATAAAATGTGGTTGAAAGAAGAGTGAAGTAACACTATAGTTATATAGAGTAGATCAAAAAAACTTTTAAAAATGGTTAAATAAGTATATGCAGTAAGGATATTCGAGTTATAGGGCGGAGGGTTCAAAAAATGTTAGAAGCAGTTGCAAGTATAGGATGATTGACATACTTATTGACTGGTACTTAAATCAAATGATTAATTGAAATTTCTACTATGATGATCAGTTATGTAATAACATTCATTCATTAGATTTATTTGAGAGAATGATTCGTCAAATTCTTAAGCTTCCTCTTTATTTTCCGTCTTATCTGTTTGCAATTTAGTAGATGAATTCGTAATTTTATAGCTTTTTGTGTTTTATTGTATATAACTTCAGTTTTATGTAATGATTGCTATATTGTAAAATTATTAATGTTTTTCTTGCTGCTTGTATTTCATTTTTATTTTATTAAGTGATTTCCAACCATACTTTTATATTATTAATCGGTCAAGTTGAAAATATTAATAATACCTGTAGTAAATTCTTGTAGTATATATATATATATATTGTAATGGATTTAAATACATGTAAAATATTATGAAAACCTTATCAATTCAAATATAGTTGATTAATGAGGTAATGTGGATAATTTGCATTAAAAAAAAAGAAAAGTGCAAGAATCTAAATTGTTAAATGAAGGGGCAACTGATTGTAAATAAATATAAAGAACAATCTAATATAAAATAGATAAACCAATAATTTTAAACTATGTAAAATGTTTCAAAAGCGAACTAGTGGCATATAAAATCTTGATATTGCATCATACAAATTTTAATTAAAAAAAAAATACATGAAGAATCACAAATTAGGCCATAAACACACCAAATTACACATATTTTAGATCAAAATCACTTTTAAAGTAAATAAGTTCTTTCATAAACAGAAGTGGGAAATGTCAAATTATAAAAACCGTTAGAAATCCTCAAAACCAACGTAAAAGAAATTCATAGTGTAGACAGAGCAGAGAGTATAGTATAGAATAATCAACTAATTTAAAGGGTATAAAATCTCATTTTTAATAAAATCAAAATTTTAATAAAAGACACGTTGCAGCTGGTGGAATTATACTTATACAAAGTGGTTAAAAATGTTATTTAGTGTAGAACATAAATAGTTGCTTACACTTGACTTATGGGACGAAGAAAAATTATGGTGTACAGGGTGATTCAAACAATAAAAAATAGAAAAAGTCAGTAGAGTGGAGAAGATTAATACGTATACAGGACATTTCAAAAAGTTTGACGGAAGTCCATTTTTCCATAAGAAACGTGCCTTTATGGTCCTTTAAAAGCAAAACCAAAAAACAGAAGTCAAAAAATCACATTGATAAAATTCCTTGCGAATGTAATAAATGCTATATTGGAGAAACCTCTGGACCTCTAAATTTCTAATAAACGAACACAAAAAATACATTAAAAAATGACAGTTTCAAAAAATCCAAAATGTGAGAATATGCTTGGGACCTTGGTCATAAAATACAATTTCAAAATTCAGTTATATTACACAAAGAAGAACACAACAAGAAACGAACACTAAAAGAATCTGCTTTGATTTTATTAAATGAAAGCGAATTGCATCGCTACTACATCTGTAGAATTTATTAGTTCTAAGTGCCGATAATTAATGAGGAAGAAGTCCCATTGAACAACTCTATATCGGGACTGTTCATAAGTTTTCCCCTAGGGGAGACTTTAATGGAATCACTAAAACAAAAAAATTCTTTGATCGTATATTCGGTGAAATTTCAATTTGTTAAATGATCTCTGTAATTTTCTTGTGCTACCCTGTACATTGTCAAAAGTAAATGTTCTTAGATACGTCACTCAATATTGTCAAATATTTGAATTACAAATGTTACAAATTCTACGTTTTCATAGTTTCTTTATTGCCAGTGACAACGGGGTCTGACCTTGACCCCGAAACGTTCGGAATTGTTGAAATATATAGATCGTTCTACACGTGAGGTTGTGGTGTTATTCCCAAGTAGGTACTCCATAAACATAAAGCAATGGTGTCACACCTGCCATTCTGGAAACAACTTTATAATTTGGTTGTTAAACCTTGTGTATGATAGTACATATATTGTCATGGCATTTATAGTCTGACATGTGCTGGCACAAGAGTTCAAAATGACACTAATGTACTAATAAGTGTCTTACTTTCGTACATCATTAAGCTAAATGGTTCAATCTATCAATGGTTCAATCTATGGAGGGAAACATTGATAAAATCACAAAAATCAAATTCAGATAAAGAGGTTTAGAATTCTCACTAAGACATACCGATGTTTTTCGTTGCAAAAGAATCTCAGTAGTTTTCACACTTACCTAGAGCCGAAGTTTCACTGTATTATAATTAAGGTAGATCACTGGAAAAAAATCTTCGAGTAGTTCAACTTCTGTGTTAAACCTTTCTCTGTCAAGGGCCCACAAAAACAGATTCGGATAATGTTATAAACCAAGTAGAGCTTTTATATTATATACTGTTTAAAAATATTTACGTCATTTATTAGCACATTAATTAATGTGTTTTAAATATTGATACTATTGCATTTTCCTAAATGGTAATAAATGAATTGTCTTTCTATAAAAAATCTGTTGCATTGTTTCACAAATCTGAATTTGGTTTTTACGTGTAATAGTCGATAAGCTATAAATATTTAGATTGTAATGACATAGTAAATTGTAATGGTATCTCCAATTATTTTTTCAAAAAAATATGTTAGCAATTAATTTTAAAAAGAAAAAAGATCCATTCACAAACTGTTAACCGATATAAAATAAAGAAAATGTATCCAATGAAATATAAATTATTCAGAAACAAATAAATAGTAATGATACGTTTACCTCTAAAGTAGCTTCCAAAATTTTAGACAAGAAATTCCATATATTTTCTGTCCGTAAGGGGTGATGTCTTATTCCAAACTGAATCAACTAATTCTAAGTCATTTTGAAAATGATTATGCAGTTCTTGTACATATCTAGCAAATTATTCAACGTAAATTTAAGTTTGATGGTGCAACAATATTGTCACATGTCATATTGGCGCCAGACTTTGTTATATGTGTCACTTTTGACATTTTCGTAGAAATCTTGCCAAAAAACCAAAGAGATTAATACTGTAGACCACGCGAAGTAGCGGAATTCATGTAATATCAATAGAAAGAGAGAGAGAATACGCGTGTCGTTCCTGATTGGTCAGTGTCAGTGGTGACGACTACTATTGGTAGGGTAGAGACATAGCAAGCGCTCCCTGATATTGTGTTTCTCTTTCTACTGTTATTACCAAGCGCTCCCTGATATTGTCTTTCTCTTTCTACTGTTATTACACTGCGACTTGTGTGGTGAATGAATAAATTTATTGTTAGTTTTGACACATCAAATTAAACTCCTGTGTTTTGAAAATTAAAGATGGTTGTATTTTAATATCAAAACATGCCGAATTTTACGAATTCCGAAATGGCTGACATGCATTTCATGTATGGTCTTGCAAATGGTAATTCAATAGAAGCTAAGCGTCTTTACATGGAAGGCTATCCCAATAGAGTTATGCCTGGTCATCGGATGTTCTCTAATATTCACAGGCGTCTTTCAGAAACTGGATCTTTTTCTGCGAAAAATATTAATGCAGGTAGACCACGAAGTGTGAGAACACCACGACTCGAAGAGGTAGTGCTGAACGAAATAGAAGAACATCCAGGGACCAGTACAAGAAAAATTAGTGTTACCTTAAATACAAGTCATCAAGTTGTTTGGCGGATCTTGCGGAATTCTTTGCTCTATCCTTATCACATTCAGGGGGTGCAGGCGCTCTTGCCTCGAGATTGTCATTCAAGAATTATTTTTTGTCAGTGGGACCTCAACAGACTATTGAACAATCATCATTTTGATTGCCAAATCCTATTCACTGATGAAGCCTGTTTCTCAAGGACTTCAATCATAAATTTTCATAATGAACACATATGGGCTGAGGAGAATCCACATGAAATTGCAGAAACTTATTTTCAAGAGGAATTTTCATTAAATGTGTGGGGTGGTAATATTGGCGATTATTTGATTGGTCCTTTCTTCTTGCCAGGGCGACTTACTGCTTGCCTTTGTTATTGGATGATATACCTCTTATGATGCGACGTGAAATGTGGTTCATGCACGACGGTGCTCCTACTCATTTTTCACTTTTGACTAGGGAGTATTTGAACGAAAATTATGTAAACAGGTGGATTGGACGAGGTGGACATCAGCCATGGCCCGCCAGATCCCCAGATTTAAATAGTTTAGATTTCTTTCTATGGGGCCATCTGAAATCTCTAATGTACATAACGCCAGTGAATACCGTAGACGAACTGAGAAATCGTATAATAGGCGCGTTTGATACAATTAGGAATACTCCAGGAGAGTTTGAAAGAGTTCGATCGTCTATGAGAAGAAGAACAGAAGCTTGTATAAGGGTTGGGGGAGGATATTTTCAACAATTGCTGTAGTTTAGTTCCTTTGTTGTTATTTAGTTTTTTTATTATGATTAATTTTTGAGTTGTACGTTTCTTGCAGTAATACATTTTTTTTTGATCATTATACCAGTTTATCGAATCTTTAAGAATCATTGCTAGTTTAATAATTCAAAATTTTTTTCTCGAAATCGGTAGTAGATACGACAAAACTACAAGAGAACATAAAGTTTGCTATAACAACAAAACTTTTCTTTACAATTTTTGAAAGTACCAGTGGCTCACCAAAAAAAAGTTCTGAAGGACAACAGTGGACTGGTCCCTGGATGTTCTTCTATTTCGTTCAGCACTACCTCTTCGAGTCGTGGTGTTCTCACACTTCGTGGTCTACCTGCATTAATATTTTTCGCAGAAAAAGATCCAGTTTCTGAAAGACGCCTGTGAATATTAGAGAACATCCGATGACCAGGCATAACTCTATTCGGATAGCCTTCCATGTAAAGACGCTTAGCTTCTATTGAATTACCATTTGCAAGACCATACATGAAATGCATGTCAGCCATTTCGGAATTCGTAAAATTCGGCATGTTTTGATATTAAAATACAACCATCTTTAATTTTCAAAACACAGGAGTTTAATTTGATGTGTCAAAACTAACAATAAATTTATTCATTCACCACAGCCTACTAGGTAGGTAACTAGATTTCTATGACAATTCGGAATTTTCTGAGGATTTCAAGAGAATCATTCAATTTTTTTTCTCGAAACCGGTAGTAGATACGACAAAACTACAAGAGAACATAAAGTTTGGTATAACAACAAAGCTTATCTTTACAATTTTTCCAGTGACTCACCAAAAAAAAGTTCTGAAGGACAACAGTGGACAGTGTTCCCGAAAAAATATCACCCTGCAGATTTGCAATCGAAATTGGCATGTCACAAGGTGTAAACTCTTAATTGTAATATCTATGCCAAATTTCATTTGAATATCTTGTGAAGTGCAGATACTATGAGAAAAAAACTTGAAAAAAATTGAAACTTTAACACTCTGTATCTTGAAAACGAAACGTTTGCGGACCCATGTTTATGGGACTTTTTCTTCCTAAAACTATTTTCGTTTGTACCTCCAATTTAGGAACACCCTGTATATATATATATATACATATATATATATATATATATATATATATATATATATATATAATACACTGTGTGTATGCAACTGTTTATGGGCCACCCAATAATAAGTCATATGCATGGTAATTGCTCATACTTCATTGATCAAATTAACATAAGGAATCGCCTCTTTTTACTTTAAAATCTTGAAAGGTTCAACTGTAAAAATGTAATGTCATAAAAATATCAAGAAGTGATAAAATTCTTATAAGATCCTACACATCAATTTGTTTTGAATGAATTTTTCTAGAGCAGTTTTAATTGTCACAATCTCGTTCTTTATCGGTAATGCGATTGATCCCCATTTGTACATGGCAAAACTCCGAAATGGAATTTCGAGAAAATCGTAGTGCCATTTGCGAGAATTACATATAAATAAGATGCATGTAAATAAACAAACATTATAGGTATTATATTATTTGATAAATAAGAAAAAATATATTTGCAGCATATCACATCTCGTTAAAAGAACATTAAACCCTACTTAACTATAAATCCACCAATCCCAAATATATTTCTCCCAAACTGCAAGTACTTATGGCCGACCCTATATTACAATTTTATTTGATATTTTTTAATCACCTTGAATAACTGTAACCCTACTTCTCCCTATATTGCAACCATCCTGTATATGCTGCTGTTTATTTTTCACCCAATATAACTTTTTGTATAACTAAGTCTACGTCCATCTATATTAAAATCATCCTGTATACACTGCTGCCAATTTGTCAAACATTACAACTAATTTTTGAACCACCCTGTATAACCATAATTTTATTCTACAAAATATTTCAACCACCCTGTTGTGCATCTACAACTATAACTCTGGTCCACTCACTATCTTATATATGCAACTGTTTATGAACTACGCTATATAACTACTTTTGAACCACAATTGAAAGTATAATTTGTCTCCACCCTGTATTTCAACCACCCCTTATATGCAGCTTTCTCTAACATTGTTTTAATACACCGTATGAACCATATATCATTTTACTTCGATCCATGTTTCAGATATTACGTATATGCAACAACTCATGTTCTACAAAAAAAATTATCCAACCTGTTTAACTATAATTCTAGTCCACCCGCTATTTCAACCACCTTGTATATGCAACTACTTATCGGCCACCCAGTATAACATTTTTTGTACCACCCTGTATAAAACTATAAATCCATCAATGCCCAATATATTTCACCAAAACCGCAACTGCTTATTGGGCACCGTATATAACAATATTTTACACCATGTTTCTGAATATGTATGTATTACAACTATCCTGTATACGCTACTACTCATTGGTTAACCAATATAATATTTAAAAAAAATAACCATAACACTTCTCCACCCTATAATTCAACTAGCTCATCAACTTATTATGAACTACGCTATTACACAATTTTTCCTCATATTATTCTCAACGACATTATAAAGTATAATTTCTCTCCATACTTCATTTAAACCACCCTCCATTTACAAGTTTTTCTAACCTTGTTTGAATCACACGGTATAACTATAACTTAACTTATTTGTACCACCCTGTATCCTTAGAATCCTACCCCACCCTATATTTCAACCATCCAGTAAATGGAACAGCTTGGAGATCATAACATTACTTTATAATATTTTTTAAACCCACCTGTATAGCTGTAATTATAGTCCGCTACATATTTCAACCATCCTAGATGTGCAACTATTTGTGGATATAAAACAAGTTTTAACCACAACATAAACTATAATTCCACTCCAGCTTATATTTCACACACCCTGTATAAACTGCTGCTTCTAACATTTCTTCAATCCATTTCACAACTATAGTATCTTATGAACATAATTCAAAGATCCTAACTCCTTACCTAACACATTTTTTAAGATTTTTTATTTACTATATAAATATTCTACCCTTTTTCAACCACTGGCACTGTTTATGGCCTACCTAATATAACTTTTTTGGACCATCCCGTATAACTAATTCCACTCCCCCTTATTTCCAACACATTGTATATATCCAGCTGCTTATAGGACATCAAATATAACGTTTTTTAGATTTTTTTAATCCATGTAATTCTACTCCGCTCTAAGTTTCATATATAAAGAACACCCTGTAAAATTACGCTTGTTATATCAGTTGATTTTTGTTAAATCGAAACCTGTTACATTTGCACATTCAGAATGTTGAATAAAAGCTAAGCTGATGCCAGTATCTAATATTTTGAGCTTGCGGTGGAACCTATTGAGTAATTGAATTACCCAACATGGTTGAAGTTTTTTCGCTATTTCCGTCAATTTATAGAGATAAAATGTCTACCAGATTTTAAGTCAAACTATAGACTTCTCAACAAAACAAGATTCAGCAAAATCAGTTAAGTAGTTCTTACGTGATGCCCGAACAAACAAACAAACAAACAAACAAACAAACAGACAAACTTACGATTTTATAATAGTATAGATGCCATGGAATTCTTTAGATTTTTATAAAATTATCTTCTACCTCGAATCAAGTTCGGCTTTTTTTCTGTTGACTTTCTTTATTATTTTCAGTTCCGCTATTAGTTCCTCTCATGTCCATTTACCATAATCAATAATATTTTTTCGAGTAATTTCATTTAAATTTCGCGGAATCGTACCACTAGCGACATCAAGCGACGGAATAACGCCTATTTGAAAACTGCCATAATCTGAGGCATAAGGACACCAGGGAGCAATTTTTTGAGAGTATTTGACATTATTTCAGGAACATAAGGATAAAATAATTACTAAAAACAATCTATAGGGGTATTCTGTCATATAACGGTAGGTCGAAGGAAAGATGAGGAAGCTACTTCATACTTAAAGAAAACAATAAGAGCTAACTTTTTTATTGATTTTATCCTAGATATTTTTCGCACAGAAAAAAACTTAAGTTTCAAATTTTTGAATGAGCTGCTGGAATTAAAACCATTCCTTCATTTGGTAACTAGCGTACCTGATTCAGACCTCAAGGATCAGACTAAAAAATGGTTTGATATTCGAGATTGATCGCTATAGGAAGTGATATATTCTCGACTACACTATATCAGATGTTTTTTGTTAATAATATATTTAAGGTTACAAAATCACTAGCCTGAACAAATAGTCATTGATTTCGAAAACTTAAAAATGTCTTTGTGGATAACCTTATGATAATCTAAGATTTATTATATTACATCCTTAATGTAAGTGTGTGTTTATACAATTTCAATGATTTATCTAGTTTTTCACCCAAAAATGTTATCTTTAATTTGTGCAATTATTTATGCTGCTTTAAGACCTTTTCAAATGATCATTATGCATAACTGTTTGTGTCGTATGGATATTATGAAACTGGCTTTGTTATCAGATTTGTGATATTGAGTTATGTAGGCTAATTACGTTCACAAGATGAATTATTTTGAGTTATCAGTAATGTTATTATTGAAAGCAATGCATTTATATCAAACAGCAAACAAGTATTTTTTACATGAAGAAGGAAACTATTCGTTTTTGATATTTCAAAGGCTTTTGTAATTCATTGTCGCTTACGATGGATGTAAACTGATAACAGAAGTTTTGCGTAACTAGAATAAACTGATAAAACATTGAACTTTGTTTTTTGTTCATTTTGAAGGGCAAATAATAAACTGAAAATGTTGTTATGACCTTAAAGACAGTAAACTTAGGTGTGAAGATAATACTGCTTCAAAAATAAGTAATAGTTTGCTATATACCTATAGAAACAAAGTTTACATTGTTAATGATCTACAGGGAATATACGGAAGAAGAAACAATGTTAAGGCACTCATAAAAAAAGGTAAAGTGAAAACTGGAACTAATATGACAAGAAATTATGAGAGACAAATCAAGTAGACCTACCATAGAAACGTTTAATGCAAAAAATATAGCAGTTTGCAGTGAAGAACTGAGTGGTTGTGACTGAGTGAGTGAATGAGTAAGTGGGCAAATAATTGAGTGAGTGAAAAAGTAGGTATATGACTGAGTGACTAAGAGCCTGTGTGGCAGTATCTGAGCGATTGACTGACTTTCCGAGTTCGTGAATGTTTGAGTGAGTGATTCACTGCATGAACGTTGAGCAACTGAATGACTGCGTGGTTGTGCCACTGCTTGACTCATTGAGAGAGTGACTAGGTGACTGAAAGCCTGAATGAGTATGTATAATTGAGTGGCTCAGTAAATGAGTGTGTGAGTCAGGGGCAGATCCAGACACGTGCTTCCGGGGGGGGGGGCGTTGTCATGCTTCAGGGAGGGAGCGAAACTGTACTAAATTTACCTAAATATAGTATTAAATTTAGATTTATTGGACTATAACATTAAAAATAATCGGTCCGAGGTTTAAACTCATAGAACTCCATGTACGCTCTTGGAGATAAGATTACCTCGTTTCAATATTAAATTTACTAACTTTGAGGCTCTTGCCCCCCCCTCTTACATGCGCCCCTGGTGTGGGTGAATGACTTGAAAGATAGTCTGCAGTTGTTTGGAGTAGAATATTTAAGTCCAGAGTACTGGGATTTGATAAACAATAAAATTGGTAAAAGTGGCTTTTTGATTTTTTGCTTATATCATGAATAGTTGTGAATGTCTTTTGATAATGACACAAAGTCTGTGTCGAAGCTATAGTCACGTTTATGCGTATCTATACAAGTGAGTGATGGAAAACAAAATTGTATTTAATCATCAATTTTAAAATCTAATGATTTTTTTATTAGTAAAATCTTTGAATGCACGCCTATGACAAGAGAACCATTGGGAGAGGTCCGCTTTGAGTTTATTATTGAGGCTGTTGTTTACTATGCATCTGAACCAGCTCTTAAGCCAAACTGTTTCTCGGAAAACGTTGGAGCAATAAATTTTATTTTAAGGCAATAAAATATGCAATAGGTCTGGATTTTGGGATGTGAATTGCCCAATGGGGCTTAATAGAAATAACTTTAAAAGGACTTTTGCTTCCACACTCATGTTTCATGGCACACCATCCTCAATAATAATGATATTCTTTTTTCTTGCCCTCAATGAAAATGCTGAAAATACGAAGTCCAACTGTTGTTGTCCTGAAAGTTTAAAGTTTGTGGTTTTAAGAAATCTTGACAAAGTTGATCCCGAGCACGATGGGTCTATCTCAGACTCATTTTAGTGTGCACCTCCTCTAACTTGTAGCTGGTTAAATGTGTCTGCCAAGGTCAAAGCGAACCAAGAAGAAGTTAATTTATTAGTACTTAGTGATGTTTTGTATATGGAAGTCTT
The DNA here is from genome assembly GCA_034190945.1 of Octodonta nipae. NCBI lineage: Eukaryota > Metazoa > Arthropoda > Insecta > Coleoptera > Chrysomelidae > Octodonta > Octodonta nipae. Next base: position 148,202,419 of record CM067218.1, read on the forward strand.
GTAAAAATTACAATAAGAACGTGAATACAAATATAATAAGGCATGCGATAAATATGAATTTAAACATTAAATTGCGTCATAATTTTTGAACTACTATTGCTATTAAATTAAATATTACGAAGAGAGTACGGATATTGCCGGCAGAAAACCCGTAAAACAACATGAATTGGCTAATAATTTAAGTTGGCGATAATTAAATATACTAAGAATGGCGATATTTGGAAAGATTAGGTGTAGTATGGAATTTTTTAGATCTACTAATTTAGCATTGATTATTTTTATAGTCTAGTGTAAATTTTCAAAAAATGTGTTAATTGATCATAGTTAGTAAATCGCCGATTCATTATATTGCAATAAATATCTTTTAAATTGTTAGACATATATAGCTACCGATACAGATTTTAACACACTATAAAAATTAATAGTAACAAGCTTGTAACACGGGAACAAAAACAAATTAAAAAAATGACCGCCTAAATAAATCCAAAGTTATTGAACTAAAAAGCAACAAAATTTCACACTATTTCTATTTTCAGTTAATTTCAGTCCAGATTTTGAACAACGATAATCAGTTTCATTTAATACTCGGCATTCACCAAACTACTGTAAAATATATGTTTAATATGGCGTATAAATAGCTCTATTATTTAATAACAGAAATTGTTTAGTTGTTTTCTGAAGGATATTTGTGGCATATTTTTCGGGTTCCGTATCACAGCAATTTTCTCCTAAACTATTGGACGGAAGAGGTTGAAATTTGGCATCAATGTATTGTTTGGTGACCCGATCAGGAGTACATATCCTAAAAGAAGAAATTTTGATTTTAGGGGTACTTTTGGGAAAAAAAAATCGACCGTTCCCCCCCTGATCTCCGAAACTACTGAGCGTAAAATTTAAAAAAAGGGAAATAAAGAAGATTGCCCGAGCTTTTTTTTGCAAATAGGTATAGGGTCCGACCTGAAGTTTACTGGAAAAATAAGGAGAAACCATTAATATTAATTTTGGGGGGCAAATTATAGAATTAAATGAAAATTTAAAAATAAAATTTTTTTCAAACACATCATGTAATACATCAAATGAAAGATCACATTCTGAGGATCACAAATATATTTTTTTTCATATTAAAAAAAATGTGAAAAAGATATTAACGAAAATATACCAACATACCCATTCCCCCCTCCCATATCTCTGAAACTATAAATCGTAAAGTATTGCAAAAAATTAGAGGTATAGGGTCCGACCTGAAGTTTACTGGAAAAATAAAGAAAAAACCCTACTTTTAATTTTGGGGAGCAAATTACAAAATTAAATGGAAAATATAAAATTAAAATTGTTTCTAACGCATCATGTTATATATAAAATGAAAAATGGCGAAAACGAATATATTTTTTTCATATTTTTAAAACATTCCCCCCATCTCCAAAACCAAAAGTTGTAAAATTTTGAAAAAATTAGAGGTATAGCGCCTCACCTGAACTTTACTGGAAAAATAAGGAGAACCACCTAATATTCATTTTGCGGGACAAATTATAGAATGAAATGGGAAATAAAAATTATTTCTAACGGATCAAGTAATATATCAAATCACAGAGTTCATTATGACGAATACAAATATATTTTTTTAATTTTTTTTTTAAATGAATATTTTAAAATATATTTAAAAAATACCCATTCGCCCCTTTATTCCCCAAACTATAAGACCTATTTTTTTTTGTTTTCAGGAAAAATACGAAGACGAATATTGGGGGCCAAATTATAGAATTAAACGGAAAATAAAAAAAATATATTTTTTAACGCATCATGCAATACATCAAATGAATGTAAGGAATACAAAAATACATTTTTTATATTTTTAAACTTAATTGTCTACAAGATATTAACATAAAGATATAAAAAATTCTCATTCTCGCTTTATTTCCGAAACTATACTACCTAAAATTTTGATAATAATTAGGGGTACTGGGGCTCACTTGAAATTTATAAGAAAAATTATTAGAAAACCCCCGTAGTAATTTTAGAGACAAATTATACAATTAAATGGAAAATAAAAGTTCAATTTTCAAACTATCATGGAATATATCAGATAAAAGGCTCATTATGTGAATTACAAATATATCGTATTTTTAAATCATTTGTTTAAAAGATATTTACAAAAATATTAAACATCGACTTAATTCCCCCTTTAGAAACTACACTATTTAAATTTTATAAAATATATTTTATTTGTATTTTTAAATAATTTTAATAACAGATTTAATAATTTATAATTTAAAACTTGGCCTATTTTGCCCTTTATCTTCCAATTTATAGAGCTTCAAAATTCAGATAGTACATTATAAAAGGCTTCCTTGAAAGTTTATTAGTAAAATAAAACTCTAATGTTAATTTTGGGGGGCCAAATTAGAAAACTAAATACATATGTATTCTTATAAAAATCAAGCGAATCCTGAAGCAGATAAAATAAAAAGTCTATGTGTGGGAAATAAAAGTGTATATTTGTTATAAATTTAAAACGCTTCCTTTAAAAGATATTGGGGTAAATACAAGAAAATGCACTCATTCCCTGCTTGTCTGAAACTGGAATATTTGAATCTTGAAGGTGTTACGGAACCCTTAGAATGCGAGTCCAACTCGCACTTGACCAAATTATTTGAATGTTTAAGCACTTTCTGGGAAATAACACCACAATTCACGAATTTTTGTATATTTCCAAACGTTTCGGAGTCTAGGTCAGCCTCCGTTGTCAGTTGCAAAGAAACTATGAAAAAAGGCACAATTCAAAAATGTAAAATTAAAATGTTTGACAATATCTATTATTTGACTTATGACGTAACTAAGAGAATTTAATTTGTTAATATATAGGGTATCACAGAAACTTCTAGAGATCATATGATAATAAAGTTCCTTTCAAATTTGTAGAATTTTAAAGCGGTGATCTTCAGAATTTTATGTGGCGCTCATAGTGCGACATTTGCCAAAAATGCGATCAAAGAATATTATTGATTCAGTGATCCCATTAAAATCATAAGGCAAAACCGTTATGAACTATCCCGATATGGGATTTCTTCCTTAATCATCGACAACCAGGAACGACTGAACTCCACAAAGGTAGTAGCCAAACAATCGTTTTCATTTAACAAAATTAAAGCCGACTCTTTTAGTTTTGTTTTATGTTGTGTTCTTCATGGTGTAATATAAGTGAATTTTGAAAATGTATTTTATGACCAACGTCTCAAGCATGTTCACACATTTTGGATTTTTCAAACTGTCATTTTTTAATGTAATTTTTGTGTTCATTTATTCGAACATTTAGATGTCTAGTAGTTTCTCCAATATAGAATTTAGTTTATCACAAGGGATTTTATAAAAAAAATTGTTAATTTATAAAGCTGTTTATATTCTTATGTAAAATATATGCACCGAATGTAAAACTAAGTGAGGAAGCTTTTGGAAACAATTTCAGGTGTTAAGTGCCGTCGACATCATTGGAATATTAACAAAAAAAACTTTAAATGTATTCTAGAAAAATCCATTTATTGTTATTAAAAACATTCTAGACATTGTGAGGACTTATATAATAATGCTAGATTAACATTACTGAGAAGCTAGTAGATGATGAGGTCATCAAAAATGGGATTTAATTATAGAAAGGCCCACTTCAATCTTAAGATCAAATAACGGCAATATTCTCTTTGGAAGGCCTTAGTTTAGTGAGCTTAGTAAGTATTAGAAATGTTAGAAAACAGACTAAGGAAGAGTTTCAATTTCAAAACAATTAGTAAAGAAATTCTTAGTAAACTTTGAAGAAAATTGAAAAAAATGTTGACCCGCCATGTCTTGCACCCTGTGAAACGTACTACATGTAAATAACTTTATATTTTCTTTAATTACCTTAATTACTCGCAAATCGGAATTTCGACTGTTTATACTGCATCCGACGAATCGCGCAGTGGTCTCATATTTTTTTCATTAACATAGCTTGTACCGTTTCTTAGAAAATAAGGAAAAACTTTTTTACCGATTTTCTTATAGAGTGCTTTGGTGGAGTCGCCGGTCTTAAAAATATGGAAAATTTTCTTAATTCGGAACATGGGACAAATTGAAAAGAAATTGGATTAGTTCCGGGATATTCCAAAGTGGTCCCTTATTTTTTTCAATAACATAGCTTAGATCGTTTCTTAGAAAATCTGAAAAACTTTTTTAATAACTTTCTTATACAGTAAACTTTGGTGTAGTCGTTGGTAATAAAAATATGGAAAAAATCCTGTTCAGAACATGGGGTATAATACTTTAAAATGAAATTAGTTTCGGGGATCATGAAGTAGACCTATTTTTTAAAAATAACATAGCTTGTCCGTTTTTTAGAAAATCCGGAAAAACTTTTTTAACGACATTCTTATACATTAAGCTTTGGTGGAGTTGCTGGAATTAACTGTTCGGAACTTGGGGTAAATTGTAAATAAATTTAATTAATCAAAATAAATGTCAGTTAATATATTTAGGGTGCATTCATTAATCAAACCATTTGTTTTTACTAATAATTTCAAGAGAAAAAGTTATTCTTCACAAACATATTTGCATGATCTAAATCGTTAACAGTAATCATTCCAAGTCACTTTTTTAACTGTAGATGAGGTTTGTCATCAAATAGGACTTTTCATTACAAATTAAAGTATCTTTATTTTTGTTAATATCTAAAATTGTTATCAAATAGAAGTAATTAGAATTAAAAACTGCATATACTGCTATTGCCCTAAAAATTGTATAAAAAGTATTTAGGTAACTTTTCCTAGGTTTCAAAAAATATATAAAATTTGGTTAAAAGTGAGGTGTGTTTACTTTTTTATAATATCTCAAATTGTAATCAAAAAGAAGTTTATTAGAATTGAAATCTGCATCAAATTGTGCTGTATTATTAAAGATTGTAATAAACTGAAAGTTGACTGGAAATAAATGGAAATAAATCTCACTTAATCAACTTCAAGGTGGAGGTTTTCAGTAGGTGTCTATATACAGTGTGTCTTCATAAATTGAATTCAAACGAAAAACCTTCTTTCCAATATTATTTAGAGAAAAAGTTGTTCTTCATAAAAATATTTGCATGGTCAGAAACGTATACTGCAATCATTACATGTCACTTTTTCAACTGTATACGATGTTTGTCAGCAAATATGAATTTTACTTAAAAGTAAGATACCTTTATTTTTAACCGACTTCCAAAAAGGAGGAGGTTATCAATTCGTCGCGTATTTTTAGGTATATATTTACATAAATATATACCTACATTACATATTTATATCAATATATACCTACATATGTAATTAATAAGGCGATTTTAATATTCTAAATCGAATGATTTTTCGAAAATTTTCAGTTCAATTTTATTTATTTCACAAATTCGCTACATTTCATTTGAGATAGTAAGCAAAAACCATTCCTGCGTTCCTTTTTACTGATTTGAAAAAAAAACAGTTTTGTTTATTTTTAACCGACTTCCAAAAAGCAGGAGGTTATCAATTCGTCGCGTATTTTTGGCTTTTTTTTTGTATGTATGTTACCTGATTTCTTCTCCTGTGGTGCATCGTTTTGAATGAATATGGTCTTGTTTAATAGAGTATATATCCGGATTGGTGAAACTTCAAATTTTGGAAAAGAATTATATTGGTAAAGTGATAAAATTTGTGAATGAACACATGCGTGCATGGAAATCGACCAATATCCCTAACATATTGGTAGATTTTCCGATAACTCCTTATGCGTGTGTTTAGTGTTTTAACGTTTAATCTATTAAGGAAGATCCTTAGGTGATCTCATATACTTTTCTGCGACGTGCAACTTGCAGTTTTGCAAAATATCGCCGAAAAATCCAAAATTCTTATCAAAAATTTCATCCAAATGACATAACAGACATTTCCTCATAAATATTTTAATTCCAACGTAATAGTGCGGTAATTTTAGGCACTGGAAGTTTTAATTGCGAATTTGAAAATTTTTATGTACATCTCAAGCATATAGGTAGTAAGGCATAGTATTTTCGGCTCCTTAAATCAATGAGTACCAAGCTCGTTTTGTTTGTATACCAGGTAAATACCTATTTAAATGCAAATTTTTCCATTTTGCGAAGACGGTACTTTTGGTTGTCACATTCTCCCGGCCTAATAGAAAATTCAGTGACAACACATGTCAAACTTTAAACTGGTACTTGGTGGCCTATAGACAGGGTGTTTAGTTATAGCAAACAAAATCACAAAGTAAAGTAAAGTGGTTGAAGGAGTTACATTTATATGAAGATTGAAATATAGGACGGACTAGAATGATAGTGGTCTGTAGGCAGCCGTATATACAGGATGGTTGGAATATAGGGTGGACTGGACGTTTGGTGGTATTAAAATGTTGAAAAAAATGTGAAATTAAAATTAAATAGGGTGATTAAAAAACTGTTATATGATGTGGACATAAGCAAATCATATACAGGATGATTGAAATATATGCTGCAGTTGAATTGTATTTATACGGTGTGATTAAAAAATTATTTCTTTTATAGCCCATAAGAAGTTGCATAAAGTGTGGAGAGGAATTAATGTTACACAGGGCAACAACATAAAATGTTAAAAATGAAATAATTTATGGGGTAGTCCACAAGGAGTTATATACTATGATTGAAATATAAGACGGATTTGACTCCGTAAATATGGGGTGGATTCTACTTCGTCATATAGTTTAAAGAAGGCAACAAACAAATTTATGCTTGCCGTGGGCAGTCGTATATACAGGCTGGTTGGTACATAGGTTGGAGTGGAAATATCTAGTTATACAGGGTTGTCAAAAAAAGTTGAAAAAAGGTTACATGGCGTAGTCCATAAGGCATAAATATATTTTGGGGTTATTAAGTCAACGCGTACTAGTACATTTTGTTCGTAAAGATTTACCTGTCAATTTAAATGATAAAGTATCATTGTGTAATGTTGAGGCTTTCGATGTTACCTAGTTCTGTCTATTAAGGTTATACATACAAAATAAAAAATAAAGAATGAAAACTACCTGAGTTCAAAAAAAAAACTAAAAAGTTGAAAATAAAACATTTTTAAAAAAAAATATAACCGACTTCTACCTATAACTAAAAAGCTAAAAATAATTATAACAAAATACAACTTTAGCAAATAAATAACACATTCAATGTTGTAAGGTACCTACCCAGGAAGTAAAAAAGGTAAACATTAAAAGGTGTACAAATTAATTACCTACCAATCTAGTATATTTTTGAAGTCGGTGCCAAGCAACAATTAAGTTTGATGAATTAGTAGATAAGTACGCAATGAAGGATTTTAGATTTGCTTGGCATCGACTTCAAAAATATACTAGATTGGTAGGTAATTAATTTGTACAGAATGAGCACCATTTAATGTTTACATTTTTTACTTCCTGGGTAGTTACCTTACAACATTGAATGTGTTATTTATTTGCTAAAGTTGTATTTTGTTATAATTATTTTTAGCTTTTTAGTTATAGGTAGAAGTCGGTTATATATTTTTTTAATGTTTTATTCATAATACATACAATTCTTATCAAACAGCGGTAACTATAATTATAAAATGCCTCTAATTATGCCACATCACTAAAAATTGAGTAATATCTTCATGTCACTTTTCCAAATTTTGTATTATGTTTGATAAAGAATATAAATTTTGTTTAAGTTAAGTACTTTTATTTTTAATAATAACTCAAAATTGTTATCAAAGTTTATTAGAACTGAAAACTAGGTCCTATTATGCTATATCAATTAAAACTGTATAATTATTTCATGCTATTTAGTTTTTTTTTTGAAGTCAGTTTTTGTTTTCTTAACGCATTTTTCGTAACATAGGTGAATGATACTACTAAGTTAAAGGTTTTCTTTACGTTAAGAATTTCACAATATTTATATTTTTTGTGGAATTCACAAAAAAAAACATATTTACATACATTTTACGTTTTTCATGCTAGAAGTTTGTGAAAAAACCATTTTATTTACCTTGTAAAAATTCTTGAATCAGCACTAAATAATGTAAAATCACAAACCGCAGAAAGAAACAGTCCTTAAAAACTTCAAACAATGAAACGATACACTGACTGATCTGAAAAGATGCGTCTTCCCGTCAAGAGAATCGTCGACTAAAACGTTCTGTTGTTATTCGAAAGCTTTTATAAGATCACCTGTTTGGTTATACAGAAGAATTCAGATGATGCAACTTTATATATTTTATATATAGCAAAATGAATGATTAACGCTCTTAATTGGACATGACTTGTAAATTTTTTTAAAGATTTTTGAGGAATATGACAGTATCAATGATTTTGCGAAATCAAAACACTACGTTAAAGTAAATAAACTATTTCATAAGACAACTTTGGGTAATCAGAAGAGGCATTTGTTGGGTATTTTTTAGTGATAGTGATTATTTGATGTGATATTCTGACATTGGCATGGTTTTACTTTACTTCCTTCAATTAAAAAATAATATTGCATGATTTTTCTTGTTTGATTAGTGTCGTTTATTTGTGCATTGGGTTGAAGTGTTACAAGTTATCACTGAGTGTGTTTGCATTCTATTGCAGGGCTAACAAAAAATAGCGACAAGGAGATAATTATTGAAGTTAAAAATGATAAAGAGGTTTTTGTTTTAATTGATCAGACTTAATTTAGTGTTCATATTAATGGCCTCTATGATTTCATAAATCGACACATTTTTATTTTTAAATGACCTTTCAGTAAGATAATACTTTTATAATTTATATACTTTATATTTAAATAAATACCGATTCAACTGGTCAAGTGCGTTTAGAAAGTTGCAATTAATAACTATTTTCGCATTTTTTTACTGATTTAGGGTTCTATTGATTATTTTAGCGTATTCTTACCACCTTCAATATATATTATTTTTATATTATCCACATATTCTAATATTGGCCCCTTTGTATAAGTTTCATATAGACAAGCTTGTATATGTTTTTGTGTAGGTCACCCAATATAAATTATTTGAATTTTCTGAATCACCTTGAACAATTATGCATTACGAAGTTACAACCGCCCTTATACTTACCCTTATGTTTCTATTTTTCTTTTAAACCCTGGAAGCGATAATTTTACTTCGCCCAATTTATAAAAAATATACACTTTGATTTTCCACTGTAGAACATATTACACTCCACTTTTTATTTTATGCAACTGCTTCAGGATTCGCTTGATTCCGCCCTTTATCAGAATCCTTACATATGCTTATTTAACCATTTTTTAGTTTTTTTTCCACTAAGTTTTTTTCTTGAATAATCACCTTGTATACGCAACTACATGTGCCCTTAAGACAATTTTTGAACCCCTCTATTAACTATATAATTAGAGTCACCTTTATTTTACTATTTATACTGCTTAAACATTCAGATAAGTCTTTTATAACCTGTCTACTGTAATTTTCTGCCCCATATGTCAACTGCGCACATTGAGGCTCTGTAGATTTCTTGGCACACACCTAAGATAAAGGAAAACATCGCTTACCAAAACATTTTCTTTTCGGTCAAGAATATTTTTAATTTCACTCGACTATAAATTACAAACATTAAATCTGTTATTCAAATTATTATGAAAAATTTACATTTAATAAAATATATCGTTTTTTTTCAAATTTTTCCGATTTCAGAAAATAGTGTAGTTTCTAAAGAAAAATATATGGGAATTAAGTGGATGTTTAATATTTTTGTTAATATCTTTTAAACAAATTGGTTTGATTTAGCGAAAAATATTATATATTTGTAATTCACATAATGAGCCTTTTACTGTTTTTTTCTGATATATTACATGAAGTAAATCTCACGTTTGAACATTGAATCTTTATTTTCCATTTAATAGAATGTTTAAATATAATTTGCCCCTAAAATTGCTATGGGGGTTTTCTAATAATTGATGTTCCGTTTAATTCTATTAATAATAGAATTAGTTGTTCTTTTTTTCGCCCCGTTCTCGATTAAAACGTTTTCATACTGTTTTTCCTATAAATGGTGTCCGTTCTTCAAAAAAAATTAGGTCTTATAGTTTGGGGAATAACGGTGTTTGAATGGGAAAATAATTTTTTAAAAAGTGATTTTCAATAAATACCTAAATAAATATTTTAAAATTAATAGTTCGTTTCTATTTTAGCATATCAAAATAATCACTGTACAAAAAATAACAGAATATATTTCACACGTATTCAGGTTTCATAATGAGCCGGTACTGTGATTTGATCCAAATATTACATTTGCTCTGTATTTACCCGTTCCCAAAGAAACAATCAGTTAATATAGTTCATAAAATCAAAACGCTTTTATTTTCCATTTAATCAACTCTATAATTTGCCCCCCTGTTTAAAAATATATTAGGGGTTTCTTCTTATTTTTACAGTAAAGTTCAGGTGAGGGGCTATACTTCCATAATTTTTTTCAAAATTTTTCAGTTTATGATTTCGGAGATAAGGAGGGGATGGGTAAAATTTTTTATTATTTTGTTAATATCTTTTAATTAATTTATTTTAAAAATATGAAAAAATATATTTGTTTTCTTAGGGAATCATTCATTGCGCTTCTTAATCATTCGTCATAATGAACCTTCTTTCATTTGAGATATCGTTAACATGATGGGTTAAAGAAATCTAGGATTTTCGGAGACAACTAGTTATATTGGAGCCGTTCCACTTAATTCTACCCGTAATTTGCCCCCAGGCTTCCCCAAAATCAATACTCTTCGAGTTCATTCTTTTGTTGTTTCAAGACCTCATTTCCTGTTTGATGTTCTATAGATAGGTTACATGAAGGTATTTTGGGTAGTTTCCAGGCCTTTTCCATATTATGGCCAAGGGTTCTCTATTAAGGTGTAAAAATGTGAGAGGTTCCCTCCATTGAGCAAATAACATAGTATCATCCACATATCGTAACCATAATTAAGAATTCCTTAGCCAACCCATGAAGGTTTTCCATATAAAGGTTTGCAATCGAGGTAGTGGTAAACAAAATAAGTTTTATTGGACAGTGCGAAGATATGTTATAGACGGTTTTATTCTATTATGTTCAAGGCCTCCAATGAAACGGGACACTGCAGCTTATAAGAAGACTGTGGAAGACCTTTATTTTTCGAGAAAATTTCGGATTTTTCACGTTGGGCCTCCTTCAAATGATTTGTTTTATTGGAGCTTCAGTTTGTTGATCCAATTTCGCTTTCCTGTGAAAGGTGTTGTCTTATTACTTTTCGGCTCTAATTTCGTAATCTCATCGAATTTATCCCGTGAAATATTATAGGATGACATTTTTGCCAATTCCACTTGCTTGCTGTATTGCTTACCTGTAGGTGGATATCTAAGAGTTTAGTATTAAGAACATCCAAATCTCTTCTGACATCACGTATGGCTTCCCTAAGTAGAGCACAACTAGTTTTCCATAAGATATTTTTGTGTTTTTCTGTTGTTCTTCCAGAACTTTACCGTCATGTTTTTCGGAATAACTCATTCATCGCGGCATCGTTTTGTAAAAAATGTAGATCGCACAAAAGTTTGCTTTTTTTTCAGAAATGAAAAGTATTCTCCGCGTATAGATTCACTATATTTGTTTTCGCGGGCACTAAATCTATTAGGTGCTTTCCGAGAACTCATCCGCGTAGTTGATACAAAGAGCCCTAAAGTCAACAGACGTCCTCGTCCTCGCATACCAATAAACAAGGCTTATTTGCCGTATGTCAAGGGTACCACGTACAGTATGGCGAAAATTCTACGGAGACACAATATTGATACTATTTTCAATACAGACAGAAAAATAAGCACGGTGTTGAGGACTCCGAAGAGGAAGATTCCTTTAGACCAACAAGGAGTGTACGGGATACCATGTGCAGACTGTCATAAAACCTTTGTGGGGCAAACTAACAGAAGAATTCAAGCTAGACGTGATGAACACCATAACGCCTTAAGAAAGCAAGAAAAAACAACATCCATGGCGGAAAAAGCCACTACGACGTCACACCGAATAGACTTTGAGTATACCAAAGTACTGGTAAACACCCTAAATCGAGACTTGTAAGAGAGGCAATTGAAATCGCAAAGAGGCTTCACAGTCTAAACGTACGCAATGAAATTCAGAACTTATCGAATCGTTAGAAAATGCTATTAAACATCTTACCGGCCCGGCCCATCCTTATAACAACTCAACCGAAAATAACCAATCAGCACGCGGGATGCGTGGCCATCGAGCGCCAATGGCCAATCACACGCAGCCGATCTCGGTACCAACCGATAAACGCCAAACCGCGACTATATAACAGCGGGGGCTGCTGAATATCTTAGTTTGCTAGTAACTAGAAGCGTAAGCAGAGGGAAACGAGAATTATGCAAACCGACCTGAAGAGGGCAGATGTGATTCTGCTGAAATGTCATCATTTGACAATTGATCTCGGTAGGGATCAGTATCAACTACGTGGATGAATTCCTGGAAACCACCGAACATATATATGATTCTCGTTGTTGTATCCTGTGTACATCCGTTTCTCGGTTTGTGCTCTGAAAAGAATATTTTACCTCTTTCTTCACGGATGGAACAATGTGATTTCGATTCCTGCTTTGGAGCCATTAACAAGAGACAAAAGTGAAAAAGAGTTTCAGAGTCTAAACGAACTCGGGGCCTCAATCTGCCTACTCCCCAAGAGTCACTAGGTAACTAAACTGAACAGTTTATTTTAAAACTATACTTACACCATAGCTCGTCTGCTGCTATTTTGGTCCCTACTATTCCATTCTAAATGCGAAGTGTTTTGCACAATGTTAGGAGAAATTTTTAACAAAACTCATGTTCTAAATTAGAATTAGTCCATCTCTTTTAATAAGCTGAGTATTGCAAATATTGTGGTAAGTATAAAAAATTCATTTACTAAAATCATTTAAATGATATATTAAAAACACTTCAAAGCAACCAAGGGTTATCGAGGTAGCTCGATTACAAAATTATTATTTTTCCAAAAAGATTGTTTGGAGTAAAATACTTTTGTAATGATTTTGTTATTTGTTTTCGTTTACTGAGAAAGTTTTCGTTATCACAATTTGACAATTTATTGCATATATTGAAGGATTTCACAACATCAACAATTACATCTTTTGCAAAGATGATATTCAGTGGTTTAAAAATTGTAATTTTTTTTTCGTCATGTTTAATTATAATGCGTAATTATATCAAATGAATTCTGTAATAATACACCATCCAATAGAGCAAAATTGAAGACAGTTTTGGTACGTCATTCGTTTCATTTCAATAGCAAATTCCTAGAAATAAATTGATTAAACTCTAAAAACTATCAAAAATATGTATGTTTTTGTTTTTCTATATGTTATCAGTGCCGAATTAGCCCATAGGCAAATTAAGGAATTACTTAGGGCAACACGACTTGAGGGGCACCAGAAATAGCCCCAAATGTAGTTTACTTATTATGGATAAAGGTGGAGGGTCACAGGCGTGGAGTGCTTAGTACATCACGTAGTCAATCCAAACTGTATGTTATGAATTGTTATGACTTCAATGGAAAAGTGTAAAAACTCAGAAAACGTTCAGAAAGGGCGTTTTTTATCGAGCCGAAAAACTAGTAAGGAATTGATTTTCAACCGACTTCCAAAAAGGAGGAGGTTATCAATTCGTCGCGTATATTTTTTTAGCTTTTTTTTGTATGTATGTTACCTGATTTCTTCTCCTGTGGTGCACCGTTTTGAATGAATATGGTCTTCTTTAATAGAGTATATATTCGGATTCGTGAAACTTAAAATTTTGAAAAAGAATTCTATTGATAAAGTTATAAAATTTGTGAATGAACACATGCGTGCATGGAAATCGACAAATATCCCTACTATTTTAGTCGACTTTTCGATAACTCCTTATGGATGTGTATAGTTTTTTAACGTTTAATCTATTAGGGAAGATCTTTAGGTGATCTCATATACTTTTCTGCGACGTGCAACTTACAGTTTTGCAGAAAATCGCTGAAAATTCCATAATTCTTATCAAAAATTTCATCGAAATGACATAACGGACATTTCCTCAAAAATATTTTATTTCCAACGTAATAGTGCGGTAATTTTAGACACTGGAAGTTTTAATTGCGAATTTGAAAATTTTCTATGTACATCTCGACTTATCGACTTCCAAAAAGGAGGAGGTTATCAATTCGTCCTGTATTTTTTTTTGTATGTATGTTACCTGATTTCTTCTCCTGTTGCGTTTTGATTGAATATCTTGTTTAATAGAGTATACATCCGGATTGTTGAAACTTCAAATTTCGGAAAAGAGTTCCATTGGTAAAGTGATGAAATTTGTGAATAAATACATGTGTGCATGGAAATCGACCAATATTGATATTGAGAATTTTCTATGTACATCTCAAGCATATAGGTAGTAAAGCGTAGTGTTTTCGGCTCCTTAAATCAATGAGTACCAAGCTCGTTTTGTTTGTATGCCAGGCAAATACCTATTTAAATGCACATTTTTCCATTTTGCGAAGACGGTGCTTTTGGTTGCCACATTCTCCCGGGCTAATAGAAAATTCAGTGACAACACATGTCAAACTTTAAACTGCTATTTGATGCGTTTATAGACAGGGTGTTTAGTTATAGCAAACAAAATCACAAAGTAAAGTGGTAGAAGTAGTTGCATTTATATGAAGATTGAAATATAGGACGGACTAGAATGATAGTGGTCCTTAGGCAACCGTATATACAGGATGGTTGGAATATAGGGTGGACTGGACGTTTGGTGGTATAAAAATGTTGGAAAAAATGTGAAATTAAAATTATATAGGATGATTGAAAAACTGTTATATAATGTGGACATAAGCAAATCATATACACGATGGTTGAAATATATGCTGGAGTTGCATTATATTTATACAGTGTGATTAAAAAAAATATTTCTTTTAGAGCCCATAAGAAGTTGCATAAAGTGTGTAGGAATTAATATTACACAGGGCGATAATATAAAATGTTAAAAATGAAATAATTTATGGGGTAACCCACAAGGAGTTATATACTATGGTTGAAATATAGGACGGATTTGACTCCGAAAATATGGGATGGATTCTACTCCGTCCTATAGTTTACAGAAAGCAGCTAACAAATTTATGCTTGTCCGTGGGCAGTCGTATGTACAGGAGGGTTGGTACATAGGTTGGAGTGGAATTATCTATAGTTATACAGGGTTGTCAAAAAAAGTTAAAAAAAGGTTACATGGCGTAGTCCGTAAGGCATAAATATATTTTGGGCTTATTAAGTCAACGCGTACTAGTACATTTTGTTCGTAAAGATTTACCTGTCAATTTAAATGAGAAAGTATCATTGTGTAATGTTGAGGCTCTCGATGTTACCTGGTTCTGTCTATTAAGGTTATACATACAAAATAAAAAATAAAGAATTAAAACTACCTGAGTTCAAAAATACCAAAAAGTTGAAAATAAAACATTTTTGAAAAAAATATATAACCGACTTCTACCTATAACTAAAAAGCTAAAAATAATCATAACAAAATACAACTCTAGCAAATAAATAACACATTCAATGTTGTTAGGTACCTGCCCAGGAAGTAAAAAATGTAAACATTACAAGGTGCTCATTCTGTACAAATGTATTACCTACCAATCTAGTATATTTTTGAAGTCGGTGCCAAGCAAGATTCAAGTTTGATGAATTAGTAGATAAGTACGTACGCAATGAAGGATTTTAGATTTGGACATAAGAAAAAAATTTTTTGTTTCTAGATATACAGGTAGCACAAAAAATTCAAAAGATCATGTATTACAGTTAAACAGCTTTCGTGATGGAAGAATTTGAAAGAGTTGTCTTTAGAATTTATAAGTGGCGTTCCTAGGTACGACTTTGATATAAGACAGCGCATTCGCCAAAAATACTGTTTTAGTAATCCCATTAACGTGTTTGTTATATTGTTCTTTGTGAAGTCTAGTTGAATTGCCAAATTGTATTTTATGGCCTAGGTTCCGAGCATGTTCACAAATTTTCAATTTTTCAACTTTTCTTTTCTTTATGTAATTCTTGTGTTCATTGTATAAGCAGTTTTTGTAGTTCTGAGTTTTGTTGGTTGGTTTTGTTTTCAATATTAGTGATTGTTTTGAATGCTATTTCAGCATTAAATGTGTTGCCAATTCTATTCAAATCTTTCTGAGAGACCCTGTATATATGGTATAGTTGTAACTACAATGTGATTGTCCTGAGTAGTAGTGTTACTAAGAGAACTTCCGGGTTGATTTGGATAGTTTGTTTTCTGTTCAAGTCTGTTTAATTGGTAATTGTTTCCAGTAAGAACATTTTTTATAATTGTTTTTTGTTTGTGGGATTTGTTATCATTAGAGCAGTTGGTCTTTTCTCTATCATATAATGACTTAATAACATCTTTCTTTACTGTATTCGAATGATTTGAATTGAAATTTAGGTATCTGTGAGTATGAGTTGGTTTCCTATAAATGTTTCGAATGAATATTCTATTTTTATTACTGATATGTATAGGAAAGGTAGTTTGTTATCTTGTTAAAAAAATAACATCATAAATGGCAAAGCTAACAGAAATAACTAAAATGTGAAAGTCGCCGTAAATAACAAAATAAGTTAAAATGCTCAAAAAATTTAACTTCAAAAATATTAACAATTTTAATCGTATCAAAATGCCAATTATGTTAAAAATGTCACAAATTTCAAAAATGCCAAAAATATCGAAAATGTTAAAAATGTCTGAAATATTAAAATCGCCAAAGTTGTCACATGTCAAGTCTGTAAAAAATGGTAATGACAGAACATGTCAAAAAAAAAGAAAAACGTCAGAACCAGAATATCAAATGACACAATGGGACTTCCGGCCAAAATGGCGTGGTGATCGGTCGTTTGTGCGCGTCTTAGGTTAAGCAAACTGTAATAGTTTAATAATTAACACTCCTACCCTATAATTTTAATTTCGTTAACAATATCTTCGTCGCCCTTAAAGACACTGATAAAGTGATAGACGCTCTGGAAGTGATATAAGTGTTTAGAATAGTGAAATGCCGGGAGTCTAGGTCACCACGCCGTGTAAATAAAGTTTCGTTAATATTTCATCAATCATTTACGGGAGCTAGGATAGGATCAGAAATAAGTGTTACGTGAAGTTTAAGGAATTCTTTATTTTCAATATTTTCCGATTATATGCTTGTACATAAGTTAGAAAAGTAACCTATAAATATTTTATCTACAACATAAAAACACTTGTTAATGGTCAATAAGATCGAAAGATCAAGACCAATACCGGCCGTAAGGCCAACCTTGGAAGAAGAAGAAGAAGAAATGACACAATGTACGGAATGTAAAAATTATCAAATGAAAAAAAGTTCAAGATAAATATATCAAAAACGCCGACTTGTTTACTACCCCCGCGTGAAAAATAATAATATAAAAATAATATAAAAATAATATTTAGCAAAATATATCTTTTATTTCTTTATTTGTTTATTGGGCCTCTATTAGACTCAACAGTCATTAAATTGGGCGATGATACCCGATATAGTTCTATTCATATATATGTCATCTGAATCACCTCCAGACGCTTACACACAATTAATAAAAGAGTAGAGCTCGGGTTTCCTGCAAGCACGTGCGATTAACGTTAGCGCCGCATGCCAAACGGAGATACGAATTGTGCTGAGCCGAGTTTTGCAGATTAATAACACCGTTTACTGATCTTTTTTTTTCGAATCGCTCTTATAATGAGATAAAAATTATGTATACGTCCAACAGTTATCGTATGTCATCTGCGAACAACACTATTGTGTGAAAAATGGAGCGTGTCAGCCTTGAACTCTACGTGGGTTTGTAAATAGACCATTGTTCGGGGTCAAGTGATTATCCTGCTTATCCCAAGTGGACAAATTTGATAAAACTTTTATCGAACGGATGAATTAATTTACACTTTAGACTTACTTCAATTTCGAAAAGATTGTTGGGAAGGTCTTTGATTATGATGTAATTTATTAATAAAGGATCATATTCTAAGCTCAAAAAAAATCATATGCAAAGTACAGAAAAAGCTGCTAGAGACAGTATAACAAACAGAATTCATGCCACTAGAACGAAAACTCTTAACACCTCAACACAGTAAACGTTCACATCTATGTGGCCTTCCGAAAATACATAAAGACCCAATACCAACGAGGCTAATTGTAACTTTGTATTCAATTAATTTACCATTACAAAACAAAAAATTTTACTAAGTATGATTAAACCATATGAGAACAATCCAAACAATTTAAAAAGACCTACACTCAATCCTGGATTACATCAATAATCAAGAATCCACAATAAAATTTAGAATGGAGATGAAAAATTTATATAAACACCTTTTGGTCCGCCCTATAA
Organism: Octodonta nipae; assembly: GCA_034190945.1. Lineage (NCBI taxonomy): Eukaryota > Metazoa > Arthropoda > Insecta > Coleoptera > Chrysomelidae > Octodonta > Octodonta nipae. The sequence continues at coordinate 148,220,838 of CM067218.1, forward strand.
ATCATTAATTGTTCTAACTGTTTTATTATCACCCTGTATAACAATATCTTCTCTCCACCCTATACTGCAAATTTAGGTACGCACTAAAGTATTTTTAAATCACATTGTATTATTATATTTCTACTTAGCATATATTTTAACCACCCTTGATATAAACCTACTTATTGCTATCCAATATAACTTTTTTTAATAACCTTGTATAACCGTAATTTCATTCCATCCTGTATTCTAAGCAATTTGGAAATTCAACTGGTAATGGTCTACCTTATAGCTATAGCTTTACTTTAACATTTTTTAACCACCCTATTTAACAACTATTCTATTCCGCCCTATAATTCCACTATCATATATATTCAACAACTGATGGCTATCTTACATAATTATTTTTTCTGTATGTATGTGTTATGTGTATATATACCTTGTTGTGTTAGTCAATCATAGCAGTTTACCAAAACTTCCCAAAACTGCATTTTAAATTGCACTTTTAATATTAGGAGTGATTACTCTTAACTACCGTCATGAACAAATACTTCTGAAATAGTTTACTGAATAATTGAATCAGCTGTGAAAATTGCATTAAGTAATGATAAGATAGTTCTTTTATATATCGATATAATTTCGACCGATGCATCTATGTTACTGTTATCAAGCCCGTAGCCAGAGGGGTGGGGCCTGGGGGGGTCGAAACCCCCCCCCAAATTTTTTAAATTTTGGTTTCAAGATTCAATTTTAACCAACTAATCATGTTTTTCATAAGAATAAATTTTATATTTATACAATTTTATCTATCCTGGAAATACATGAACAAAAATATACATTTTGCAGTCCTCATCAGCCCATCATCATTTGAAAAAATTATCCAACATCCCCAGAAAACCCACCCCGAAAAAAAAATTCTGGCTACGGCCTTGACTGTTATTGCTTTTAGCACTTTACTTTGTGGTTTTGATTGCTATAACTAAACACTCTGCGTATAATCGCACCATATAACAGTTTAGAGCTTGACATGTGTTGTCATTGAAGTTTCTATTAGGCCGGGAGTAGGTGACAACAAAAGCACCGTCTTCGCAAAATGGATAAATTTTTATTTAAATCGGTATTTGCCAGGTATACAAACCGAATGAGCTATACTATACTACCTAAATGCTTGGGATGTACACATAAAATTTTCAAATTCGCAATTAAAATTTCCAATGTCTGCAATTACCGTACTATTACGTTGGAATTGAAATATTTATGAGGAAATGTCAGTTACTTCACTTCGATGAAATTTTTGATAAGAATATTGGAATTTTAGGTGATTTTCTTCAAAACTGCAAGTTGCACGTCGCAGAAAAGTATATGAGACCATCTAGGGATCTTCCTTAATAAATTAGACTTTAAAAAACTATACACATCGATAAGGGGATTTGGAAAAATCGAGCAATATGTTAGGTATGTTGGTCGATTTCCATGTACGCCTGTGTTCATTATACTCTATTAAAAAAGACCATAATCGTTCAAATCGGTTCACAACAGGAGAATTGATAACCTCCTCCTTTTTTGAAGTCGGTTAATTAGTGCTGATGACTAATTTCGTACTCAGCGAAAAAGTAGATATAGATGGTGTCCAGGGCCGAAGAAACTAATCTTTAACCTCGGTCATGAAATCCGTACCAATAGACAATGTAACATGGGAGCTACTTAGATGAGTAAGATTGACGTAAGCTGAATTTAAAATCCTGAGATATACAGGTTGTTTTGTAGAAGGTTCGCCAAACTTGGAGGGCAGATAGGTCGACTCATGTGCTATATTATGTAGCCTATATAACATCTAGATATCTTACGGTTATTGTTTTTTTTTCAATTCACGCGTTTGGGAATGAAATGTCCAGAAGCTCTCTGACGGTTCATCTATAACGTGCTGGACAGCCATCTTTTTTGAATTTTTTGACCAATTTAATTGGTCTGTCTTCCAATGAGATTTCATCTAATAAGATCGATCATCTCGCATTGTTTGGAACGCAACATTTATCATTTCCCTTAGCTGCACCTTGGTGTCGATTTCTATCTCATCAATGATTTTAATGAACGATTTATTGATCTTATTAGATGAAATGTCATTGGAAGACAGACCAATGATATTCAAAAAAGTTGGCTGTGCAGCACATTATAGGCGAACTGTCAAAGAGCTCCTGGATATTACATTCCCAAACGCGTGAATTGAGAGAACTGGCCCTATACTACGGCCTCCAAGGTCACCAGACCTGACTCTCTTTGATTTTTTTGAATGTGGACGGGCCAAGCAAGTCGTTTATGAGAGAGAAATAGAAACCAAAGAGCAGTTAAGAGAAAGAATAAATGTTGCTTTTGAGATAACATGGGATGAGATGCGACTAGAGGCTACTACTGTAGAAGTGAGAAAAAGGTGTCGCGATTGCATCCGTCGCGGTAGAAGCAGGTTTGAACTAAATTTATAACAAATTATTGGAACTTGATATTTTATTTTTTGTACTTCTAATACTGGAAGTTACAATCTCGAATTTTATTATGATACTGATTACTTTCCAATACTGTGATATATCGTTGGAAAGAGATTGAAGTAGAGAAGTTTTTGTAAGCATTCGAAGTTCTCGATGTGCTTCTAATTTTTTTTTTCTAATGTGATAAAGTTTTTAACTTAATCACGTTTTTATGGAACCTCGCCCTTTGTGGATATCATTTTTTCAACCAATTATTTGTGTCAAATATCAAATGCAGATGAGCAAAAAAACATGGCAGATTAGATTTAAGTTTATTTGGTGAAGATGCAGAGAAAAATAAAAAAGTTACAACAGTCAAATGTAAAAATCTGAGAATTAAAAAAAATTAAATAAAAAAAAACAAAAACTCTAAGATATCTAGATGTTATATAGGCTACATAATATGGTACATGCGCCGACCTATCTACCCTCCAAGTTTGGCGAACCATTTACAAAACACCATGTATATTCAAAGCAGACATTAAGATGTGTTTAAAAAGAAAGGTTTTCAACCAGTGTGTTCTGTCTGTTCTTACCTATGGTGCTGAGACTTTGACACTAACGAAAAAGGTTAAAAAGAAAATAAGAAGAGCACTGCGTGGTATGGAAACGTCTATGCTGGGAGTGACCTCAGGGATCATACTACAAACGTAGAAATACTTAGAAGTACCGACGCAGCAGAGAGAATCACCACACTAAAATGAGATTGGACAGGGCACATGTCACAAATGCAGGATGACACATAGAATTATGGATATCTAGGCAAGACGTAAACAACAACAGATGACGACTACCAACTACAGGGTTAGATGATATCAAATATATTCAGACAAATTGGATACAACCAGCACAAAATAGATGAAAGTGGCATTTAAGGAAGGCTTATTATCAGCAGTCGAAGAGTGCAGGAGGATTGACGATGATGATGGTATGGTAACATAAAAGGAATGGACAAGAATATGTGGCCAAAGAGAGTGCTAGAAAATACAACCACAAATAGAAGAAGGAGAGATGGACTTCAAAAATTCTGAAGAGAAAGAAATCGAGATATTATGAGAAGAATAGATATGAACGTAGGACCCCTACCCCAAAACTATGCCTCATATTTTATAGATGAAGACTGATGCATCCAAAAGACCCCGCAGAATACTTATGGGAAATGGTTTTCGGCCATATTTTTTCAAATTAAAGTATGTGATAGCTTTTGGAGAGTAAATCAAAAGTACTCATGAGCACAAAGCTTCAGAGCCAATAGTTTAGGATCTACAGCCCTCTAAGGTGGACCTGGTCCAGAATCCTTATGGGAATTACTTTCGGCTAATTTTTTTCAAATTCAAATATGTGATAGCTCTTGAAGAGTAAATTAAAAGTCCTCCTGGGCATAAAGCTCCGGAGTCAATAGTTTAGGATCTACAGCCCTCTAAAGTTGACTTGGTCCAGAATCCTTATGGGAAGTGCCTTCAACTTTAGAGGGTTGTAGATCCTAAGGTATTTGCTCTGGAGCTTTGTGCTACTCTTCGAGAGTTATCACATACTTGAATTTGAAAAAAAATTATCCGAAAGTCATTTCCCATAAGGATTCTGGACCACGTTAACTTTAGAGGGCTGTAGATCCTAAACTATTGGCTCTGGAGCTTTGTGCCCATGAGCACTTTTGATTTCCTCTTCAAGAGTTATCACATACTTGAATTTGAAAAAATTTAGCCGAAAGCCATTTCCCATAAGGATTCTGGACCACGTCAACTTTAGAGGGCTGTAGATCCTAAACTATTGGCTCTGAAGCTTTGTGCCCATGAGCACTTTTGATCTACTCTTCAAGAGCTACCACATACTATAATTTGAAAAAAAAATTGCCGAAAGCCATTTCCCGTAAGGATTCTGCGGGGTCCCTTCTACTAGTTTCTATAGTTTGATATACCCTGTATAGCGTATGTTTGTGCTGACAGCCTTGGAAAGGCTATTACGCTCGTGAGAAACAGCAGAACAATTCACAATGAATTTTCAGGTATTTCTCCTGATTCAGGAAATTTAACTCCCATATATGAAATATAATAAAAATAACCTTTAGACTTCATATTGTATGTGTGCCATGCGAAAGAAACAAATCATTTAAACGTCTATATTTCCTTCGTAATCTGTTTACGCAAACACAATATTTATTCGTATCTTTAACCCTAGCAACAATTCATCTTTTATTTAGCAGGCTATTTTTAGAATAGTTGAAGTGTGCTTCAAATAATAAAACACGAATGGGATTATGAAACTTCACAGAAAAACCTCTGTTACATCAGTGGAATGGAAAAACTTGCATTAATATTTATCAGTTCCTATGCAATGCGAAAAGAATAGAATTTATTCAGTTATTCCCAATTTTCTTAGAGTTTTGTTTGTTGGGGTTATTACCTTAAATTGATTTAAATATTAGGCTGTCTCCATTTTTATTGATTAATATCACTCCGAATATATTAATAAAATTAAGCATTTTTTTGCAAAATGAACTGATCTGCTTTTGTAGAAATACGAGGGTGAATCAAATATGAACCGGACTTTTGTTTTAAAAATTTTATTGGTACGATCAATACAAATTTTAATACATATTATTTTTCTACATAGTCTCCTCTCTTATGTATACATTTTTCCCACCGAATCGGAAGTTTTTTTATACCTTTCTCAAAGAATGAAACTGGTCCTGTCGATAACCAATTGCGCACAAACGTTTTTACACCTTCGTTGTCCTCAAAGTGGTGGCCTCCCAGTTCTTCTTTAAGTGGCCCAAACATGTGGTAGTCACATGGCGACAAATCAGGACTGTAAGGCGGGTGTTCAAGGGTTTCCCAATGCATTTTGTTCAATTTTCCTTGAGTCAATGCAGCTGTATGTGGCCGAGCGTTGTCATGCAACAGAATCACACTAGCCTAGGATAGACATATCCCGCCTCTTTTGCCTATAGGCAAGTTTCACTTGTTGGAGTAGTTCGCAGTAATACTCAGCATTAATTGTACGGCGTTTGTGCAGAAAATTGATCAGCAGTACGCCTTTCGAATACCAAAAAACTGTTGCAAGAATTTTCCCTGCAGAAAGACGGGTCTTGGCTTTCCGCGGTGCTGCCTCTCCAGGTTTTCTCTTGCACGTTTGGACTCCGGGGTAAATGATGCACCCATGTCTCATCACAGGTGACAATATGTCTCAAAAACTCATCCCCCTCTGCTTGATATCTTGCTAACAGCCTTTCACATACGGCAAGACGGTTTGCTTTCTGATCTTCCCTTAGAAGGCGAGGAACCCATCTTGCACACACTTTTCGGTAACCCAGTTCATCTGAAATGGTTGATTGAGCACTCCCGTATGATATTCCAACGTGTTCAGCAATTGCCAATACTGTAAGATGGTGGTCACCTTCAATCAGCTCACGAATTGCGTAGATATTCGCCTCATTGATGCTTGTCGTGGGACGGCGTGCATGAGGCTCATTTTCCACTGTCTCTCGGCCATCTGAAAACTTTTTGTGCCAGTCGTACACTTGGGTCCGTGAAAGTGTTTCATTGCCGAACTGTGCAGATAGTCGACGCAAAATTTCAGACGGTCTAACGCCCTCCCGCCCCAAAAATTTGAGAACAACACGTTGCGCAACAGACGTATGCACCTCTTGCTCTGACATGATGCTACTAACAGCGCATCGACTACGCCTCGCCAAACCGACGAACTCCCCTCTTTTTAACATCCCTACCTAACATATATCGAGACGTCACGCCACTCGAATTACCTACTGGGCGAGGAACAGAAAAGTCCGGTTCATATTTGATTCACCCTAGTATGTTCCACACAATATCTATAATAAGTTTAATAATATGCGCTATGCCAATAGGTTGTGAGAAATTTTTTATGACAACAATTAACATTTTTTCTTCTATAACTTGTTTAACAATAGTTAGATAGAATAAAATTGTCTAGAAATAGTTGATGCGATTAGATTTTTGAAAATTAACATATTTTCGCAAAATTTGGGATTTTCTCGAAGAAATGTGCATTTTTTAAATTAAAATTCGGTACAGAAGATTCATTTCAGATTTGTCCTAATTCCTTAAACAAGATTTTTTTTCAAGTGGTTAATCATCCTGAAAATGGGTTGGTACCAGTTTACTACCAGAGCCGTAATTAGTTGTTTGCTTCAAAAAAAAAAAACTAAAATTTTGTCTTGTTATAAAGTTTTTTTTTATTTCAAAATTAAAATCCCTAAAGATAACTTTAATTTTCTGTGACCATTTTTAAATTCTTTTTTATTGAACAACATGGATTTCCAAAAGCCGAAATTGAAGAGATTTCTTTTCCATTTCCAAAAAGCAGGAGGTTATCAATTCGTCCCATATTTTTTTGTTACCTGATTTCTTCTCCTGTTGCGAACCGTTTTGAATGAATATTGTCCTGTTTAATAGAGTATATATACATCCGGATTGTTGAAACTTCAAATTTCGAAAAAGAATGCCATTGGTAAAGTGATGAAATTTGTAAATGAACATATGTGTGCATGGAAATCGACCAATATTGGTCGATTTTTCAAAAACTCATGGATGTATAATTTTTAACGCATAATCTATTAATGAAGAACACTAGGTAGTCTCATATACTTTTCTGCGACGTGCAACTTGCAGTTTTGCAAAAAATCGCCGAAATTTTCAATATTCTCATCAAAAATTTCATTGAAGTGACGTAACGGACATTTCCTCCTAAATATTTTAATTCCAACGTAATAGTGCGGGAATTGTAGGCACTGGAAGTTTTGATTGCGAATTTGAAAATGTTCTATGTACATCTCAAGCATAGTATTTTCGGCTCCTTAAATCAATGAGTACCAAGCTCGTTTTGTTTGTGTACCAGGCAAATTCTTATTTAAATGAAAATTTTTCCATTTTGCGAAGACGGTGCTTTTGGAGTCACATTCTTCCGGCCTAATAGAAAATTCAGTGACAACACATGTTAAGCTATAAACTGCTGATAGAAGGAGTTGCATATATATGATGATTGAAATATAGGACGGAGTAGAATGATAGTTACAGAAGGCAGTTAAAAACATTATGGTGCTCCATAGGCAGCCGTATATATAGGATGGTTGGAATATAGGGTGAAGTGGACATTTGGTGGTCTAAAAATGTTGGAAGAAATGTAGAGTTAAAAATATATAGGGTGATTAAACAACTTTTATATGATGTGGCCATAAACAAATAATATACAGGATGGTTGAAATATATGCTGGAGTTGAATTATTTTCATACAGTATGATTAACAAATTATTTATTTCATAGTCCTTAAGAAGTTGCATATAGTGTGGAGAGGAATTAATGTTATACAGGGTTATAATACAAAATGTTAAAAATGAAATAATTTATAGGGTAGCGCCCAAGGTTATATACGATAGTTCAAATATAGGAGGGATTTGACTCCTAGAATATGGGATGGTTTCTATTCCGTCCTATAATTTACAGAAGACAGCTAACAAATTTATGGTTGTCCGTAGGCAGTCGTATGTACAGGATGATTGGTACATAGGGTGGAGTGGAATTACCTATAGCTATATAGAGTTGTCAAAAAAAGTTGAAAAAAGGTTACATGGCCTGGTCCATCAGGCATAAACATATTTTAGGCTTATTACGTTAACGCGTAACAATACATTTTATTCGTAAACTTTTACCTGTCAATTTAAATGAACATATATTATTGTGTAATGTTGGGGCTTTCGATGTTACCTGGTCCTGTCGATTAAGGTTATAGATACAAAATAAAAAATAAAGAATAAAAACTATCCGAATTCAAAAAAACTAAAAAGTTGAAAATAGAACATTAAAAAAATATAACCGACTTCCACCAATAACTAAAAAGCTGAAAATAATTATAACAAAATACAACTCCAACAAATAAATAACACAATCAATGTTGTTAGGTACGTATCCCAAAAGTAAGTAATGTAAACAATAAAAGTGCTCATTCTGTACAAATTTGTAGGTAATTAAATTGTACAGAATGAGCACCTTTTAATGTTTACATTTTTTACTTTCTGGGTAGGTACCTAACAACATTGAATGTGTTATTTATGTGCTAGATTTGAATTTTGTTAAAATTTATTTCCGGTTATTATTTATAGCTGGAAGTCGGTTATACATTTTTTTTTAATGTTTTATACAGAATTAGAATATATTAAAACTGAAACTGGTTTACAGGGTTTTTATTTGTGAAATCAAAAAGAGCCGAAATATAAAAAAATCTAATTTGAATCTGTGTACACAAACCCTTTCAAACAATTGCATGTTTTTTCAGATTTAGCAGCTGTAGACTTTATAATTAATCGTTGTTCTCGTAATGCACCGATACAGAAAGACTCAAGAGAAGAGCAACTGGTACAGAAAATCTGCCATGTTCTTATCCGGAGTTTTCATAAAAGTGAAGTAAATCTTTTGCAACAAATATTAAATTATAAAATGTCACATATTTTCTATTTTTTTTCATTATTCGAGGAAATCTTGTCTTGTAGAAAATTTACATTGTAAATAACTTTTAATAAATTTTTTTCACAAGCTTTAAGGACGAAGATATATAGAAAAAATTACAAAAAAGTCCATTTTTAGGGTTCCGTATATACAATATACGGATACCCTTATAATATCACTCCGGATTTCTGCCTGTGTCACATCACAGCAATTTTCTCCTAAACTACTGGACGGAAGAGGTTGAAATTTGGTATGAATGTATAGTTTGGTGACCCGATCAGGAGTATATTTCGTAAGAGAAAAAATTTTGATTTTAGGGGTACTTCTGGGGGAAAAACTAAAAAATCGACCGTTCCCCCCTGATCTCGGAAACTACTGAACCTAAAATTTTGAAAAAAATTGGAAATATAATACGTTGGCCGAATTTTACAGGAAAAATAAGGAGAACCCATTAATATTAATTTTGGGGGGCAAATTATAGAATTAAATAAAAATTTAAAAATGAAAAAAAATTCAAACGCATCATGTAATGAATCAAATGAAAGGTCTCATTCTGAGCAACACAAATATATTTTTTTCATATTTAAAAAAAATATTTAAAAAGATATTGACGAAAATATACAAAAATTACCCATTCCCCCCTCCCTTATCTCCAAAACCATAAGCTGGAAAATTTTGGAAAAAATGGAGGTATAGCCTCTCACCTGAACTTTACTGGAAAAATAAGGAAAAACCCCTAATATTTATTTTGGGGGGCAAATTATAGAATTAAATGGAAAATTAAAATTAAAATTGTTTCTAACCCATCATGTTATATATCAAATGAAAGGGCTCATTATGACGAAAACAAATATATTTTTTTCATATTTTTAAAATAAATAAATTAAAAGATATTAACAAAAATATAAAAAATTTTACCCATCCCCCCATCTCCGAAACCATAAACTGGAAAATTTTGAAAAAACAATGGAGGTATAGCCCCTCACCTGAACTTTACTGGAAAACGAAGGAAAAACCCCTAATATTTTTTTGGGGGCAAATTATAGAATTAAATGAAAAATATAAAATTAAAATTGTTTCTAACCCAGCATGTTATATATCAAATAAAAGGGCTCATGATAAAGAAAACAAATATATTTTTTTCATATTTATAAAATAAATAAATTAAAAGATATTAACAAAAATATAAAAAAATTTACCCATCCCACCCTAATCTCCGAAATCATAAGCTGAAAAATTTTAACTGGAAGTATAGCCCCTCACCTGAACTTAACTGGAAAAATAAGGAGAAACCCCTAATATTGATTTTGGGGGGCAAATTATAGAATTAAATGGAAAATAAAAAAATATAATTGTTTCTAACGGGTCATGTAATATATCAAATCAGTCATTATGACGAATACAAATAATTTTTTTTAATTTTTTTTAAATGAATATTTTAAAATATATTAAAAAAATATTTAAAAAATACCCCTTCTCCCCGTTATTCCCCAAACTCTAAGACTTCATTTTTTTTGTTTATAGGAAAAATATGAAAAAAATCCCTAATTCTATTACTTGGCCCCCAAATAATTGAAGTAAATGGAAAATAAATTATTAAAAAAAACCCATAGTAATTTTAGCGACAAATTATACAATTAAATGGAAAATAAAGATTCAATTTTCAAACGCATCATGTAATATATATCAGATAAAAGGCTCATTATGTGAATTACAAATATATCATATTTTTAAATCATTTGTATAAAAGATATTAACAAAAATATTAAACATCGACTAAATTCCCACTTTAGAAACTACACTATTTAAATTTCGAAAAATATATTTTATTTGTATTTTTTAATAATTTGAATAACAGATTTAATAATTTATAATTTAAACTTTGACCTATTTTGCCCTTTTTCTTCCAATCTACCGAGCCTTAAAACTCAGACAGTAGATTATAAAAGGCATCTATGAAAGTTTATTAGTAAAATAAAACTCTAATGTTACTTTTTGGGGGCCAAAGTAGAAAATTAAATACATATGTATTTTGATAAAAATCAAGGGAATCATAAAGCAGATAAAATAAAAAGTCTATGTGTGGAAAATCAAAGTGTATATTTTTTATAAATTTAAAACGCTTCCTTTAAAAGATATAAGGGTAAATATAAGAAAATGCACTCATTCCCTGCTTGTCTGAAACTGGAATATTCGAATCTTGAAGATGTTACGGAACCCTAACTATGCGAGTCCAACTCGCACTTGACCAAATTATTAAACTATTATTTGGTTATAAAAAAATTTCCACAACCTTTTGACATGTCGCACATAGGGGAATTCCTTGTACCTTGGGACACCTTGTACCTTGGGACAAGTTCATTATGAGATAAATATTCCATTAAGTGGTTGGATCTAAGGCAATCTATTATCTAGCAGGCCGTTTTGACTCATGCCGGCTTGGTAGTTATAAATCAGTTTTTGCAGGTGAAATCTTTTTTCGTTATCTGGTTTAATCTTACTTTTGCTCAAAATAATTTAACTTAAGTAATTGCAATAATATCTAACTAGTTAATATACGCATCACTAAATGCAATATTATACCAGAAATCTTTATATTTCAACAGATTTGAATTTGGCATTATCTATATATAAATAGGCAAAGGCAAAACGATTAGGATCTTCTAAGCCATATACATGAGCCATAAAGCCAAGTTTTATGCAGTAAATTTTTAAGTTTAATTCGATACGATACCTACCTAATGTACCCAATGAGTAAAAATATCGAATACAAAGCATGGATATCGAAAAAACTATCGATACTTTTTTTGAAAAGTTTGATTAGCCGTTACGTAAAAATATAACGAGAATCCTCGCCAAATGATCTGAACGAGTCCTTACTGACCAAGAGGAAGAACATTTGGTGGAATATTGTTCAAAGGCATCTAAGTTTCATTATGGAATTCACAAAATTGGTACACTAGTATGCGATTATTTAAAAAAACTGTATTCCAAAGGCTTGGGACGATAAAAAAAGTTGCTAACATATTCTATTCTTATGTCATTAAACGGCATCAAATATTATGCCAAAAAGACTAGTCGGAATAGGACAATCAAAATAAAACAGTTTTGAAAAAATATATAAAAAGCTAAATAAAATAATCATAACAAAATAAAACTCTAGCAAATAAATAACACATTCAATGTTGTTAGGTACCTACCCAGGAAGTAAAAAATGTAAACATTAAAAGGTGCTCATTCTGTACAAATTAATTGCCTACCAATCTAGTATATTTTGAAGCCGGTGCCAAGCAAATCTAAAATCCTTCATTGCGTACTTATCTACTAATTCGTCAAACTTGAATTTTGCTTGGCACCGACTTCAAAAATATACTAGATTGGTAGGTAATAAATTTGTTGAGCACCCATTTTTTACTTCCTGGGTAGGTACCTAACAACATTGAATGTGTTATTTATTTGCTAGAGTTGTATTTTGTTAATTATTTTTAGCTTTTTAGTTATAGGTAGAAGCGGTTATAATTTTCAAAAATGTTTTATTTTCAACTTTTTGGTAGTTTTCATTCTTTATTTTATATTTTGTATGTATAACCTTAATAGACAGAACCAGGTAACATCGAGAGCCTCAACATTACACAATGATACTTTCTCATTTAAATTGACAGGTAAATCTTTACGAACAAAATGTACTAGTACGCGTTGACTTAATAAGCCCAAAATATATTTATTCCTTATGGACTACGCCATGTAACCTTTTTTCAACTTTTTTTGGCAACTCTGTATAACTATAGATATTTCCACAAAATTTGTTAGCTGCCTTCTGTAAACTATAGGACGGAATAGAATTCATCCCATATTTAGGGAGTCAAATCCATCCTATATTTCAATCATAGTAATAACTCCTTGTGGGCTAGCCCATAAATTAGTTCATTTTTTACATTTTACATTATCGTCCTGTGTAACATTAATTCCTCTCCACACTTTATGCAACTTCTTATGGGCTATAAAAGAAATATTTTTTTAATCACATAATTCAACTGCAGCATATATTTCAGCCATCCTGTATATGATTTGCTTATGTATACATCATATAACAGTTTTTTAATCACCCTATATAATTTTAATTTCACATTTTTTCCAACATTTTTATACCACAAAACGTCCAATCCACCCTATATTCCAACCCCCCTGTATATACGGCTGCCTACGGACCACTATCATTCTAGTCCGTTCTATATTTCAATCTTCATATAAATGCAACTCCTTCTATCACTTTACTTTATGATTTTGTTTGCTATAACTAAAATTACCGCACTATTACGTTGGAATTAAAATATTTATGAAGAAATGTCCGTTATGTCATTTCGATAAAATTTTTGATAAGAATTTTGGAATTTTCAGCGATTTTCTGCAAAACTGCAAGTTGCACGTCGCAGAAAAGTATATGAGATCACCTAAGGATCTCCCTTAATAGATTAAACGTTAAAAAACTATACACATCCATAAGGGTTTATCGAAAAATCGACTAAAATTTAGGGATATTGGTCGATTTTCATGCACGCATGTGTTCATTCACAAATTTTATCACTTTACCAATAGAATTCTTTTCCAAAATTTGAAGTTTCACCAATCCGGATATATACTCTATTAAACAAGACCACATTCATTCAAAACGGTGCACCACAGGAGAAGAAATCAGGTAACATATATACAAAAAAAAAAAGCCAAAAATACGCGACGAATTGATAACCTCCTGCTTTTTGGAAGTCGGTTAAAAATACACAAAACTGTTTTTTTTCAAATCAGTAAAAAGGAACGCAGGAATGGTTTTTGCTTACTATCTCAAATGAAATGTAACGAATTTGTGAAATAAATAAAATTGAACTGAAAATTTTCGAAAAATCATTGGATTTAGAGTATTAAAATCGCCTTATTAATTACATATGTAGGTATATATTGATATAAATATGTAATGTAGGTATATATTTATGTAAATATAATGTAGGTATGTAGGTAGGTATATATTTATATAAATATATACCTACATATGTAATTAATAAGGCGATTTCAATACGCTAAATCCAATGATTTTTCGAAAATTTTCCGTTAAATTACTACAATACGTAAAAAAGTTTTACCTGCATCGTGTTTTTATAAAAAACCCACATTTTTTTAAAATTCATATACCTACATAAAAAATGTAATTTCAATTTTTTGTACTTTAGTTCACATTTTTTTATATAAAAGCATTCGCATTCGGTTAAAAGCGAATTTGGTATGGGCTATAAATAAAAAACGGACAAACGTTAAATATTTTATTGAAAAACAAAATGGTTACTAATAAACATAGGGTGAAATATGCTCTTTCATTTTTGTATTAAGCACAAAATATCATATCAATCTAAACAGTGTAGATATAAATTAAATCTATCTATTAAATGACATTAAAACGACGTAACAACAATTGAAGTCCGCGGGAGCCATTTTGACAATATGACAATTGACAAATATTACAAATACAATAATACGATAATACATCTTAATATCATTTAGCAAAACAAAATCGAGAAAGCCCCTACACGAACTTCCAGAATAAAGTAACTAAATAGATTAATGTATTGTATCCAAAAGGCACTCCTATAATTTAAGTCTTATACGAGGGGGGGTTAGAAACTAAGTTGAAGAGGACACAGTCGTTCTACAGAAAGGTACGTTATACTTTATATGATGATATACTTGGTTTTTCTTTTGCGTATTTTTTTTCTAACTATATATACACATAGTAGAGACTGATAAACATTTGCTTAATGGAAGAACAAAGTACATGTTTTAGATATATTTTTGGTGCCGGGGGCGACATCTTCTGTTTGCCTCGATAAACTCTTACAACTAAAATTATCATTTGGCTAATGACTAGAACGCATACGAACGTGTATAGAAATCTATTTTTTTTTCAAGTTCTACAAGCATCTAACGGCTAAAGCTTAAACAAAACTGCTATAAGAGCTGTACGCTATTTGTAAATGTAAACAAACGTATGGCAATGATTTCATGTTAGCTTGTCGTGTAGGATTTTTATTGGTGTTGTTAGTTTATTGTTCCTTGGTATATTATCTGGGAATTTCTCCAAAAGAGCAGATCTAACTCGAGGAAGGTTTGCATCAGGTACTTTCATTGGGTTTCAAAAACAACAATTTGTGGACAAAGCAATGAAGCTAGCAGCGCTTCTTACGAAGATTCTCATTAAATATACTGTCGAGTTTTTCTCTCTTTTGCAGAAATTAGTATCATCTCAAATCGCAGCACAGGGTCCTATAAAACATCTCCAGCAGACCAAATTTGTGCTTCTCATGTGGATATGCAACACGTTTGACGTGTCATTCGACGTCTGTTTCATTCAGGCACTGAGAATTGATAGTGTCGAAAAAAACTTTTTCATTCTGGCTATATTTTCTCCACGTAGTTACCGGGGAAGGTTCCAAAAGCGCCAGTCCTGTTGCTGGAACCGACGTACCAGCCGTCGTCACACTTTTCCAAAACGTAGACTGTGTCGCCTTCTAACAGCTCCAGTTCGTCATCGTTTTGGGGAGTGTACTTGTAGAGGGCTCGATATCTGCAGAAATGAAGATAAATAAATATTTACTTACTACAGATTGAAAAAATGGAGTTGATTTATTTTTTAGTATACTAATGGTACTGGAGAGATATTGAGAGAAATGTGCATTTTAGGGGTCTTTACAACTATGTTTATATTGAGTTCGGTGACTCAATTCGAAGCTCATAGTATAAAGATGAACTCTGATTTTGGAGATAAATTCTGGGAGACAAATTTACGATTGAAAAAAATTTTACTGCACCAACTGACATATCAAATTAAAGGTTTGCTCTGAATATACTTGTGAAGAAAAACTGACTTTATTTTCATCTTTTATCAACCCAATAATTCTATCCTATCCACCAGTGATCAAAATATGGCAACTTTAAGTGGTAGGAAAGTTTATTACCTTAGAATTCAACAGTTGTTTCGATAAAATATTAGTAATCTACTCAGGATTAGGGATGTAACGAATATTCGCATTCGCATTCGCATCAGCGAATATTCGTGTGTTTTTTAATATTCGCATTCGCATTCGTATTCGCGGTTATTCATGCGAATTTTTTGCGAATGTGTTTGACAGTGAAAAGCGAAAATAGTTTATTATGATGTTACTCATTAGGTACATTGCACACTGTATAACTTAAGTTAAGTACAGATATTTTACATTGTACTTGCAATGTGAAATAACAGTTTTATGATGACAAAAAATTATTTATAACTTTAAAGAAATACACAATTTAATTGCTAAGTAAAATTAAGCAAGTTACGTCAGTTTCATAACATGATATAGGGTTTTATGCCCAAGTGAAGTTCGAGATCTAGAAGTTAGAGGAAAACTAGCTGTCAGAGAACCTAAATCACTGCATATAACGCCGTTTCCTTGTGATTTCTAGGACAAAGAATTCGTAGATTCACGAAAACCTGTCAAAGAAATTATGATATTAACTATTGGAGGTTGAGGCAGTTGAGGGGAGCGCCACTGATGAAGGTTCTCGACTAGAAGCACTATATTTTCAACAGTATTATATTGTCCAAGAAAAACGAAATTTTATTTTCATTTTATATCATTTTTATTTGTGGACTGATTTTAAATAAATAAGGCTTGTTTAAAAGACAATTGATGCTGCTGCTAAATCCACAGACACCATTACTTAGTTATTGAACTTGTCCCTTTGTCTTTTGTTAATGGTGTTTCAATTCTTTATTTGGTTGCTAAGAAGATATACAACCTATCGATTTGTGCTGTTATTAAAAAAATATAATAAAACATTTGTCATTAAACCGTTTCTTTTGGATATCTCTTCTACTTCTAAAATTTTTTATAAGGTTTCGGTTTCATAGTCTCCTAGCTTTAACTTCAGGACCAAATATAAATTTGACAATTTGTGGAACGCTCAGACTAGCTCCAGGCCTTTTGTCAGGGCTAATTCCTAAATTCAAAGTAAACAGAATATTTTCCTAAGGGTGTGTCCCAAGTAAACGAGCTTCGCGCGGTTCGGGCCGTGCGTTGCGTCAAAGTGTCAGGCACAAGCTGAAACTGGGGACGAAAACAAACCACTGAGCGATCATCGACAATATAAAATCGCTACAAAAGCACTAATTGAATTTCCTGTAATGACACAATGAATTGTTTGTTTACATGGGACACAGCATATAAGTCAAGTAAATCATAAAAATACCATAACTGTCGTACTTGCGTTCTTACACTCCTTGGGCACCTGCCTCCTTTGCGCCTGGCAATTGTGTTAGGTGAAATTTCTTAACAGAACTCTAAGTTATGTTTTTTTATTATACCGCGTAGCAACAATTTGTATCCTTCTCTAATTTAAAGTATTGAAATTTTATCGTCATTAAGCTAGTACCATTTTCGAAGCTGTCAATTCTAATTAGCAGCGATAGCCAACGAAGCGAAATTTGTCATTACGCCTATTTAATTTTGCAAAATAAGAGAAATTAGCTATCAGGATGTTAAAACATACCTTTACCTTGTCATAAGTCAATTATTTTTTGACCGATTCTCATGCACTCAATTTCATTTTACTCAAAAACAAGCTGGCAGAATCTTACTTTTAAAGCTATACAATGGTTAGACTCGTTCGTCACTTTGCTTTTGAATCTGATTTTAACAATATGTAGTCACCTAAACAAGCCAACTTTAATTTAAATGGGTAATATAACATCACAATCAAATTCCGTTTTTTTGGCAACCCTATATAATTTTAGTTCTTATTTGGCTCATAAACATAATTATATAATTTTTCTGTTTAATTAAAAATAAATATATACAAACTTCTTATAACTTCTCTCATAAACCAAAAAAAAAACTTTGTTGGTTTACTCCAATATGTTGACAGCTTAATTGTTGAAACAGCGTTGATCGTAAGGGTTTCGTGTTAGGATATAAAATTTTGTGTTTATACATCTTTGAGACAACAAAGGTTTCAAAGGTATTTCAGTTTATGTATTAAAAACAGAAGAATGACTATATAATAATTATTAAGCGCAGTTTAGTTTATTATTTTTGATTAAATCAAAATAAGTAAATTTTGATCGTATTCGCGTATTTTAGAAGAGAAAATTCGCATTCGTATTTGCGCGAATATCGAAAATCGAATGTTCGTTACATCCCTACTCAGGATATTTGAATAAACATAACCTGAAGTAATTAGTAATAATGAAACTGATAGAGGAGCAGATATTCTCTACAAGAAAAATGATTGTCACTTTTAACAGTACACTCCGTACAAGTGCCCAAGAAAGATTAAAAAATTATGAAGGTAGTACTGCATTCAGTTTGAAAGGGCTGCCATAGAAGAAATAACTGTTACGTACGGTATCGGTTCACTCTGAGTTTCGATATGTAGAGCTTGATCTAATGGAGGTCCTGAAGCGGTTTTCTTCTGTAGCGATCCGTAACCTGAAGATATTGTGCTACCGCTTCCACCGGCTTTAGGTTGGTAGCTGGAAGTAAGCTGGGTTGGTACACTTGGGGTATAACTGTGGCTACCCATGGATTCTTTACCGCCTGCAGAACCATTGAGTAGTAACGAGTGGGCAGCTGGAGATGCTACTGGTTTGGAAGGCTGATTAAGTGGTGGATCTTGAGGGTCGATAAGTACTTCGACGTAAGAAGCCGGGAATATACCTAAAAAGTAAATAAAATGTAAATTAAAGATATTTTTTAATTTGTTGTGCAATCAATCATATAGTTTTTATTGTTGGTAAACAATAAATAAAATAAATTCTTTCGTTAATGATTAAAGTGCCTTATTTTTTCAGATTACCCTGAGTTTAGTTAAATACTGATTTTTTCCGAAAATGATATTTTTATATTTTCGTTTTATTGAAATTATTTACCAAATATTACACATTGAGTCTATATAGTATTAACAGATAATGCTTGTACTCTGGTTAGGCAACTTTCAAACTAGAACTTAAAAGAAATGAAAATAATTTGTCAACTAGGATATTATATCATCGCACTGTCCGCTGGAGTCATCAGCAAACACAACAATGTTTCTTTAATTAGTATTCAAAGTACAGTATTCATATAGGATAAAAATACTAGTAGACCTTATACGGTGCACTGCGGCACACCATATTTATCATTTCACCTGTATTGGCATTACGTAACACTTTGACAAATGTAGAAAAACAGCAATGGGTGAATGACTGGTGATTCTTGTATAAACATTTTAAAATAGATTTTCGCATTTTTCAACCACAATTCTTTGAATAATCAAATAAGTAGAGTTTATGTGGAATTTACCTTTTCTTCCTCCAATTTTACCTTCAAACCAATTATCATCTATGCGTCTGGTAATAACGACCAGTTCACCTTTAGCTAAAGATAATTCTAGGTGCGTCTGTGCTAGGAAATTATATTTGGCACGTGCCTGTCCTTCGTGTGCTTTCCTTGGAGTTGTTTTAATACCATCGTAGGGAACAATCTAAAAAACGAAAACGTTAACATTAACCCAAAATATATCACAAGTTTGAACTAGTAGAACAATAATTTACCAAAATTCCAAATGTGAGAAAGCTTATAAATTTAATACAACATGAGTCGCCATCAACGTTACTTTATTCCAATCTCTCCAATAAGAACAATTGGATGTAGAAAATTGGTAGAGTGCTTTGAACAAAAGACGACTTAAAGTTAGCAACTTCTCTGGTATTTGATTAAAAAATACACCAACTATTGAAGAGCTTCTCTTGAACATAGTGGGTAAATTATTCACATATCTCTTCATATATAGTCTAACACTTAATATACGGAAGAGAAACACTACAGCCTAGATATAATGGAGCTGTATTAAAGGTGTCTTGTTATTACAAGTAGGTACTAGAGGCAAAGTTTAGTTTTAAAGAAGCAATGTAGATGGACAAAAACTTCCTATTACAGAGATCAAAATTCTTCTATGTGCAGAAGAACTTCCAAAGTCACTAAAGTTGAAGATAATTTTCGGGGAAAAAATCATGGGCATGTTCGGAAGTTATGTAAAGATCAGATGAAGAGATAAGTAATGAAGATTGAGGTTGGAAAAGTCATGGCCAACTTTGCACGCTTGAAGAGTCTGAGATTGTGAGGAGATATTTTATATAAAGTCCGGTAAAAGAAGAAGTAGAATATGACCAAGTTCAAGTAGATTAAGGCAACTTGAAAAGTTGAATATTCACCAACCAGCAACATTAACCTTAATTGTTAGTAATAATAATAATGTTTTTTGTTACCTCTACATAGTTCGTGGGGAATAGACCAACCATCGCGTTCAGCTCTCCCTCGTACCAGTTTTTGTCAACTTGCCTCCTGACGTAAATTAAATCGCCTTTTCTAAATGTAAGTTCACGTGCTGTTTGTCCAACAAAATTGTACAGTGCTCTGGCTACAAGCCGTGGTTCTGGTAATACAAAAAATGCTATAGATTTTTGGACAAAAAGTTTAAAATATTGAGTATATCATGGACCTGCACAGACATATATAAATCTTACTTCGCTTTTATTATTTTTAAAAGTTCAATTGTCTATAATCTTTTGGAAATTCAAATCACCCAACTTTAACTAACTTATGTTGCTAATCATTAATGTTTTAAAACAATAAATTGTTCCCCTTCCATTTCAAATGATGGAGTCCACGGTGTATCGAGGAAAAAGTTTGGTTAGTTTTCTTTAATGAAATTCTTGTGACTTTCTATGACTCACCTCACCAACATTTCTGGACAATATTTTAAACTCAGCAAAATGAAATAAACAAATATCATACCATACAATAAACTGCAGACCAAAATAATCAGGACAGTACAGAAACTGATTGTTCGCCAAATGCGATCAATCATTCAGAGAGTCAGATAGGACGTTTGATTGTAAAAAATTGTCTCGTTTTCATATTGTTCGTTTTGATGTGTACATTATCATTATTGCTGCATGCGCCTATGCCTTTTATTCTAATTTTAATTTGCTTGAAAAGTCATTAAGGTAATTTTGTAAAATGTCATACAATGTTTCTCTTTAAATATTTGTGTAGCTGCTAATGAACAAAGACAACGATTTTTTCTGCTTTAGCTCCAAACCAATGTGTTTGGTTCAATTAAACTTGCGATTTTAACGTGAAAACATTCATTCTGTAACAAAAACCAAGTTGATTATTTTCTTCCAGATCTTTAACTGAAAAAACAAAATGCTAATCAACTAAATGAAGTTAGTGCTAATGCTAGGACGCTATGGACCCCAAAGAATTTGTTGAAACTACTTCCAAACATCATTTAGCATCCTTCAGCAACTGCAATTACCACAAAAATACTGTTGGGAATATAGTATTTATCGTTATCTTTTATTTGTTTTTCAAAGTGCTTATTTGATCCAAATTCTAATAAAACCGTAGACCGAACAAAATAATACAGAATATGTAATTAACGCAATTTTAACACTTTAGTGTCGCAGTCCTAATCTTATCCCTGGCTTTGCTATCCGTTATTACATCTTATGTAATATGTTATTTTGAGAAAAGTAAGTTAAATGTCAAATAATTAAAGTTATCAAATTGACAAGTATCACTTACAACTTTGGTGTGAGGTTAACTAAGTGACAATGATCGGATAGTTTCGCCAATATATCTTATGTCACTACGTCTACTTACCAGGAGAACGTGGTCGAGGTTTGACAGCTGGAGCTAGGTCGTCGAAATCGTCGTATCGATTAAGAGGTATTGGAGATTTTTGGGACGGTATGAAGTTGTCTGTGTGTCGGCGGGAGTTTATGTCTTGAAGTTCCTTGAAAATGAAATAAGTTTTACAAACTGAACTATCTTAAAATTTTGTAAATTTATTATTATTAAGGGTGTTAAAACAGTTATAAACCAATGTCCAACAAATAAAATAAGTATTACGTAACTTTACGGCAGCTGTTTGGGAAAACAACTAGTAAACGTAATGTCGTAGTCTTAATATAT
Organism: Octodonta nipae; assembly: GCA_034190945.1. NCBI lineage: Eukaryota > Metazoa > Arthropoda > Insecta > Coleoptera > Chrysomelidae > Octodonta > Octodonta nipae. The sequence continues at coordinate 148,242,861 of CM067218.1, forward strand.
TCATTTTATAAATTTTAATTTCCCCAGAGATAAACTTTTATAAAAGTTAAAAACAAACGATTAATTTGCTTTCTTTTTTGAAACTTAATTTTCAGGAAGAAAAATTATTATGGATCAGATGTTTTAAATAATTTTCATGAACCTTCTGATAGTGGTTTAGTAATAATGTGAATCAACAAAACTCGTTAATCAGATATTAAAATAATGTTTGATTAATTGATATTATTACAAACGTGTGCTTTATAAAATATAATATTATTCCTCTGTATTTCTGTATTTCGATAAGTCTAACAATTTTTTCTGCGACCTTTCTATTACTGGTAGAATTTTCGGTTCTGTGCTGCGACGATTATTCTTGAAACTTCAGTCGGTCAGTAGAGTGCCACACAGTCAGAAGAGTAGTTTGTAACAATATTTAGTTGTAATATAATATGAAGTTAAATATTGAAGTGAAACCAACTAGTTAAGTTTGTGTTTAGGCTACCTCGATCAAACAAATGAAACCTTTTTTGTTCCTAAGTGAGAACTGGATAAATAGAAGGACCTCTTTTGAATTTAGGGTGCTTTCTTATTGCATATGTTGTGCTAAATCTCAGTCTCTCTTATACCAGTTTATAATTCGTTGAATATTTTATTTGTAGTGCTTAGAAATTAGCTGATATAACAAACTAACCCCCTCCTGTCTTAGGTTAGGTAAGGAAAAGCGTATCAAACTTTTAGGTGTTCAGATGACTTGATTAACCGAGTTACGTGGTTTTATCAATCGTCTTTGCTGACTAAACAAATTCTTAGTAGCACTTTGATCAAGCCATTGCAGGATTAGGGCAAGACTACGGTACTTATTCCATTGTTGCCGGTTGTTTGCTTCTCTCATCTAAAGAACACCTGATGATTTCTTAATATCGTCTCTCCATCTGGTATTCGGTCTGAAAATAGTTAACTTCCTGCTCTTGGTTTATATTCTCACAATCGTTTCGTTTAATGACTGTCAGTTCTTCCGTCCCATGTTCATTTTAGTTCAGCTGTTCTTCGGAATACATCTGTTAGTTTGGTCTGGTCTCTAATTCAAACATTTCTTTTATAGCCCGTGAGGTTAATGTATAGTTCGTTCGTAAGTCCTTAAAGAATTGGTAATTAATGAAATCAACCCCTTAGTAGATTTTAAGGTTTCGCTGATTAACAAATCAGCTCTTTACAGGTTTACTGTATTTCCGCTTAATTGCTTGGTGAGGAATTCAGTGACCAAAAATCGTGTACCGGGCTCTTCTTTGGGTATTTAAAGGGTTTTGTTAACCCAACCAATCAGGGCTCTACTGTAACAAATAAATCTCTTATGTGTTAAGGATATTTCGTTGAGCATTTCCCTTCTGCTACTATAAATAGGTCCATTAAGGGCTTAAGCTTTTGTTGACAGATCAGCCATCTTGCAGGTTCATGGTGTTTCGTTTTCTTCCTATCTTTGCTTGCTTAGGAGTTGGTAGATAAAAAATCAGTCCCAATTAGTTCTAAGGTAACTGGTTAAGGCTTCTCCTGCCCTCTGGCGCTCTTGTTTGAGGTTAGACTAACACATTAGCGTCTAAATATCTTATTTATCATCTTTTTTTAAATAAATATCAGCTTTTGCCTGCTTTGATCTTTATTGATCACATAAACTATCGTAAAGCTAGGACGTTGTTCACAATTTACACCTATCGGCTCTATTATTAAGTAAATGGATGTTAAGAAAATTTCTCAAAATACATACCAAATACCTCGATTAAAAGCTTTGATTAGCTACCAGCTTCCTAGCAGTTAGCTGATTGTCTGATTACGAGAAGCGGGCTACCACACCTTACCGATTTCAACCTTATGAACTAAAACTTACTTGAAGGGACTTGCTAACCTGCAGATATTTCTTTCGCCTTTCTTCTTGGTAGATCTTCTTCATTGCTTCCGCTTGCCGATGTGCCAGCTCGTCTTCGCTTAGGTACTCTTTGATTTCTTGCCGGACGGGAGTCTTGTAGTGGATAGTCACTTCGTTTTCCACATACTTCCTTGGAGATTCTGGAAACAGAACAAAAACTTATTGAGGAAAGTTGGGGATGTAAACTATGAGTAAATCAGAAAGTTGTTTTTTATATTAGTATTGTCGAACAATATACATACTATATTTTACATTTTTTTAAAACTATCATTGAGTATGGGGTCTGATCTAAACACTAAAACCTCTGGAATCTTCGAAATTTCTCAGTTTTCTATAAAATATATTAACTATAATGTAAGACATTAATCGCGATAATCCAGTTTTATTCCTGAACCGAAATCCAATGTATAGAGGGAGTGCCTCCGAAAATTCTAAAAATTCCCAGAAGCCCCATTTTTGAACTAATGAAAACCTTTTGACTTATTTTTTCCCAATCTGTTGAACGAAAATGTTGAATTTTGGTACTAGTGGAGAGTGTGTTGACCCAATCATTAACGTGTAGCCTAAATGAACGAATCGTGATGGGTACTTATGACTTATGGGGGTTAGGTAGGAATTTTACAAAAATCGACCATCTTTCCTACGAAATCTTTTTTACTCAATAGAGAATATTTATTCAAAGTCTAGAAAAATAAAGTAAAAATACTGATGTTAACATTGAGGGGCAAAATTAGAAACTTTTTGACAACACAGAAAATTAATTTTTTTTCGAGAGCATCGTGTAATTCGTCAAAAGAAAGGGCTCCTTATCAGAAATTTTGGTAATTTTAAAACGATTTGGTCATAAAATATTCCCAATTGGACCTCTTTATCACCGAAACTTCTGAGTCTAAAATTTTAGGGCGCAAATTAAGAAGTTAAATGAATAAAGTTTTCGCGAGATATATCAAATGAAAGGGGAAATAGAAAAATCTATTTGTTTGTAATTTTAATGGGATTTGTTCAAAGAATGTCATGGAAAATGTACCAATTTGACCCATTGCCCCCTATTTATCAGCGAAACTACTGAGCATAATATTTTGAAAAAAAAATAAATAGAAAATATAAGTATTTTGAATGTTCATCTGGGATTTTCTCTCCTCGCAACGGTTTCTGAAAAATACAGATAAGTTAAGTACTTGAATATCAAGGTGTAGTATCTAAGGGCAGTTTGTGGAAACTGCCCGGAACACTAGTTGCCCTCTTATAGAAAAAACTCTCCCGCAGGATTAACTGTGAGAAAGTAGGTCTACAGATTTGTCAACTAGTATTCCAGTATAATATGTTGTGTATTTTGTGTTGTACTTGTTTGAATGTTTTGCACTATATTCGCTTGACTTTTTTCGGTAATGTCAATTGACTGATTAATTGACTTTGAAGTTTCCTTTTTAATGTTCATTCGTCAGAAGTTGTTGCCATGCAACAGGTATCTCTACAGAGGGTGTCCCGATTTCTCCATTATTCAACAACATGCAGACACTTTCTTTGATTTTTCTTTTTTTTGGTATGTTCTTCTCTAAGTAGTATTTTTATCTTATTCCAGTCCATTTTGTGTGTATCATTATCCGTGAGTACATGATTTGCCAATCTTGATGTGTCTATAGGTTCGTTCCTTCAACCGATTGTCGACCGATCGGCAATTGGTTAATGCATCGGTACATGAAGCCGGTGATCGAAATTACCGTACATTAACTGGTTGCGAATCAATCACCGTGTCACTTGGAACACGAAACTGAACCGTTCACTAAACGGTTATTGTTTTGAAGGAACGCTATTTTTCTTGTGCGCAGGTACGCGACCGTTGTGTATCGGTTATCTAGGCTGAAGGAACGAACCTTATATGTGTTCTTGAGACGTTGTATTGGTGCTCTTTTGTTCTAATTTGGAGAGGTCTTGATGTTTCACCGGTATATGTTTTTTCGCAGGGACAAGGTACACTGTACACACAATTTTTGGAACTTTGAGTACAGTTTTCCGTTTTTGTTTTTGTCAAATTTGATATTAAAGTATTATTTGTTTTAAAAATCGTTTTTACTTGGTATTTATTGCCAATACGTTTAATTTTTTCGGAGAGGCCGGAAACATAAAGAATAACGTTTATAATTTCACTACAAGCATTTATAGGAAACCAACGCATACTAATAGATATTTGAATTTTTATTCAAATCATTCTTTAAACGTAAAAAAGGAGTCATTAAATCCTTATATGACAGAGCCAAAGCAGTTTCAGCAACAAAGGAAATTTTTGAGAAAGAGTTATGTTTGATAAAGGAAGTTTTAGAACAAAACGAATACCCAAGCAATTTCATAAACAAAACAATTTACCAAATCGAGCAAAAACAAAGAAACCAACAAACGTCACAAACAACACACAATACTTCCAATTTAAATAACAACACACAAACTGATATTAACTCTACAATTATAAACGTTATTCCTTATGTTTCCGGCCTCTCCGAAAAAATTAAACGTATTGGCAATAAATACCAAGTAAAAACCATTTTTAAAACAAATAATACTTTAAGATCAAATTTGACAAAAACAAAACCGGAAAACGGTACTCAATCCAAAAATTGTGTGTACAGTGTACCTTGTGCCTGCGGAAAAACATATACCGGTGAAACATCAAGACCTCTCCAAATTAGAATAAAAGAGCACCAATACAACATCTCAAGAAGACATATAGACAGATCAAGATTGGCAAATCATGTACTCACGGATAATGGTACCCACAAAATGGAATAAGACAAAAATACTACAAAAATACAAAACAAAAATACTACTTAAAGAAGAACATACCAAAAAAAGAAAAATCAAAGAAAGTGTCTGCATGTTGTTGAATAATGGAGAAATTGGGACACTCTCTGTAGAGATACCGGTTGCATGGCAACAACTTCTGACGAATGAACATCAAAAAGGAAACTTCAAAGTCAATTAATCAGTCAATTGACATTACCAAAAAAAGTCAAGCGACGAATATAGTGCAAAACTTTCAAACAAACATTGTTTGACAACGATTCCTGATAAGGAATCGAAACGTCACAAAAAAACAGATAAGTACAACACAAATATATTATTTGAAGACGCGAGATGTAAGACCGACATCTAGGATTTTCAAGATATATTATACTGGAATACTAGTTGACAAATCTGTAGACCTACTTTCTCGCAGTTGATCCTGCGGGAGAGTTTTTTCTACAAGAGGGCAACTAGTGTTCCGGGCAGTTTGTGGATACTGCCCTTAGATACTACACCTTGATATTCAAGTACTTAACTTACCTGTATTTTTCAGAAACCATTGCGAGGAGAGAAAATCCCAGATGAACATTCAAAATAATCATTTACCTCCTCAATCATTTAGAAACTACTTAAGAAAATATAAAGCCTGACCTGATTTTGAAAAAATAAAGCGAAAATTCAAATGTTAATTTAGGGGAGCAAATTAAAAAAGTAAATGAAAAGTATTAAAATATTTTCAAGCACATGAAATATTTCAAATGAAAGGGCACTTAATGTGAAATACATAATTTTGTTGCAATTTTAAGGATTTCTTTAAAAACTTTTGAGCCTAATATTTTGAAAAATAGAAAATATGATGTTTTACCTGATGTTAATAGGAAAAATAAAGGGAGAATTCAAATAGGGCGCAAATTAGAAAGGTAAAAAGTTTAACGATTTTCAAACCGTATCACGCAACATATGAAATAAAAGGGCACATTATGGGAAATATAAAAATATATATCAAATTTTAAAGTGATTTGTTTAAAATATATTATGGAAAATATCAAAAATCAATTCACTGAGCCAAAAAATATGAAAAAATACGGGTTTAGTTGACATTTACAAAAAAAAACAAGCAAAAATTCTAATGTAAATTTCGGGAAATTAAATGAAATAATTTATATTTTTGCAAACCCATAATGTATCAATTGAAAGGACTGGTTATGAGAAAGGTAAATATATATATTTCTTTTATAATATTAAAAATATTTCTTTACCAGATAATGAGGAAAATATAGGAATATCGGCCCATTGCCCCTCTTTATTTCCAAAATTACTGAGTGTAAAATTTTGAAAGAAAATTAGAAAACAAGAAAAAATAAAAATTCTGTAGAAAAATTAACAAATGAAATAGTTTGAAGAGGATCATATGACATAACAAATGAAAGTTTTCATTATAAGTTTAAAATTTATAGTTAAAAATGGGGCGTTTAGTCGAAGTTTAGAGCGAAAATGCCAATATTAATTACGAGAGCAAAATAGCAAATTAAAATATAGAATTAACTTTAAAAAATCATCAGATAAAAGAACTTATGAGGACAAATATAAATATTTTTTTTATCATTTTAAAATGTATAGTTTAAAATATATTAAGCAAATTATAGGAAAATTGACACAAATCCCCACAAGGGCGTACCCAGCTTTTGGTTTAGGGAGGGGCAAATTTGGAAAAAATTGTCCTAGAGGGGGCCAACCGGAAAAAAATTGTCCTAGCAAGAGGGACAATTCAGAAAATTTTTTGGTACAGAGGGGGGGAAGTTAGAAAATTTATGTTTCACGGCAGGATTTTCTGGTACAGGGTGGGGCACCTGGGAAGAACAATTATTTAGAAAATTAAATGAATATTAAAAAATTTAATATTTTGATAACAATGTTCGCCACATTGTTCTTCAATTTTTTGATACAAAGTAAACATCTGTTTTCTGAATTGTGACATCTATTGTTGAATTCCCTGGAAACAAAACCACAATGATGGACAAATTTATATACTTCAAAGCATAAATAACGCATCTTTCTAATTGAAAGAATTTTGAAATGGTACGTTACGAACGAGGTTTCAGGCATGTTTACAAATTCTTGACTTTTCAATTTGTAGTTTCTTTAAACATTTTATGTAAAAGATTTTATCCATTACGAGAGGAAATACATCACTGAAAAACATAAACTGGTATTACTAAAATCTCCCCTGAATCCGAAACCAGGTTTAGTAATTGTTGATCAGATTTGAAAATTTTTCAATTAAAAATTAAGGTTACGTAAGTCGATTTAAATAATTGAAGCGAAATAAATTTTATGAATTAGTGGTATTTTTGTTAATCTATATTTGTACAATAATTTAGTAATTCATTGATTATTTTCTATTGCAATTATTAAATGTATTATACCCTTAAAATCATCGAGACCATCACGTTTATATCACATTTTTCGTCACTGTCATTTTATTTCGGTTCACACCTTTTGGTGCAAATGCGCACTATAACATAAAAGGATTAAAAAAGCGATATTATAAAATTAATTTGTAATAAGATAAAAACAGCACATGAATTCTGGTAATATATAAGAATTGCTATTATAGATTAGCTTTTAGCTTGCAAACAGTTGTAATATCACTCACTGGTACACCATGTAACTTGACGCCTAATTTTCTTCACGTACCGAAAATTAGTTGTCAACCGAAACCACTAAAACTCAGTTCACGAATTTGTTTCCGTTTATAGTTGCATATTTTCATGCGACAATCATACAAATGAGCGTATTTGGTAAGCATTCAGCGTGGCATACTAGATTGAGATTCTTTTACTAAAATTGGGTCGCATTTTTTTTCATGGGAAAAAGCGACAACAGCGCATCAACGTAGTGAAGAATTGATGTCATTCTGTTATGTTTTATTAAATTCTCGTGCCGGAAAAATTAAACTGATTCACGAAAATTATTCAGTTGTGAAATTAGTGTCAATTGATAGCCGTGCATGTTCAGTAGGAATAATTTCGTTTGGTGTAAACATAAAATAAATTCGTCTGTTAGAAAATTTATTATATCTAACGGTTTGTTGTTGGTTAGTGAAAATAACTGCAAAATTAGGAGTGAAGAGAAATATTACAAGAAAATTAACGAAAAGGAAAGTCTCACACAAGGAGATCGGTGTCGACAACATTGTTTGATTTGTTGAAAGTTATTTGCAGATAAAATGTTTTAAATTATGAATTAATCAAGACTACATAAAGTCAGTAGGCAGATATGAATAAGTAGTGACTTATATTAACAACGGTTATTTTAAACACAAATATGAATCCAACATAAAAGGAACTTTAAATACATCATAGATTATGTCGTACTCAAAAAAAAAGAAACAACCATCATAACAGGAAGATGTGAGCATCTGTAGGAGCGAAGTTAGATTACTGCTGGTCAAAATGGAATTCTCATGAAATAACAAAGGCATACTGACAAAAAAGAAAACAGCAGAGCATAGAACTAACAAGGAAAAAACTAAAAACCCATTTACTTCAACATGAATTAATAAGCTGCTTGTCTCAAAGAACACCCGATGGGAGCAATGGCCCCTTCTGAGAGAATAAAAGTCAATACACCTGGATCCAATATAAAAGAAACCTCAAATCTATACTACATAATGTATGTGACTCTAGTCAAAAAAACGAATCAACAATCAGGTTAGAAAGATGTGAGGTTATAGCGAGGAGTAGTGTGGAAGCGATCATAAACCGCAGCTGAAAAAAAAATGAAGAACAAAAGCAAACACGAGTTGGAAAAAACAACTAAAACCCGCTTACTTCAAGATGAATCTATAAAATGTCTGTATCAAAGAAGAATCAATCAAAAACTCAGTTTTGACAGTGAAATAGAATACACCAAATAAAGAAACAACTAACTGTATGATCACTAACAGTGACGAAACTTTTATAAACTAACATCAAGATAAAGAAGTAAATGAGCTGGTAGTTAAGGAAAAACAGAATATGGGAACAAGCAATTATAACTATCATAGACATAGTGCAACTTAAGGAGGATCAAGAAGTTCTGAGGACTGGACAACATTAAAATTGTCAAGAACAAATAAACAAGAAAATAGTTATTTCTCTTACATAGCAGACTATGACTGGATTATATACTACAAAGACTTCGCTAATAGAGGAAATACACCAATTTAAAGAAAACACAGAAGAAGAAACAGATGTTATAAGGGAGGAAGGATTAACGGCACAACACAAGAAGTGACACATAAAGCAATAGTGTCGATGAAAAACAACAAGGAGAACGAAACAAATGAGTAAACTGCAGAGAAATCAGCATCATGCTAACTGAAAGAATGATACATGGTCGAATAATAAGAGGAAATTGGAGAATAATGTCAAAGGGAAAATGGACGCAGAATAAGCAGTTTTATGATAGCCAGGTCTTGATTAGATCTCATTCATACAATTTAGCAACTAATATAACTTAATAAGGGAAAGAACACAAAAGTTGGCACTTAGCATTTATCGATTTGAAGAAAGCATATGACACGGTAGCGAGGCAAAGACAAAGGGCAGTACTCTAGGGATGATGTACATCACTAAAATTATTTAAAACATTTCTGGAAGATATATTAAGACGATGGAAATAATAAAACTAGGGAATGTGAATTAATATTAGAGACGAACATCTTCAGTTCCTATGTTTTGAATACGACTAGGTAGTAATAGCTCTATTTGAAACGTAAGAGTATATGATTGTTTGCTACTCCAAGAACAAACGGTATATATAGCATAAAAGATCGTTAAAGAGTGAAAAAAACACAAATCAAAAAAATCAGAAACATAATAGGGAAACATAAAAATGAGAAGATGTATAAGTAAAGCCGATCAAGAACCTGAAAACACACAAAAAGATTAAAATATAGGGGCAAGGAATATATCCCTGCACGAAATATACCATCCCTTGAATAAAATGAAAAATAGCTTCTGGAAAACAGCAGTCACATCGGTTATAAAAATGGGAGGACCTATTAAGAAATTCGAGATTATGTCAATCTTTGTCTGAATAACCAAAATATTTCTACCAAATGGGATGAGTCAACTAAAAACTTACTTTAAAAAAAAGAGACAAAACAACCATCGAAAATTATAGGACAATTAATTTTTTAAACCATTTCTATAAGCTGTATACACGCATATTGACAAATAGGCTGAAAAGGAAGTCTGAGCTTTATCAACCAAGGCAACAGGCGTTCAGGCTATGGAACGACCACTTTTCCTTTGAAAATATTAATAGAGTACAACAGAGCCCTGGTCCTAATTTGTGTTGATTATCATAAAGCACACTATAGTATAGAACTGTCAGTTATTTTGAAATCATTAAAAGAATGCCGAATAGAATGCAGATGCTCAAGTATTATATCAAATATATTACAATGATGCTACGACAATAGTTAATCTACACTGTTGCACTGCAAACATTAAGATGGAAAGAGATGCGAAAGGCGATATTATGTCGATAAAATTATTCAAAAATGTTATGGAACATGCTTTTAAAAGACTACAATCTACAATGGGAGGGTTAGAGTATCAATATAGACTGGGAAAGGCTTCACCACCTGATTTTTGCAGACGATATTCTCCTCATAACAGATAACTTAATCTAGGCTAAAGATATGATAAAGGATTTGCAAAACGCAATTAGAAAAATTGGTTTGACAATAAATTTTAAGCAAAGGCGGAGGATGATGACTCATCTGGTTCCTAGACAATCAATAAATGTGGATAACAAAGTTAAAAAAACCGTGGAGAGCTATATATACTTGGGACATGAAATAAAAATTGGTAGAGACAACCAAATAACAAATAACAGTTTGATCAACTGACGGACGTATTTAAGGTAGATGCGTCTGTCATCTGAAGTATGTAGACCTTAACACCGACTAGAAAAGCAATGTAAATTGCAAATAACACAACGCAACATGGAAAGGTCTTTGATTGGAATCACTTTGAGGAACAGGATAAGAAATGGAGAAAAGCGTACAAGATCTGGGATTAAGGATATCGTAGACCACATAATGAGGCTAAAATGGCGGTAGATAGAAAATGTTGCGAGGATGCAGGAAACCGATGGACGAAAGAATCCTGGACTGGGTACCAAGAACGAAGAAGCGAACCCAAAGAAGATGTTATCAAAAGAATACAGACAAATTGGATAGCAGTTGCTCAGACAGAAGAAACTGAATATATTGTGAGGAAAGCAGAAGACAAGGACCAGCTGGATTTGACGCAAAACATTGAAAAATTCCCGAGTCTGATGCCATCAAGCCCATAATTTTTAAATTAAATCTGTGGAAGAAGTAATAACAGGTTGAAAAATATATTAATATACAGGAGACTTATTTAATGCGGTTCAGGGATATTCTCAAAGGGAAATGAAGAGCAGAGGGAAATCTAATACCATTAAAACATTTCAGTAGTGGTAACTGAGTACCATAAATTATTTTTAAATATCTATATAGAAAGTTATAGGAGATTAAATATATTAGCATTGGCGCGTCAGTGTGAAATTGCATAACTTCTGGACCACTTACAGATTAAGGACATATTTCACACATATATGTTGGTGATGGTTCATAGCGATGATAGGATGTGAGGTGCTTTTGTAGTCAAATTAATAACAATTTCTAGAATTAAAAACAGCAATCATTCGTGTTCAAACAGTATGTTAGTTGAGTACGATAAAGGAAAATTACAGAAGCCGGACGGGACAGATGACGCTGTAGTTGTGTGGTCAACAAATTCGTTTCTGTAGATAAATGGTATTGCTACCTTCAGATAGATGGCGCTATTTCGCTCTTAATGCTTTATTCACCTCAACGTTGGTATAATTTATTGTTATAACAGGATTTTAACAAATCAAACTCATCGTCCTATGTACCGAAAAGGGCCAGACAATGTTAACTGTTTATTTGTAAATAATCCATTAAAATTGATCTTAGCATTTACTAGAACTAGTATTTAAATGAAAAGGATGGCTTGTTAAAGAACTGTTTTCATATGACAATGTTGTCGAGGGCAGATTGTATAATATTGTGGGAAAAAGAAGAGTTAATAAATAAATAATTTAAAAAAAACATATAACCGACTTCTACCTATAACTAAAAAGCTAAAAATAATTATAACAAAATACAACTCTACCAAATAAATAACACATTCAATGTTGTTAGGTACCTACCCAGGAAGTAAAAAATGTAAACATTAAACGGTGCTCATTCTGTACAAATTAATTACCTACCAATCTAGTATATTTTTGAAGTCGGTGCCAAGCAAATCTAAAATACTCCATTGCGTACTTATCTACTACTTCATCAAACTTGATTTTTGCTTGGCACCGACTTCAAAAATATACTAGATTGGTAGGTAATTAATTTGTACAGAATGAGCACCTTTTAATGTTTACATTTTTTACTTCCTGGGTAGGTACCTAACAACACTGAATGTGTTATTTATTTGCTAGAGTTGTATTTTGTTATAATTATTTTTAGCTTTTTAGTTATAGGTAGAAGTCGGTTATATATTTTTTAAAAATGTTTTATTTTCAACTTTTTAGTTTTTTTGAAGTCAGGTAGTTTTCATTCTTTATTTTTTATTTTGTATGTAAAACCTTAATAGACAGAACCAGGTAACATTGAAAGCCTTAACATTTCACAATGATACTTTCTCATTTAAATTGACAGGTAAATCTTTACGAACAAAATGTACTAGTACGCGTTGACTTATTAAGCCCAAAATGTATATATGCCTTATGGACTACGCCATGTAACCTTTTTTCAACTTTTTTGACAACCCTGTATAACTATAGATAATTCCACTCCAACCTATGTACCAACCATCCTGTACATACGACTGCCCACGGACAAGCATAAATTTGTTAGCTGCCTTCTGTAAACTATAGGACGGAGTAGAATCCATCCCATATTTACGGAGTCAAATCCGTTCTATATTTCAACCATAGTATATAACTCCTTGTGGGCTACCCTATAAATTATTTCATTTTTAACATTTTATATTATCGCCCTGTGTAAGATTAATTCCTCTCCACACTTTATGCAACTTCTTATGGGCTATAAAAGAAATAATTTTTTAATCACAATGTATAAATATAATTCAATTCCAGCATATATTTCAACCATCCTGTATATGATTTGCTTATGTCCACATCATATACAGTTTTTTAATCACCCTATATAATTTTAATTTCACATTTTTCCAACATTTTTATAACACCAAACGTCCAGTCCACCCTATATTCCAACCATCCTGGATATACGGCTGCCTACGGACCACTATCATTCTACTCCGTCCTATATTTCAATTTTCATATAAATGCAACTCCTTCTACCACTTTTTGTTTGCTATAACTAAACACCCTGTCTATAAACCTACCAAATAGCAGTTTAAAGTTTGACATATGTTGTCACTGAATTTTCTATTAGGCCGGGAGAATGTGACAACTAAAAGCACCGTCTTCGCAAAATGGAAAAATTTACATTTAAATAGGTATTTGCCTGGTATACAAACAACACGAGCTTGGTACTCATTGATTTAAGGAGCCGAAAATACTATGCTTTACTATCTATATGCTTGCGATGTACATAGAAAATTTTCAAATTCGCAATTAAAACTTCCAGTGCCTAAAATTACCGCACTATTACGTTGGAATTAAAATATTTATGAGGAAATGTCCGTTATGTCATTTCGATGAAATTTTTGATAAGAATTTTGGAATTTTCGGCGATTTTCTGAAAAAATGCAAGTTGCACGTCGCAGAAAAGTATATGAGATTACCTAAGGATCTTCCTTAATAGATTAAACGTTAAAAAACTATACACATCCATAAGGAGTTATCGAAAAATCGACTAAAATATTAGTATATTGGTCGATTTTCATGCACGCATGTGTTCATTCACAAATTTTATCACTTTACCAATAGAATACTTTTCCAAAATTTGGAGTTTCACCAATCCGGATATATACTCTATTAAACAAGACCATATTCATTCAAAACGGTGCACTACAGGAGAAGAAATCAGGTAACATACATACAAAAAAAAGCGAAAAAATACGCGACGAATTGATAACCTCCTCCTTTTTGGAAGTCGGTTAATAAAAGTGGAAGACAAGGTTCGGTAATGATGATGATGTTGATGTATTCAGCCCATAAATATATATTTTAAATTTCACGTGAATCGAGTGGCATATCGTTATGAATAGAAATACCTAAATGATGTCTAAAGGACAATTTATATCGAAGGTAACATGAAATAAATTGTATTATATAAAAATTAATAGATATAAAGTATCTATTCAGGTTTTACCTATATCATTAATTCTATTTTGGCACATCTTATAGTTTTAATTTTCATAAAATTTTATAAATGGGTTTGCAAAATACATAAATCAACATTTTTTTGCTTAATCTTGCTGATTTCGAATTGCGACTTCATAAATAATGTATATCTGACAAAAATGCATACTGAGTTAGCAATGATCTAAGGCCGTTGGTATCTTAAATACTTCATCTGAAGGTAAAAATCATAACATAATATTTCAAGGTGACATACCCAGCAGAGCACGTATAGCGTTTTTAATCACGGACATTTTTCACAAGAGCAAAGAAAAAACAGATAAATTACTGTCTCACATCCACTAGCACGTAAAAAAACTCTTGTCATATGTGTTAACTTGAGCAAAATCAAATACCAAATACGGTCGTTGTCTCTTTGAAGAAAGTCTTCGATTGTAAACGATATCCCTCCATTCAAAGACTCGGTGAAATGGTAGTCGAATAGACAAGTGTCACAAATTCTTCTTTATTAAGGCTCGATAAAATATGGGAAACACGCATGTTAAGACGTTTATTACCTTGCATGGTACGCTGGTTATTGTCATTCATTTGAAATCAATCAGCCAGTACTCGGTGTTGATTGATATACGAGTACGCGGCGGCTTACTTGGACAACTACGGAGAAGGCGATAAAATTTGCATATGAAATAAGTAAACAAGTGCTGCATAATGATATCGGAATGGCTTTATTAATATTAATTCATAATATGGGAACTGAGGTGGAATATGTTATAGCCTGCATTGATTTCAAAATAATCCTTTCAAAATAAATCAAATTAATTTTTTGCTGCAGATCGGTAAGCAGGGGTCGATCTAAGGGCAAGTCGGCAATTATAGGTTCATTTCATATAAAGGGTGAGTTTTTTTTGATGATCAGTATGGGGATCTCGGAAACTAGCGGAGATAGAGCAATGGTTAAGTTGGGAAAGATTTGCAGTTTTACTGGCTGAATTTAATGACACTTTCGGATTTTTGTAAAATGTCATGGCTTACTAGATATTTTGAAAAAAAAAGAAATTCTGTCGATTTAGTCAAATCCCTTTAGCTCCTTTGTTTTTGATTTTATAACAAAAGTGTGAATATCAAAATTGAAGGGTATTGTATCCCGAATATGATTGTCATGTCCTCGTTTGTGTGACAGCTCTCTTTTTCGAGATATGACACAAACTTATCTTTTTTGAATGGAAAACATAGTTGGCTATGACCTCAAAAAATCTGACATTTTTAGAGCTTTTCAACGATATAATACTCGATATAGTTATTCGTAAAAATAACGGAGTTATGGATGCTTTTCTCTCTTATTTTCACTATTAACGTAGTTAGCCATGAAATAGATTGATTTATTAATAACTATTACAAAAAACATTGAAAGATTTTTTTTAAAAGGTATATCAGATATAACGAAAAAACTAATTTAGTAGGTACTTACTAAAACTTATGGTATGGTTATTCTGACAAAAATTGCATCTTTTTAAGATTGACATTACCGTTTTCGTCGTAGACCGCCTATCAATTTCTTCAACTGCTTGTAATAACGCCTCCAACTGTCTCATACTTTCTTTTGTATACTTTTTTTTAGCGCACCCCATTCGCGTGGACCATTTCTTCCTATCTAAGAGTTTGGATAGATATAGTGTTGTCTTACTAATAACGAGTTATGAGCAGGTGCTCCATCATCTTGGAACCACTCAATTTCTAAACGAGTTCTCAAATTCAAATTATGCAACATGTTTTAAAAAGTGTATTTCAAGAAATGCAAGTAGCGCTCCCCAGTAAGTGATTCGTCATAGTTAAAAGGCCCCAGAATAGTAGATCCTATGATACCACACCAAACATTAAAACCAAATTTTATCTGGTCTTTGTTTTACATGGAAAGGGTTTTCTTTAGCCAAGATATGCCCATTGTATCTACTGAACATACCGCAGTTAGTAAATCTAGTTTCATCTGACCATAACACCTTTAATGGAAACTGTGGGGCACATGCCTCTAAACTATGTACAAAACAAAATACGTCGATGTTCGTCACCAGCATGCAAAGTTTGAGAAACTGAAAGTTTTTACGGGCGGAACTTGTGCCCTTTCAGTACCTTAACTACAGTTCGTTGAGATGCAATCTCACGAGTTGATGTAGATGGGTTTTGATGTACCATTCCTCAGTTGCACGAACTGAATTTTTATGGCATATGATATAACATTCCACCATATTCAGTTGTTCTTCGTTAGAATATTCCATTTTATCACGAAAACTTGTCAATATCTACTGTCAGTTCAGCATCACTAATGGAATTACTGTCAAATGAGGAAACGTCAAAGTGAAAACAATCTTTTCCATACCTACGTTAAAAGTGAAAATAAGAGAGAAAAGCATCCATAACTCCGCAATTTTTATGAATATACTATATCGTTGAAAAGCTCTAAAAATTTCCGATTTTTTGAGGTCATAGCCAACTATGGTTTCCATTCAGAAAAAGATAAGTTTGTGTCATATCTCGAAAACGAGAGCTGTTACGCAAACAAGGACATGACAGTCATATTCGGGATGCAATTTTCTGCAATTTTGATATTTACACTTTTTTTATAAAATCAAAAACAAAGGAGCTAGAGGGAGTTGACTAAATCAACAGAATTTCGTTTTTTTTTAAATATCTAGTACGCCATTGGGCCAGTAAAACTGCAAATCTTGCCCAATTTAACCATTGCTCTATCTCCGCTGGTTCCCGAGATACCAATAGTGATCATCAAAAAAAAAAAACTCACCCTGTATAGCGAAGTTCCAGTAATCCGCAAGATAGATTTACAGGGCTAGATCAAAGGAGGAGAAGATGGAGGCGATCTGTTGAAACTTGCTAAATGAAAACAGGCAAATTGCCTAACAGGCTTGCCTAAACGTTTAATTTGCTCACATTTTAAAGCATCAATTGGTGTACTGAATTGTTGTGGCTGATACTTGATTTAAATCCATGATGAGAGACACAAAAAACGAACATATACTTCGAGGAGTTTCACAAAAATACTTTTGTGTAACTTCGTAAAGGCATTGTATGCAAGTGTTGTTTTGTAAAAATAAAGTGTAAATCTGGAAGTGTATTTTCGTTTTTTGTGTTTCTCAGGAATTGGTGTATTGTTAGTAATAAGTCGGCTTATCTGATTTAGCTGGCGAAACGTTAGATCGACCATCTTTAGATAACATTAGTGGGGAATGAGAACTTCGAAGGTGACTATTTTCAAGTGAAACCTCGATCATCTTTAGGCCCGTGACTATCTTCAGGAGCAAGCTAGCCGTAGTTGAGGAACCGAAGGGATCACGGCCTTGACCGGTTGGTGATAGGTTTGGTGCCGTTGGACGAAGAGCTGCAAGAAGGTGGGTGACGTCATCACTCCTGGAAAATCAGGGAAAGGGGATGAGCGCGGTGTAGCGTCGATTGACCGTTTCGTCAGCTGGACTAGACTAGATTTTTGAAAATTCATTTTACGAATTTTTTGGGCTCAAAAATGGGAAGAACCAAAAAATTTAATGATTATTTAAATGTTAAAAACTTGCATATAGCTTAACTTAATGTCGTAAGATGCAAATCCTTCATAAAATTCAACACCTGAGCCAACGGAAGATGCCAAACACATCGAAAATGCAGAACTTCGTCCTAAAATATGTATTTGGAATATTGACTTTTGATTTGGGGGGTGCCTGTATAAACGATCCAACAATGATCAAAACGATTCTAAATACCCTTCAAATTTTAGGTCGATAACATGAATAATTTGGGTAGGACGCAGGTCTGCATTTCCGAGGAATCCGGAAACCTCCGGTGACACTTCAGAGTCAGCATGCGTTGAATTTGATGTCCAATTTGAGTCCTACGATAGTATGAGTAAATTAGGGTGCCTAAAGTGTTTTTAAAAATTTCAAAATTTTTGAAAATTTTGGTTTTTAAATTTTTCGAGCGGAAAAATATCCGTAAAAGAATATTTTTCAACGTTACAAAAAATTGTATAGGACTTAATTTAAGGTCTTAGAACACGAATCCATCATAAAATTCAACACTTGATGACTTTGAAGGAAACTCAAGGGCCGTAATCTGGTTAGTTATTGACAGGAAATTTTTTTATGTAATTATATCCTTAAAATTTTAAAAAAATATTGAAAATTAAACTTCTGCATAAATTTGGCAAGACCATTTCTCAGGAAACTCAGTTGAGAAAACCTAAGATAATACATCAATTCAGTTTTAGATAGAAATTTTTTGTGTAATAATTTATAATAAAATTTAAAAAATCGATGATTAAGCTTTTGGATAAAATTGAGAATTGATATTTTGCCAAATGTTAAGGAAGACCATTTTCTAGAAAACTTATTTGAAAAATCTTAGCCAATGACAAACCTGTTTAGTTATCGAAAAAAAAAATGAATAATCATATAAAAAAAACTAAAACTAAACTTCCGGGTAAAATTGAGAAATGATATTTTACCACATACTAGACAAGACTATTTCCCAAGAAACTCCGGAAAGTCTAAGATAATAACACTATAATTGAAAATGTTCGAATGTATTTTAGGTCATGTTGACCAAGCTGGAGTTCAGATTAGTGGAAACTATATTGATTTGAACAAGGCATTCAACTTCACTGTCAGATGCCATCAGACAAAACAGTATGTTGACCAGGCTGAAGTTCAGATTAGTGATGCCTGTTGGAAACAATATTGCCTTGAACAAGGTATTCAACCTTACTGTCAGATGCCATCAGACAAAACAGTAGGAGACAGTTCAACACTTTCTTTAGTGAAACTGAAGTTGGTAAACAAGCACCCAGATCGGTAATCGTTAACCTGGAACACACAGTAGGCGAGGAATTCAGAACCGGTAACTTTGTTTCATCCAGAACAACTCATCACAGACATAGAGGTGCCACTAACAACTGAGCATGTGATCACAGACGTATGTTGACCAAGCTGAAGTTCAGATTAGTGATGCCTGTTGGAAACTATATTGCCTTGAACGAGGCATTCAACCTCACTGTCAGATGCCATCAGACAAAACAGTAGGAGACAGTTCAACACTTTCTTCAGCGAAACTGAAGCTGGTAAACAAGTACCCAGAGCGGTAATCGTTAACGTGGAACACACAGTAGGCGAGGAATTCAGAACCGGTAACTTTGTTTCATCCAGAACAACTCATCACAGACATAGAGGTGCCACTAACAACTGAGCATGTGATCACAGACGTATGTTGACCAAGCTGAAGTTCAGATTAGTGATGCCTGTTGGAAACTATATTGCCTTGAACGAGGCATTCAACCTCACTGTCAGATGCCATCAGACAAAACAGTAGGAGACAGTTCAACACTTTCTTCAGCGAAACTGAAGCTGGTAAACAAGTACCCAGAGCGGTAATCGTTAACGTGGAACACACAGTAGTCGAGGAAGTCAGAACCGGTAACTTTGTTTCATCCAGAACAACTCATCACACACATAGAGGTGCCACGAACAACTGAGCATGTGATCACAGACGTATGTTGACCAAGCTGAAGTTCAGATTAGTGATGCCTGTTGGAAACTATATTGCCTTGAACGAGGCATTCAACCTCACTGTCAGATGCCATCAGACAAAACAGTAGGAGACAGTTCAACACTTTCTTCAGCGAAACTGAAGCTGGTAAACAAGTACCCAGAGCGGTAATCGTTAACGTGGAACACACAGTAGTCGAGGAAGTCAGAACCGGTAACTTTGTTTCATCCAGAACAATTCATCACAGACATAGAGGTGCCACTAACAACTGAGCATGTGATCACAGACGTATGTTGACCAAGCTGAAGTTCAGATTAGTGATGCCTGTTGGAAACTATATTACCTTGAACGAGGTATTCAACGTCACTGTCAGATGCGATCAGGCAAAACAGTAGGAGACAGTTCAACACTTTCTTCAGCGAAACTGAAGCTGGTAAACAAGTACCCAGAGCGGTAATCGTTAACGTGGAACACACAGTAGTCGAGGAAGTCAGAACCGGTAACTTTGTTTCATCCAGAACAACTCATCACAGACATAGAGGTGCCATTAAAACTGAGCATGTGATCACAGACGTATGTTGACCAAGCTGAAGTTCAGATTAGTGATGCCTGTTGGAAATATATTGCCTTGAACGAGGCATTCAACCTCACTGTCAGATGCTATCAGACAAAACAGTAGGAGACAGTTCAACACTTTCTTCAGGAAACTGAAGCTGGTAAACAAGTACCCAGAGCAGTAATCGTAACGTGGAACACACAGTAGTCGAGGAATTAGAACCGGTAACTTTGTTTCATCCAGAACAACTCATCACAGACATAGAATGTGCCACTAACAACTGAGCCTGTGATCACAGACGTATGTTGACCAAGCTGAAGTTCAGATTAGTGATGCCTGTTGGAAACTATATTGCCTTGAACGAGGCATTCAACTTCACTGTCAGATGCGATCAGGCAAAACAGTAGGAGACAGTTCAACACTTTCTTCAGCGAAACTGAAGCTGGTAAACAAGTACCCAGAGCGGTAATCGTTAACGTGGAACACACAGTAGTCGAGGAAGTCAGAACCGGTAACTTTGTTTCATCCAGAACAACTCATCACAGACATAGAGGTGTCACTAACAACTGTGCATGTGATCACAGACGTATGTTGACCAAGCTGAAGTCAGATTAGTGATGCCTGTTGGAAACTATTGTGCCTTGAACGAGGCATTCAACTCACTGTCAGATGCCATCAGCACCAAACAGTAGGAGACAGTTCAACACTTTCTTCAGCGAAACTGAAGCTGGTAAAACAAGTACCCAGAGCGGTAATCGTGTAACGTAGAACACCATTAGTCGAGGAAGTCAGAACCGGTAACTTTGTTTCATCCAGAACAACTCATCACACACAGAGAGGTGCCACGAACAACTGAGCATGTGATCACAGCGTATGTTGACCAAGCTGAAGTTCAGATTAGTGATGCCTGTTGGAAAATATATTGCCTTGAACGAGGCATTCAACTTCACTGTCAGATGCGATCAGGCAAAACAGTAGGAACAGTTCAACACTTTCTTCAGCGAAACTGAAGCTGGTAAACAAGTACCCAGAGCGGTAATCGTTAACGTGAACACACAGTAGTCGAGGAAGTCAGAACCGGTAACTTTGTTTCACCAGAACAATTCATCACAGACATAGAGGTCCACTAACAACTGAGCATGTGATCACAGACGTATGTTGACCAAGCTGAAGTTCAGATTAGTTATGCCTGTGGAAACTATATTGCCTTGAACGAGGCATTCAACTTCACTGTCAGATGCGATCAGGCAAAACAGTAGGGACAGTTCAACACTTTCTTCAGCGAAACTGAAGCTGGTAAACAAGTACCAGAGTCGGTAACCGTTAACGTGGAACACACAGTAGTCGAGGAATTCAGAACCGTAACTTTGTTTCATCCAGAACAACTCATCACAGACATAGAGGTCCACTCAACAACAGAGCATGTGATCACAGACGTATGTTGACCAGTGAAGTTCAGATAGTGATGCATGCTGGAAAACTATATTGCCTTGAACGAGCATCAACTTCACTGTCAGATGCGATCAGGCAAACACAGTAGGAGCCAGTAGCCAACTTTATTCAGCGGAAACTGAAGCTGGTAAACAAGACCAGAGCGGTAATCGTTAACGTTGAACACACAGTAGTCGAGGAAGTCAGAACCGGTAACTTTGTTTCATCCAGAACAACTCATCACACACATAGAGGTGCCACGAACAACTGAGCATGTGATCACAGACGTATGTTGACCAAGCTGAAGTTCAGATTAGTGATGCCTGTTGAAAACTATATTGCCTTGAACGAGGCATTCAACTTCACTGTCAGATGCGATCAGGCAAAACAGTAGGAGACAGTTCAACACTTTCTTCAGCAAAACTGAAGCTGGTAAACTAGTACCCAGAGAGGTAATCGTTAACGTGGAACACACAGTAGTCGAGGAAGTCAGAACCGGTAACGTTCTTTCATCCAGAACAACTCATCACAGACATAGAATGTGCCACTAACAACTGAGCCTGTGATCACAGACGTATGTTGACCAAGCTGAAGTTCAGATTAGTGATGCCTGTTGGAAACTATATTACCTTGAACGAGGTATTCAACGTCACTGTCAGATGCCATCAGACAAAACAGTAGGAGACAGTTCAACACTTTCTTCAGCGAAACTGAAGCTGGTAAACAAGTACCCAGAGCGGTAATCGTTAACGTGGAACACCCAGTAGTCGAGGAAGTCAGAACCGGTAACTTTGTTTCATCCAGAACAACCCATCACAGACATAGAGGTGCCATTAATTACTCAGCATGTGATCACAGACGTATGTTGACGAAGCTGAAGTTCAGATTAGTGATGCCTGTTGGAAATAATATTGCCTTGAACAAGACATTCAACCTCACTGTCAGATGCTATCAGACAAAACGGTAGGAAACAGTTCAACACTTTCTTCAGATAAACTGAAGCTGGTAAACAAGTACCCAGAGCAGTAATCGTAATGTGGAACACACAATAGTCGAGGAAGTTAGAACCGGTAACTTTGTTTCATCCAGAACAACTCATCACAGACATAGAATGTGCCATTAACAAATGAGCCTGTGATCACAGACGTATGTTGACCAAGTTGAAGTTCAGATTAGTGATGGCTGTTGGAAATTATATTGCCTTGAACGAGGCATTCAACTTCACTGTTAGATGCGTTCAGTCAAAACAGTAGGAGACAGTTCAACATTTTCTTCAGCGAAACTGAAGTTGGTAAACGAGTACCCAGAGCGGTAATCGTTAACGTGGAACACACAGTAGTCGAGGAAGTCAGAACCGGTAACTTTGTTTCATCCAGAACAACTCATCACAGACATAGAGGTGTCACTAACAACTGTGCATTTGATCACAGACGTATGTTGTTGGAATGGTTTGCACTAGTAGAATTCAATACTCTAGCAAAAAAATTGTTGACGGTAAACTTAAACTTAAATACATCTTATTTTACAACTTCCTTAAATACTATTACAGTAGATGGCTGTGTGAATAAATGTATTTCATATTATCAAAAATGCTTTAATTCATCCCAAGGGAAGATCTAGTATACGTTTGTGTTTGTGATCTTTATAGAAACTAATTAACGCTGTGATTTGTATAGATATTGTCAGTTTGAGAAAATTCGCGACAGTTCTATTGTCTGAAGTGGTACATGCAAGAATTTACCGGAAAAATCGAGAACGAAAAAACCATTTTGAATGCTAGCAAGTATTACCAGTTGCCTTGTTATAATAGTCGTCAATAAAAGTTTTCTTTAATTGGAAGCCAAGTTTGATTCTTACCTAGTAATACGTAACATTTTTTATGGATCCCTGAGAATAGTCGTAAACATATTTTGTGTTTTATATTTAATGGTGACATCTTGAGTAAAATTTTTAAAATTAAACAACAACCTCTAAAATTGAAAAAAGTGGTTCGTCCATAAATCTTTTTTAATGTTCAACTAATGCTAATAAAAAATTAAAGTGATTGACAGAAATTAAGCTTATATAAACATACAGATACCTGTGTCACAAAATTTAAACCACAAATCCAACGGAACACGACTTTACTAACACTATAATCTCGGGATGACTGAGGATGAGATTTGTCTTGTAGTGTTCAATGAATAAATCAACATGTGTTAGGGTCATTATAGTTCAATTAGACTTCTGGAATCGGAGTGTGCAACTAATAAAGACAGAGTGGTTGTTAAATTGAAGTGAACGTTCCGTCTTGATGAATCTGATAATATAGTTTTGTTTCGGACATTAGGGTCAATACAATTTTGCATATTAATTAAATTGGTGAAGACGTAACGTTTCTATTTAAACTACGGTTTATGAAAATGCTCTAAATAGATGTTGAATAGGATTGTTTTTCATAATATAGGAAATCTGGAAACATTTCTTGCAGAATAAAATGGGAAGATTAAGCCAAACCTATCTTAACCCAAAAGTTGGTAGTTTCAAGGAAACAAAGTCACATAATATTAGTTTTTTTTTATTGCATGAGAAACGTTTTAATTTTTAAACTTGATATAGTGAATTCAATTAATATCCCATCTTCATTTTTTGTACCACTCTGTATGCAATCTTGGAGGGAAAAAATTTAATCCTACACATTTTTACAAGAAAAAAAGATTTCAAGGTAAGGTCATAAAGTTGCATATAACAATTTCCGGATTTTATGGATGATTTCCGGGGTAGCCACCTGGGCGTTCTCAGTATTGGCAACTTGGGCAATTTTCCCCTAAATTTAGGGGGAAAAAATATTATAAAGGGTATTTTATGGGGGGAGGGGTAATGTTTTAAAGGATTCTTTGGGGAACAAAGAAAAATAAATAGGTCAAAAAAGTAACATATGATTCTCTATGATTCGATGCCAAACTTGACTATTGAACGTTTTGAGTTACATTTTTTATTTAACTAATTAATTATGTTAAATATTGAATGATCATTGTATATAAAAAGTATATAAATGATAAAAAAAAATAATGTTTAAAATTAGGGTAGTTGTAATTAAGGGGATTTTGAGTTGGGCATGAGGAAAACTTTTGAGCAGTTGGTATCACTAGATTCTCTGCGTATCTGGTGGTTGTTAGAACTGAACTTTGCCTACACACATGCCGTCGGCCGATGGTCTGTGCCAATCGTATTTCCTCTTCATATTGTAAACCGTGGCGCATAATTCAAAGAAACAAAATGACAGCATGTCAACAAACGACTAATATAACAGACTAAAATTAACGGAAGTTAACAAGAGCGCTAACACTTTTTGAAGTTAACTTAAAAGTTAATCCGTTCACCAGATTGTTAACTTCGTTAATTAACGATTAACAGATTAATGAGTTAATGCCCACCTATTATTACCGGTCAGTTAGGAGGGAATGCTATTTGATCATGGAGCTGCATGGTGATTGGTTTGATTGTGGTGCGTGTGAGTGTATGTGCCTGGTGGCTTTAGTCTACCAATTGTTGATGTCCATGTGATGGGAAGAGCTAACATCACGTCGGTTAAGGTAGAGGATTTTGTTTTGGTTTTCAAAATTCGACAAGGTTCCGGCAAACCGCTACGCCAACAACGAAATAACCATCGAAAATACGATGCTAATTTTCGTTTCAGCGAACCAAAATAGAATACTCTAATTTCTGGGTCTGAGAGTGTGTATTACAGAAGAAGTAGAAAAAAAGGCGATTGCAATGGTATGGAGATATGAAAAGAATGAGAAAATATAGAAAAATATAGATGGTCTAGAAATATTATAAAGTGGAAACCCTGTAAAAAAGAAAAAGGGGAAGATTACCTAAGCTAATTTCTTGCTTGTACTGGTGTACTGAAAGCATTTCCCATAATTCATCGATTAACAACTTTAATTTAGTTTTACAGTTAACACTATTCGGTCTTCCATTAAATATCAATTATAAACTTGTTCTAAATACCCAACATTGATGGCTACTTTTCAATTGATTTACCTTTCATAAAACCCGTTGCTTCCATCAATTTTATTCCAAAAACCAATTTATTTCCGGTCACTTTCCGTTTCCGCTCAGGTGAGCCGCTTAAAAGCAATTTAATTCGATTACGAATTCCAAACGGAAGATCGAGTTTTTAAAGCTACGATTTGAAATATCAAGAAGGCTAAGTAAAAGTTGATGCAATAGCTTTAGGGCGTGTTTGGTTTCGATGATTATAAAATAAACTGTTTTCACTTTTACGCAAATAATGTCTGCAGGTGTTTGTATTTTCTGTAGTAAATTTGTAGTAGTAGTAGTAGTAGTAGTATCTTTGAAGGTCATTGCACTGACAGACGCAAAACTTTCAATTCATTTATTTATGTGAGAGCCATAATTTTGAATTAAATCGTAATATTTGTTAATGGTTTTGAGAATGTCACTGAAGAAGGTTAATCCATTCGTTTTGGTTAATGTTGTTAACAATATTTTTAATGTTTTTATCCTCGTCCGTATCTTGAGGTTGTTAAGCTATAAGTTTGAGATTTTGGTATTCAGAATAATTTCTATATTTTTCATAATGTCTTGTACGATCGATATATCGGTTCGTTCGAACAGATATATATTCACTGACAAAGAAATCGCAACACCCAGAAGAAGATGTTTAAGTTTAATATTGGTTTGGTAAAACATAGATGCTATAGTAAGGAGCAAAGGATTAAAATTTGAATAAAAAATACCAAGTTCTTTGGGAATAGCCCCACATAAACTTGAAAGTCTGTATATTTCAAGTAATCCAAATGTTTCAAGGTCTAAATGAGACCCGTTTTAAATGGTTTTCTTAAGGCATCCACTGATCATTAGACTATTGAAATAGAAAACAAAAACCCTCTACCCTAATCGATGCGATAATACTTCTCATCTTCGCTGAACATGGAGATCAAATATTGGGAGACTAAAGGCACCAAACGCACACTCACATACACCGCAATTAAACCAATCACCATGCAGCTCCATCATCAAATAGCAGTACTATAATTATAAAAACACGTTCAGTCATCCAGTGAGACCTGAGGTGTAGTAAGACAGAACTAAATTCCAAACCTCTTTCACATTTTATTAATGTTTTCCTCTCATATGCCACGACGCTTTTGCTTTTCGTACCTCCAAAATGTTTACTAATAATAAACGTAAGGTTTTAAATTTTATGTTTCATTTTTTAAGAATTTTTTCTCATGATTTTTTGATCCAGACAGTTTCATCAATTCTTTACTCTACTGCTACTAAATAAAAATTTCTAATTATTTAGAAATACTTTTATTTAAACCGTACGCCTCTGTTTATGGCATCATTTATTCCCAACTACCTGCTGAAAAGTTTTTCAGTGACTAGAGGAAATACGATTTACATCTTGAAACGTTTGGATTATTTGAAATATACAGTCTTTCAAGTGTATGTGGTGTTATTCTCAAAGGACGCTTATTTATAGATACACTCCTCAACACTTCTTGGCATTGACTCAATAAGGAAGTCTATTTCTTCTTGCAGAATACTATCCCAAGCTACCTGCATTTCATGTCTTAGAACCTCCAAAGTCCGTACAAGCTAGAGTAAATTTCCGAGCCTTCTACCCATCATATCCCAAACATGTACTAGGGGCGGAAGATCGGGAGATTTGAGAGGCCAAGGCAACAGATTCACATTGGTCTCTTCAAAAAAGTTTAAACAAACTCCGGCAACTTGTGGCCGAGAATTACCTTGTATATCAACAAAGGCCTACAAACCATTATTATTGAAGTAGGTGTTTTTTGGGAAGGTCCTTGTTCGCTCGCCGAAAGTTATAGACTGAAAAGGAGTATTATGAAGAACCTGGCTTCACGAACAAAATTATGACAGTCAAGAATTGCACTGACGTTAAAGTCTACCCTATTATTATTGGAGGTAGGGGTATTTGGTGTGGCAATAACGATGCTCTTCTCACTATTCTAAATTGCAACACTCTTTCTTTTAAACGTAGACTGATCCATAGCCTTATCGTAGGCTCGTTATCTTGTCATAACTTCTTCAACAAAGTCTTATGGAGATGAATCTTCATCAATCTTTCCCTTTAATTTTCCCTTTAATCATTTACATTGTGTGCTATGCCATTTTCATCTATTTTCTTTCTTTTTAAATAAATGATCCTATTAAAATGTCTTAATTGTCAACTCTGTCAGGGTTATTTTTAAATTTCTGTTCATTTGTTATCCGCAATGTAAATTCCATAATGCGATCGGGTTCCAAACGTTCGCTCGCATCGTCGGTAAATTCAGCTCTCGTCTCTCCGGTGTAGCGCGGTTAGGATATTTTTAGTTAGAGTGTATTGTAATGTTGATCGCCAATTGTTTTGTATATTATATGTAAACTGATATTTCTGTCATTTTAATTTATATTTTTACTGTTATCATTTACATTTTGGCATAATTGTAGATAGACTATTTTGTTATATTATAATTATACTGATTAGAGTTTTAGATAGATAGGTTTTGACACTTAGGTTAACGACACATAAGAACAGCTTAGCTGTTCATTGAATTGTAAACCCTACAGCCGGGTAACATGATGGCTGAAATGTCCTTTATATATCTCTGTAAACTGTATACATTTTATTGAATAAAGGATTTTTTAAGCTCCACGGCTCCACTACTTCCTGAAGATAACGTTGTGATGTCATGTTGCCTCGAAAAAGGACTAAAGGCGACATACTTCCATGTGCTATAGCACCATACTTCTACTGTAGTACTCAAGATCATATTGAAGTTGAAGTCTTTCCCATCGACGTCGTCTAACCCTTCTTCGGCATGGAAATCAACCAATATCCCTAATATTTTACTCGATTTTTCGATAACTCCTTATGGAGGTGTATAGTTTTTTAAAGTTTAATCTATCAAGGAAGATCCCTAGGTGATCTCATATAATTTTCTGCGACGTGCAACTTACAGTTTTGCAGAAAATCGCCGAAAATTCCAAAATTCATATCAAAAATTTCATCGATATGATATAACGGACATTCCCTCATAAATATTTTAATTCCAACGTAATAGTGCGGTAATTTAGGGCACTGGAAGCTTTAATTGCAAATTTGAAAATTTTCTATGTACATCTCAAGCATATAGGTAGTAAAGCATAGTATTTTCGGCTCCTTAAATCAATGAGTATCAAGCTCCTTTTGTTTATATAACAGGCAAATACCTATTTAAATGCAAATTTTTCCATTTTGCGAAGACGGTGCTTTTGTTTGTCACATTCTCCCGGCCTAATAGAAAATTCAGTGACAACACATGTCAAACTTTAAAATGCTATTTGGTGTGTTTATACACAGGGTGTTTAGTTATAGCAAACAAAGTAAAGTGATAGGAGTTGTATTTATATGATGATTGAAATATAGGACGGAGTAGAATGATAGTCATTCATAGGCAGCCGTATATACAGGATGGTTGGAATATAGGGTGGACTGGACGTTTGGTGGTACAAAAATGTTGGAAAAAATTTGAAATTAAAATTATGTAGGGTGATTAAAAAACTGTTATATGATGTGGACATAAGCAAATCATATAAAGGATGGTTGAAATATATGCTGGAATTGAATTATATTTATACAGTGTGATTCAAAAATTATTTCTTTTATAGTCCATAAGAAGTTGTATAAAGTGTGGAGAGGAATTAATGTTACACAGGGCGATAATATAAAATGTTAAAAATGAAATAATTTATGGAGTAGCCCACAAGGAGTTATATACTATGGTTGAAATATAGGACGGATTTGACTCCGTAATTATGGGATGGATTCTACTCCGTCCTATAGTTTACAGAAGGCAGCTAACAAATTTATACTTGTCCGTGGCCAGTCGTATGTACATGATGGTTGATAGATAGGGCGGAGTGGCAAATCTAAAATCCTTCATTGCGTACTTATCTACTACTTCATCAAACTTGATTGTTGCTTGGCACCGACTTCAAAAATATACTAGATTGGTAGGTAATAATTTTGTACAGAATGAGCACCTTTTAATGTTTAAATTTTTTACTTCCTGGGTAGGTACCTAACAACATTGAATGTGTTATTTATTTGCTAGAGTTTTATTTTGTTATAATTATTTGTAGCGTTTTAGTTATAGGTGGAAGTCGGTTATATATATTGTAGTTTACCTGGATTTAAGAAATCTCTAAGATGTTAAGCACTTGACCACTCCTAATCAACATAAATCCATGTCCTGCTCAAATTCGGTTCTCGGTTACCAGATTGCATTAATCATTTATTCCTTTGGAACATTTGCATAAGAAAATTTTTAATAGCAACTGAAGAAAAACACAGAAAATCCGACACTGAGTTTCCGGTCAAACATTACACTTCAAATACATTCACTTCAACGCGATGTAATCTAATACCGAGCTGTGAAATTGAAATTTGATTCGCACGATTGTTTCCGCATTCTAATTCGATATGTCTGTAATAAATTTTATGATGATGCAATTAAATGGCTTGTTAGAAGCAGTATTTATCCAACAGTGTGAATTTTTGCTCTTAAGATTACAAAGATTTCTTGAAGTCGTTTGATTATGATGATTTAATTAACTATAATACAATGATATTTGTCACGTTTTGAATTATCCATTTTTTGTGAGACTAATGTAGGACACACTAAATTGACTGACTTGGTTCTGTTAAGAATAACTGTTAATACAAATTTAGTTTCGACTTTTTAAAGTACATTACTACAGAAACAATTATAATAGTTATTAAAAAAATGAGAAAAACTGAAAGAGAATATTTGACCAGAAGTTTGATTGTTACTTTGGGATTTTAAGCCATGATGGTCAGTAACAACTAATTACTTCGATTTATATCATTGAGTATTGGTTAAAAAATTATACGAAAAACGTATGTAAGCAATCAATAAATACATTAAAAAAAAACAAAAACCGACTTCAAAAGAAAATTAACTAAAAAGCATGAAATAATATTTTGCTACAATTAAATACTTTTCATGAAGTCGGTGCCAAGCGAAAGTGAAAATATTTTGTGAGGTACATTGATGAGTTATACCAGTAAGTGATTCGTCATAGATAAAAGGCCCCAGAATATTAGACCCTATGATACCACACCAAACATTAAAACCAAATTTTATCTGGGGTCGTCTATGTTTTACATGGAAATGGTTTTTTTTTAGCCCAGATATGCGCATTGTGTCTATTGAACATACCGCAGTTAGTAAATCTAGTTTCATCTGACCATAACACCTTTAATGGAAACTGTGGATTGTCAAGGCACATGCGTCTAAATCATGTACAAAACAAAATTGGTCGATGTTCTTCACCAGCAGGCATAGTTTGAGAAACTGAAAGTTTGTACGGGTGGAACTTGTGCGCTTTCAGTACCTTAGCTACAGTTCGTTGAGATGTGCCGCAATCTCACGAGTTGATTTAGATGGATTTTGATTTACCATTGCCAAAAAAATTATTTCTGCTGCTTCGTTAATTTGATTACGTTCCTTTGGTGGTTTAGTAAAAGATCCATATCTGAGTAAACTATCGTAAAGCCTCTTAAATGTACATAGAGCAGGTTGACGACGATTAAAATATCTATGAAAGTATTCCTCAGCTGCACGAACTGAATTTTTATGGCATATGATATAACATTCCACCATATTCAGTTTTTCTTCGTTCGAATATTCCATTTTATCACAAAAACTGTCAGTTCAGCACTACTAATGGAATTACTCTCAAACGAGGAAACGTCAAGGTGAAAACAATCTTTTTTATGGCTACCTACGTTAAAAGTGAAAATAAGAGAGAAAAGCATCCATAACTCCGTTATTTTTATGAATAAGTATATCGAGTATTATATCGTTGAAAAGCTCTAAAAATGTCCGAGATCCCCATACTGATCATCAAAAAAAACTCACCCTGTATATGTGAGAAACCAAATGCTTTATTGGGCGGTAGGCTGGTTAAAATATAGAGTGGAGTGGAATTATAGTTACACAGGATGGCTAGAAAAAATAATTATATAGAATAGCTATGAGTAGATATGAGTCCTATATTTACAGAAGATAATAAATAAATTTATGGTTGTCGGTGGGCAGTCTTATATACAGGATGGTTCGAAAATAGGCTGGAGTGGAATTATAATTATACAAGGTTGTCAAAAAAAGTTAAAAAATGTTATATAGCCTGGTTCATATACAGAGTGGTTGAAATATAGTCCGGGGTAGAATTCAGGATAGTTATAGAGAATAGTTAAAAATTATATTGTGTAATCCATAAGCATTTACATACACAGAGTCGTTTAATGTATTGTGAAGTGGAATTATAACAAAGTGTTTAGATAAAAGAGAATTCAATTACTCGACATATTTTTCATTTCAAATCTTCCATAGCTGTTCTTAAGATTCTAAACTTAACAATGTTTTAACCATGGTCAAATAGTTGAGTAATTATGGTTAGAAATACTTGACAGTGATTGAGTCATGATGTTCTATGATTGTCCAGCAACGATAGTAATATGATTTATTCTCCAAGATTTTGTTGTGAATTTAATTATTTCATTGATATATTAAATTTACAAGGTATTGTATAAAGTGTTGTCAATAAAGGAAGCATTAAAGGTTGACGGTTTGTTGATTTCTCATCTTATGATACCTAAAATGCAACTGAGGGAAACTCTTAGGTTACAAAGAATAATCCCCCAAAATAAATATTTATTTACATGCAATAATATGCAAATTGATAATAAAAGAGTAGATGATTATGTCGAATTTACATGACGTGAAACTAATAAATAACAAATTTTTGCTCTATATTTAAATAATCTGTACCATAAATTCCTGGTAAATATCATTACTATTACAATTTATAAATTTTACATAAAAATGTGTCCCCAATTTAATAGAAGTAAACACATAAAAGAATTGCATACTAACTGTAAGGCATCGGTCCGTAAACCATGGGAACATTTGCGATTGTGTGCCTGTTGGCTAGACGTTCTTTTTGTCTTACCACCTTCTCCGGCGTTTTCGTCCTCATTTGCACTTCCATCACTTCCTGTATTTTTTATAACAAGTTCACAGTTTTATACAAAAAAATTTACACTTGACGTCTCACCCATTTTGCACTTTTTCACACTGCTTAGGTACCTGTTTGTGACAACTAGTCGAAATTAACATACACATATTAATGTACTTCCAAAACAAATTATATTTCGAAGAATCTGAGAAGTTATTTATGATTACCATTGGCAATATAATGTATGTTTTTTAATTTTGAAGGTCATGTGTTCGTGTTGCAGGTTAAATCGTTTGTTTTTGAATAACAAAGGATTGGCTGTTATAAGTTATATTTGTTTCCAGCGGAAATTTATCGCAGATTTCCTGATAAGTTAAATAATCGATCATGTCGATAAATATAACGCCAATATGATCTCATCCAACCAACGCAAGTATTAGATAATATAAGATAACTCCTGTTGAGAGAATTCGTTGAAAATTTTGGGATTATTTTGAGATAGTGGAATATAATGTGATAATCATTAGATAAATTTTGAAGTACTTTTTTATACAGGGTGAGTTTTTTTTGATGATCAGTATGGGGATCGGAAACTAGCGGAGATAGAGCAATGGTTAAATTGGGAAATATTTGCAGTTTTACTGGCCCAATTTAATGACACTTTCGAATTTTTATAAAAAGTCATGGCTTACTAGATATTTTGAAACATCGAAATTCTGTCGATTTAGTCAAATCCCTCTAGCTCCTTTGTTTTTGATTTTATAAAAAAGTGGAAATATCAAAATCGAAGGGAATTGTATCCCGAATATGGTTGTCATGTCCTCGTTTGCGTGACATCTCTCGTTTTCGAGATATGACACAAATTTTTTTTTTTTTTTAATGGAAACCATAGTTGGCTATGACCTCCAAAAATCGGTCATTTTTAGACCCCTTCAATGATATAATACTCGATATAGTTATTCATAAAAATAACGGAGTTATGGATGCGTTTTTCTCTTATTTAGTTAGCCATGAAATAGATTGATTTATTAATAACTATTCCAAAAAACATTGAACGATTTTTTTATTAGGTATATCAGATATAACGAAAAAACTAAATAAGTAGGTACTTACTAAAAACTTATGAAATTAAAGTACATAATAATGGTTACAATTTATGTTCGAAAAGTCCACCATTGTTATTTAGACAAAAATTGCATTTGAAGACGCGAGATGTAAGACCGACATCTTTTTAAGATTGACATTACCGCTTTCTTCACAGACCGTCTATCAATTTCTTCAATTGCTTGTAATACCGCCTCCCTTAGGTCACCAACTGTCTCATACTTTCTTTTGTATACTTTGTTTTTTAGCGCATCCCATAAATAGAAGTCTATAACTGCCAAATAGGGAGACCGGGGTGACCATTCGCGTGGGCCATTTCTTCCTATCCAAGAGTTTGGATAGATATTATCTAAGTGTTGTCTTACTAATAACCAGTTATGAGCAGGTGCTCGATCATGTTGGAACCACTCAATTTCTAAACGAGTTCTCAAATTCAAATTATGCAAGATGTCTTGAAAACTGTATTGCAAGAAATGCAAGTAGCGCTCCCAGTAAGTGATTCGTCATAGATAAAAGGCCCCAGAATAGTAGACCCTATTATACCACACCAAACATTAAAACCAAATTTTATCTGGGGTCGTCTTTGTTCTACATGGAAAGGGTTTTCTTTAGCCCAGATGTGCCCATTGTGTCTATTGAACAAACCGCAGTTAGTAAATCTAGTTTCATATGACCATAACACCTTTAATGGAAACTGTCAAGGCACATGTCTCTAAAACATGTACAAAACAAAATACGTCGAGGTTCGTCACCAGCATGCAAAGTTTGAGAAACTGAAAGTTTGTACGGGTGGAACTTGTGCGCTTTCAGTACTTTAACTACAGTTCGTCTCACGAGTAGATGTACCACTGCCAAAACAATTATTTGTGCTGTTTCGTAAATTTGATTACGTTCCTTTGGTGGGTTAGTAAAAGATCCATACCTGCGTAAACTATCGTAAAGCCTCTTAAATGTACATAGAGCAGGTTGACGACGATTAAAATATCTATGAAAGTATTCCTCAGCTATACGAACTGAATTTTTATGGCATATGATATAACATTCCACCATATTCAGTGTTCCTTCGTTAGAATATTCCATTTTATCACAAAAACTTGTCAATATCGACTGTCAGTTCAGCACTACTAATGGAATTACTCTCAAATGAGGAAACGTCAAAGTGAAAAAAATCTTTTTCATGGCTACCTACGTTAAAAGTGAAAATAAGAGAGAAAAGCATCCATAACTCCGTTATTTTTATGAATAACTATATCGAGTATTATATCGTTGAAAAGCTCTAAAAATGTCCGATTTTTTGAGGTCATAGCCAACTATGGTTACCATTCAAAAAGTTTGTGTCATATCTCAAAAACGAGAGCTGTCACGCAAACGAGGATATGACAATCATGTTCGGGATACAATTCCCTTCAATTTTGATATTTACACTTTTTTTATAAGGAGCTAGAGGGATTTGACTAAATCGACAGAATTTCGTTTTTTCAAAATACCTAGTAAGCCATGAATTTTTACAAAAATCCGAAAGTGTCATTAATTTGGGCCCGGAAAACTGCAAATCTTTCCGAATTTAATCATTGCTCTATCTCCGCTAGTTTCCGAGATCCCCATACTGATCATAAAAAAAAACTCACCCTGTATAGTCTCAGGTGAAATTTATATCACTATTACTGGTCACAGCAGCGGATCTAGAGGGGGCGATGAGGAAGATCGCCTCCTCCGAAAGCCTCAAGGTCAGTAAGTGCGAAACTAAATTGAGAAAAATCTTACAACCAAGAGCTTGAAGTAAAATAATTTCTGTGATCACAGGCTATTTTGAAAATATTAGGTCAAGAAATGTAACATATCCAAAGCTATAAAGAAGTCCATATCTACTTAAGTTAATTTCCTAAGAGCTCGCACCCTTGGATGCATGTTATCGTTTCTGAGCCATGAGCCGCTGAGCCATGATGACTCAAACTGAGCTTTTACAACTGACGATTTCTCTCTGGACCTTAATAACTAAGTACTAAGTAGTCGAAATAGAGAGTCATCACAATGATTTTGGCTTTATTAGCATATTTATCAATACGCTTTTTGAAGTGAGAAGAAGAATAAATGTCTGTGACTTAAAAAAAGACATGATTTTTTAAATTTATGGACAGAGATGGAAATGCTGCTTAAATGACATGTAGAGGGGTTGTTTATGACAAGATACAAGAACTGAAGGCGTTTATATGGACAGTGATCATGACATGTTAAAAAAATATTTGACAGGATGAATCAACTGTGTGTTGAACTGGTAAGGGAAAGGAAAACGATAAAGAGCGGAATAAGTTGAACTGAAAAAGTGTGTAATAAATAACGTAAAAACGGATGTCGAAATTAAATAAAGGAACAGAGTAGAACTAAAGCTTCAAAGTACTGAATTGAAACCTAAACATCAGAAATCTATATAACAAATCCAGAATAAAATGGATCAATAACGCAAGATAGGAGAAATATTAAATACCACAATCTATATTTACTGAAAAGAAGTACAAACCGATAGATAAAAATGTATACCAAATTTTTAGATCTTAAAAAATACTATTCAACTAATTGTCGTCCCGGGTGGGTACTAATCTAGAGTCCAGGTGAAGGATAGGCTTTCCAACATTTCAGTATGCTGCAGAAAAGCCGTGCCTCTAATCTCAATCAGTCCCATAACCCCAATTATCTCTTCCTATATCCCATAGCAAAACTTACTAACCCTAGTAACTGAACACAGTCAGTAAGATAAAATGGAACATGATCAGAATCTAGGAAATATGCTGTAATGATGAAGAATGTATAACAGTCTAATTCAGTCAAACCATGTGTATTACAAAGGCATAGTCAACGAAAGTCATTGTGACGTAGGGATTATAATTTATGAAAAATAATACCATATATAAGAAATTTCGAAGACGGATCCGAAAGAGATTCTCTTCATCAATGAATTGTCACCAAATATCAAGATTAAAATATTACAAGGTTATGCATCAATCCATCAGATGAAGAAATGGAGCCCTTCTGTAATGAAATACCACACAACAATGGCGTCCGCAGGATTCTATTGCAGGGGAGACAATGGCCAAACGAGAAAGCCTTTTTCAGTATATACCGATACCGATGTTTTAAAATAATTTGGAAGACTTGGCATTTAATATTTTCAACAATATAAGGATTGGGCCGAAAAAGGTAAAAAATATCTGAATCAGGGTGACACGATCCTTCCCCCCCTCTGGCGTCCATGCCACAAAACTTACGCAAAGGCACCACGACACACTTTAGTAATGGGAGATCTCAATTAAAAAATTGAAAAATGATGATGTAAGACATGAAAGCTGATTTTCTGAATGATACTTGTGGCATATTTTTCAATGTCTAAGTGCTTCTTGGGAAATAACACCACAGTTTAAAGAAAATTGCTGTATATTCCAAACGTTTCGGGGTCTAGGTCAGACCCCGTTGTCAATGGTTAAGAAACTACGGATTAAAAAGGCACAATTCTAAGATGTAAATTAAAATATTTGACAATGTGTATTATTTGATTTTTGACGTAACTAAGAGAATTTTATTTGTAATATACAGGGTAGCACAGAACTTCTAAAGATCATATAATCATAAAGTTCCTTTCAAATTGGGAGAATTTGAAAGGGAGATCTTCAGAATTTTATGAGGCGCTCCTAGGTGCGACTTTGTTATAAGATAGTGCATTCGCCAAAAATGCGACCAAAGAACTTTGTTGATTTAGTGATCCCATTAAAATCATAAGGGAAAACCTAGGAAAAACCTTATGAACTATCCCGATATTGGGTTGGTCATAAGGACATGACCATTCTGTTTATTAAAATCAATTATATCAAAAACTAAACCAAATAACACAACTCAAAATACAAAAAAATGCATTTATAAAATTCCGTGTGTATGTAATAAATTCTATATTGGAGAAACCTCTAGACCTCTGAATGTTCGAATAAACGAACACAAAAATTACATAAAAAACGACAATTTGAAAAATCCAAAATTTGTGAACATGCTTAGGGCCTTGGTCATAAAATACAGTTTCAAAATTCAGTTATATTACACAAAGAAGAACACAACACCAAAAGAAAACTAAAAGAGTCTGCTTTAATTTTGTTAAATGAAAACGATTGTATCGCTACTACCTCCGTAGAATTCAGTCGTTCCTGGTTGCCGATGATTAAGGAAGAAATTGCTAATGGTCATGTCCTTGTGAACAACCCAATATCGGGATAGTCCATAAGGTTTTTTCCTAGGTTTTTTCCTAATGATTTTAATGGGATCACTGAATCAACAAAGTTCTTTGGTCGCATTTTTGGCGAATGCACTATCTTATAACAAAGTCGCACCTAGGAGCGCCACATAAAATTCTAAAGATCTCCCTTTCAAATTCTTCCAATTTGAAAGGAACTTTATGATTATATGATCTTTAGACATTTCTGTGCTACCCTGTACATTACAAATAAATTCTCTTAGTTACGTCAAAAATCAAATAATACACATTGTCAAATATTTTAATTTACATCTTAGAATTGTGCCTTTTTAATCCGTAGTTTCTTAACCATTGACAACGGGGTCTGATCTAGACCCCAAAACGTTTGGGATATACAGCAATTTTCTTTAAACTGTGGTGTTATTTCCCAAGAAGCACTTAGACATTGAAAAATATGCCACAAGTATCATTCAGAAAACAACCAAGATTCACTTGTTATTTGTTTATTAAAACAAAATAAAGTGTAGTTAATCATATAATAGAGCAAATTTAATGAAGAAGGAATTACCGGATTGGAGTTCTAAAAAAACTCATGCTTAAAATATAAGGGATGTCACTACTCATACTACTCTTTAGAGTGGGACACCAAATAACTGGAATTTTATAGCTTAATTAGCACGTATTACAGTACGAAATTACATAACATTTTACGTATAGTTGGGCTTGGTTTGAGAGCCGAAACGCATTCAAAGATCCAATGAACAAAAAGAATGATTAATGAAGGATCACATCCTCAATTATCATTCAGAAATCACACAAACTTATTTGTTGTTTTCTACATAGCTATTAAATAAACTTCAAGTAAGACTTGTGTATAATTTTATACTATTTATATGCAAATTTAGCCAAAAACTAATGTATACACTTATTCATATATATGTATGTGATTGTTATTAAAATTGTTATGAAATGTTAAATTGTTTACAAATGCAAATTAGTATAAACTTCCTAAGATATTCAAAATGACTCACCGCACAAACAAATCTAATTGCTTACGTTGTTTACGAGATAATTAACTGAACTAATCGTAATGTATCTGCGCGAGATTTAAACAGATAAAATTGCATTACTTCAGCCTTTCAATGAAGCATTTTATTGAGCAAGTCGTTTAAATGGCTAATTACATTATATTGCCAAATGCCGATAACCTCAATCCGTTTGACACAAAATCAATCGATTTCCGCACAAGTAATTTACCGACCCTCGTATGTGAGTTTCATCTCATACGCACTTTCTTTTTCCTTTTCATAGCCCACTAGTACGAATGAAATTTGTACGCGTTATTATAATTTTTTCTCGCGTAGCTCTTAATTCCGCGACGTTTTACCGCAATCGTTGACGATCTTTAACTGAAATTTGAGTTGCTGGATTCTTTTCTTCAAGGTAGTCCACCGCATTTTGCGCTTAAAAATTCAATAACAATTCTCGTGAGGTGCGAGTCGAAACAATGGCGAATCGCTAATGAGGACGCGGTACAGTTCCAACATCGGATGGACCGTACGAGGGCCAGTCTAAAAAATTGACGAAAACATTCGTGTCAATTTTGTAAAATGATTATTAAAAGCGAAATCAACATCCTTTCTAATAATTATTTCACGATCAACTAAAAAAATAAAAATAAATAGCCACAGTTGGAGTAGGGTTTTGTTTTAATATTATTATTAATAAATATTAATGGCCCTATAAAATCTTCATAACAAAATCACAAAAACGGTCATGAAAATCTACAGGGTGGTACTTTTTCAGACCCTAAAACGTTTTTTCAGTACGTTCCCTGGCAATTGACAAAAATTGTAGATCAATCTCTTATGAATGTTCAAAATCTTTTTATTTTTTTTCGCTTTTTTCCTATCTGCCACTGTTTTTGTGTAAAAAATGACCAATTTTCTGTGTACTGTAAAAAGAAACAACCCTTCTGTGGTGCAATATGCTATTATTATTTCAAAATCATTAAAAAAAAAACAAGTTTACCTAACTTTGAATACGAAGAGATCAAATTAAGTGCTCAAAATGGCCACTTCCGCTATCACACAGGAGTCTAGACGTCGACACATAGATCTTCGTATTCGATTGAAAATCCCAGGAGAATCTTAAATAACTCTACAAGAAACAATAATACGGCATCTTAAGCCTTCTATGTCTTTAACAGAAATTTCACTAGAAACCAACGTTTTTAAATGTCTCCAAGTTGAAAAGTCTATCGGATTTAAATCAGATAAACGAGCTGACCAAAATTAAGGTCCACCTTGACCTGACCAGCGATCTGGATATGTTTCGTTCAAATATTGACATGCTCCCATACTAAAATGGGTAGGAAGGCCATCTTCCCTTTCTGACACCTAAAGTAGAACACTAAAAATGCTATAGATCTGCACTAATAGAAAAAATATCGTACACTACATAAAAATATAACAAAGTAGAGAGAGAAAAATGAACTACTTTCCAAAACTTATCCAAATGGGAAAAACAGAAGAAACGGATGCAGAAACGCTACTGAACTTCTATCCCAGAAATAACAAAAAAAAAAAAAACAAATGGATGCGCCCATTGTACTATATGTAAGGTACGAATGAAGAAAAAAGGAAACCACTGAATACCCTAATGACACAAAAACTGAACATTGCATCCATAGAAACACGCTTAAGTAATAAAGCCAAACTCAATAGTAGATGAGGACGTCCGAGAAATCATTAAGATGAAGCTTTACAACAACGTCATATAAGTAATTGGACAAAGACAAACAAGGACGAAAAAAATACAGGAAATAAAAAACCAGGAAAAAACAAAACTATTAAATATTCTCATATGAGAATGAATCTGTATCTTAGAAGAGTTGGTCATTTAAACAAAAACCGAGAATGGCCTGCATAGCCTAACTATTTACTTTCCTCCAAAAGGCTTGAATCCAAAACATATAGATATTCGCCGCTAAAATGAGTTGTTATCAAATAAGGAATTAGGAATACAAATGAACGCTATTCAGAACTACTGAATGATGTAAAAGATCAAACAAAATATACAAAGATCAAAGTAAGGGTAAAGAAGAAAATAGAGACATCTTTGAGACATTAGATGTTTCTAGACAATTTAGGAAGGCCTCTGTGATGATCAAAATGGCAGATTGGTTGTTTCATCAACTACTGTCATCTTCGTCGTTAACAGTTGGTGCTTTACTCTATAGTGGAAGGATAAACACTAATAGTAGCGAACAAAGTTAAAGTATTTTATGGGATATATG
Organism: Octodonta nipae; assembly: GCA_034190945.1. Classification (NCBI taxonomy): domain Eukaryota; kingdom Metazoa; phylum Arthropoda; class Insecta; order Coleoptera; family Chrysomelidae; genus Octodonta; species Octodonta nipae. Next base: position 148,284,148 of record CM067218.1, read on the forward strand.
GAATTTCATTGAAGTTCAATTAATCAAAAAACAAATCTAATGTAACTAGTGCTCTGACTAAAAAATAAATGTCTCCTTGACATTTAAATTGAACAAAATCAACTTGTGAATGCACAATTAGAAATAAGAAAAAAACGGATCTTAATCTAAACAAGGTAAATTTTTAACTGGTTTTTAAATATCCGAAACAGAATTGTTAATTCAGGGCTATAAAAAGAGATAAATATGAAAATAACGTCCTTTATGGAAATCCCACACAGACCACAAAAATGAAATAATGAATGCGTTTAGGTATATTTATCAAAATCATGAATAAATGATGATGTTGTGTTATTTCAAAAAGTCTTTAGTTTCTGCTGCAAATCTTTTGTAGGGTTACTTTAATTTGTGTTAATACAATGTCAATGGGAATATTTCAATTGCTTGAGATTTATTTGCTTTAGTAGTAATTTTATGCACAATTGATTTTAAAGTGAAACAATCTGGTTATTAGTTTTCGTTTTAAGTAAAGAGTATTATAAATTTGTAATTAACGTAATTAGTATTACGTTTGAGAGCTTTTTCTACTTCCTAAAATAATAAATTCTAATTCAGAATTACGTCTAATATATGGTGCATATTTAGACCCTGTTCTTCAAAATATGGGTTTCATTATCAGAAAATTCTTTTCTGAAATCGAACTTCAGGTTTGCAATATTTATCTTCAGGTAATTAATTATAGCTGGACATGCCATTTTTTTGGGCAAAAATTAACCATTACTCCTGCCCTGTATACTGAATGAATTCAGGCATCTGAACACACATTGTTTAACAACAATACATCATCACTTTCTTCAGTTGGTTATCTCGTAGAAGATATTCATTGGAATTTGCAAGTAATAATAAATTATCCCGACGATTCATTGTGTTAGTGGAATAAATAATTTATTCCGTTGTGGATTTAAATATGTGCTTTTGTAATCCTATATTTTAGCAGAATTAATTAAACTTAAAACGAGATCTTGCATGTATACCAGGGCTGATCTGTGAAGTCGAACACCACTTGAAGAATATTTATTTCCGTTAGTGAAAACTAAAATAACATTTATAAATTGTTTTAGGAGGAATAGTTGTGTTACTTATAGTTTATATTTCCTCATCGTAGACAAATTTAAATATGCGTAGCGTTTAAACGTTATTTTTTAATATAAAAAATACTACTACAAATTATAATTTGTCAAATGTAGTTTACTTTTAGCAGATTCTGCCTTTTCCAGATTTGAACCGCGTCATTTTTACGAATTAAATTTATTTATATATCTGAAAGCAGCATATAAACAAAGTTTTCCGATATTTCGTCAACATTTATAAGGTGCTTTTTCAAGGATGAGAAAACAAAATTAATGACGAGAAATGGAATTGTGAATCCCTTGTTTACTGTAGTCGTTGTTTAGTAGGGTGCCCTCTACTCAAGCTAATTCCCTTCTCAAACTTTTGGGATCGGAAATTGATATAGCTCGATGCACCAGGGAGTTCACGACTGAGCGTTTCTGAGATGGATGATGATGGGACCGGGCGTGGAGATATCTGTCAGTGTCACCAAAATCACCTTCCTAATAAAGAATTGTTACCTAGAAAATCAATAGCATATTTGCCACATATCAGCAACGTCACTGATAGGATTGGGAAGCTTCTCCATAAGCACGAGATAAAAACAGTCTACAAACCACTATTCAAAATCTCACAAATGTTACCCTCTCTAAAGGATAAACAAAATCCTCTTTCATCCAAGGGTGTCTATTCCATTACTTGCTCCTGTGGGGCAGTATACATCGGTGAAACAGGTCTATCTATAAACACCCGTCTATGTGAGTACAACCGGTGTTAAGAAAACGGGCCTGCTATCAAACTCTGCTGTAGCTGAACATCATCACGAAATGGGCCACCAAATTCTCCTCGACAGCTCCTCGTCGTGGCCAAATCTCGGTATTATTTCACCAGAAAATTCCGTGAGGTCGTTGAAAGCGCCAAAGATCTCAAGAATTTCAACCAAGACAACAGAAATCGCATTAAGAAAATAAATTACTTACATTACCTACTAATAAAAATTCGAGGAAGCTATTCAATAATACCTTAAAACAAACCCTAATAATCCTATTAAGTGCCCCTACTGTTCTTTTACCCGGAATTTTAGGAGGCAATTATTATTTCTTTGTTGGCTAGATCCAAAGTATTAGTTCACTTACAATTTGTGCGTCATTGTGACAAGTTTAAAAAAGTGAAGTTTCAAAGTGTGTTTGTGAGAAAAATACGAAATGAATGGAGTCGGCGCAAGGTAAGTAACATTTGTTTTGTTTTCTCATACTTGAAAAAGCACCTTATAAATGTTGACGAACTATCGGAAAACTTTGTTTATATGCTGCTTTCAGATATATAAATAACTTACTTCGGAAATAATGTCGTCCAAATCCGGAAAGAGCAATTTATGTAGATTTTCTGTAACGTTCAAGCCAAAAAATAAAAATATCAATTCTTTGGTTTACTATAATGCTTGAAGCCAATAATTAATTGCATTCCTGATATGTTTTGATAAAGATGAAAGTATATGGAACCCTTGGTCATACAATATACAGAAAAGCAACTCACGCCAACAGATACCTTCATGCTAATTTTCATCATCACCCAGTCCAACTACAAGACATTAGTAATAAAGTCACAGAGACTAACTGACGAGGATAACATCAAAGACAAAATGGACAGTTTAAAAACAACTCCAAATCATCAACGGAGTTACAGATAGAAACATAGAACAACCCCAAAACTGAGACCAACAGACAAGGGACATGAGACACCAATAAACAAGGCTTGGGCTATTTATCGTTTGTCAAGAGCACCACGAATAGTTTTGCGAGAATTCTACGTAGGCACAACGTTGAAACTATTTTCAGTACAGAAAGAACTGCAGTACGTTGTTGAGGAATACCCTTGATGACAACAAGTAGTGTATAAGATATCGTGTGCAGACTGGCAAAGTAATAGAAAAATGCAAGACCTATGTGACGTAAAGTACGAGAAGAATTCAAGCCAGATGTGATGAACACGAGAATGCCATAAGAAAGTAAGTTAAAAACAGCATCGATTGTGTAAAATCGAATAGGCTTTGACAATATTGGCAAATAAAAAAAACCCGAAATCGAGACTGGTAAGAGAAATAATTGAGATCGGGAAAAGGCCTTACAGTCTAAACGCATCCTATGCAACACCGCACGGATCCGGTTCCGTCCTACAACTACTAAACCCGTACTCAACCGGAAATGATTAATTATTAAGAGGCATTCCGTTACGGCGACTGCAGATATTAATTTTGGAGTAACTAGAAGTCTGAGCCTGTGTTTAATACTCCCCTGTCAATTCATATGAATGTCTCCTACAGCTAAATAAGAAACATGTTGAATTATTTTGCAGTTTTATTTAAAACATCCAATGTCGAGAAATTTTCCAATTAACAGAAACTGAAACTGTTAAAATAAATAAAACTATTGCAATGAAGGACCACGAAACTAATAATGAATTTACCAATTTAGATTGAATAATTTTTTTTGCGTTTTCGAATAATTTCCTCTCTGCCACAGAATTTAAAACTGCGGACTTTTTTCTAGTTCATTATTAACTCTGTGAGGAATTTGTCTAAGATCTGTTATAGTAACCTTGAAGTAAATCTTCCCAGGTTAATATTAATTTCTGTCAAAATCGATTTTGTAAATACTAAAAATTTTATGAAACTCGTATTCGTGTGAAAATTTGTACTAATACCATTTATTAATAATAATTTGAAAAAAAATCTACTTAAATATACTGCTGAAATATTTTCTCAATATCTACATTTTTTATAGGTATTCTAAACAAATAAAGGAAAATATTTACCTGACTAACATCTAAAAAGTCATCATGAACAAACACTAGAGATGTTACTATTTACAAGGTTTTCTATTTTCCGTTCGAACATCTGCGTCGCTGTGTTTATCTAATGAATATATTTTACATTTTTTCGAATTTCAAATATTTACATAATTAGATGTGCACGGCTAATATCCCGATAGAAACTGTCCGTTTATGTTATAAAATAGAAACTGGTACGAACGTTACGTTTTCTTGAGTATGAGTGGGTCTTTTATTTGTATGAAAATCGATAGCTGTTTTCGTATTTAGGTGCACACTGACAATTATAAACAAAAGATTGACTATCTTTCTTGATTTATAGCAGTAACTTAGTATCCATGAAATCCTAACAAAACAATACCAGGAACATTCTAAAATTGGTAAAACCTGCTATACAAAAAAAATGAAAAAAAGTCAATAGGATTTAAATCAGGGCTATATGAATAATAAGAACTTAATTAACACGTTAAACGCTACCAGGATAAAAAAATAGTCCGTGTGGGCCACTGGGTAAACTTATTAAAGATGTATGAAAAATGCTCTTTTTAACTGTTTTCATATAATGCATGTATTTTTTTTTTGTTTTTTCATAAAAAACTTCTTGTATTGAAATGGATACAGGTAAGCCCATTTTAATGAATTAACGTTTTTGGCCACTCGTATCGATTTTATAATAAGAAAAAGAGATGTTGGGCTTGCTATGAAAGACTAAAAAACAGTCACGATGGGAAATATGCCCAAACTAAATATTCACAAACTCGCTACAAGTGTAGTGCTTTTGAAAAATTATATTGTTTGAAATGTTTTGTTATTACCCGTAAATCAGAAGTAATTCAATAAATGTGAGTTTTTACAAATTTTATTTGTAAAAGCACTTAGAAAACATATTGTTTTATGTATTTCAAATATAATGTACATATTTTTTTCAAAAATTATTATTTTATTATCCCAAAAAAAATCTTCAAAACCAAATTTTGGACCAGCGGATCATGCTTTATAAGTCCCCTATACATTTAAACGCATACGTTGCATGTGTTCGAGTTCAGCCAGCCTAAAGTAAAAGTAGTCCTTTGTATCCGTTTGGATACAAGTGGCCCAAATGATCAAGGTTACTTGTATCCAATAGGATACAAATGGCGCTTAACGTGTTAATATCTGAATGAATGAGGAGGTCATTCCCAGGGTAGTTTTATTTTATCCAGGTCTGGGTTTTTCTGAGTATTAAAGTATGAGATGGTTTGTCCATAAATCCCAGCTTTATTCCCGCCAGCTATTAATGTCAATATCGATCTCTGAAGGTCTTAAAACCTGGGAGAATATAGTGCTTCTCTGGCTAGATAAATGCAACCTCTTTGTTAGACTTGCCACTTATGCACTTTTTGCAATGCCGTGTAGTTTCGCAAACCTTTTTTGTAGTTATAGGAAACTTCAAAAACATTATCTTTAGTGGCCTCTCATCAAATTGTATTATGTGGTATATTAAACAATTATATCTCCTCCATGACGTTTAGCAGTTTACAAGTAAATTTCAACTTAAAATTCTTCTTTAAGTAATCTTATAACATATATCAGAAATACTGCGTGAAAAATATAGGCGAATTATAACAATTATTTTATTTTATATCATCATCGTCTACTTTATGATAAAAAACTTTTGATAACATATTTAATCATCACGACATAAATCCACTAAGTTTATCTAACCACGTGTGGAAAGCAATTCTTTTTTGTTACAAACAGTTGAGATATTCAGACTTTTCTAATTAATAATTACATAAATGACGCCACAAATATTTTTAGTCTCTATTTATGTTCTTACCTCAATAATTACTATATGCGGTAATAACTGTTGTAAATAGAGAGAAGAAATAATGCAAATTGTGATTGAATATTGAATTCTGTTAATTTTTATTTTACGCTGTTAGAACAGAATGCTTCAAGAAATTAACCATCTTCAATGAAAATTAATCTTGCGAGTAAATAAATTCGAGATCGAGAACAACTATGAGGGTATAAAGGCGGGTGACAGATAGAGGGAGAGAAGATCAGTAGATAGCGTCGTAGCGATCATCTGCTCGAGTGTGAATCCCTGTTGATGTTTTGATAGTCGAACGTATTGCGATTTATTTCAGTGAGAATAAAGACGATTGTATTGAATGTAAACAATTGTATTGAACCGACAGAAAATTTGTAATGGGATTTTCGTTCAAAAATGCAATTAAATGTTATTTCCAGTTTTAATGACAGCTTCATAATTTTACTTGCATAAATTGTTTTGAGTAGAGAACACTAGGATAGCAATTTAATAATAATATGTGACTTTTGCCAAGGAAAGGTATGTTTGAATGCTACATCAAAGAATGTGACATTACAACCTTATAAAAATGTGCCGACATAATTATAGTTGATAATAGTATCGCAAATAATGAAATATAGAAGTAACAGACGTAGAAACAGAAACCGACACTTAACTAATAAAAAATGTCATAATTAATATTGTAAGGGGTAAAGTTTTGTATAGATAATTGTAATAAAAATCTGACTTTAGCTTCAATAGTTTTTTCTCCACATATAGTATTTTTATTTATATAGTAAATAAGGAATTGTATAATTTTAGATTCGATTACCTTTTCCAAGAAATAAGTAGCCATAGTACATTAGGTTCATTAAATGAATGGTAATCGAAATAATAGAACTTTCGACTACCACTTTGCGATTGATTGTGGAAAGAAACCTTTTACTCGTCACAATTAAAGAAGGCGAAAATGTCGCTATTATTGAGAAAAATATTCGATTTTATACCTTCGTTAGCTATTTCAGAATAAAGATTAAGATGACACCCAAGTGCAATTTGGTCAGAAATTATTTAATTTTTTTTTGGTAATTTCATATAGATTATTTGAACCAAAAATGCGGTTAACTATACTTTTTTCTAGATTTAATAGTTATCGAGTTATAAATGCTTAATAGTGTTACGAGAATTCATCCATTATCTGGTGAATTGGCATTCGCCCGATATTTCTGGGAATCCGAAATGTTTGGCTATCGACGCGAGACCGACGGCTAGCGTCGAATTTTATCGAAGCATCGAGGACAGATTTCCCGATAGTCGTTGACCTACTAGAGGATTCCGAGAGAAATATATAAATACGAACAGCTGGCGATAGCATTCATTCTGTATTCGACGACCGCATAGTTAAATAAAGAAAAATTGCACATAGTTCTGTGAATATAAATTGTGTTAAAGTAGTGGAAAAAAATTAGAGTAAGTTGGACTGTGTTTTTAAATGCCTGTTCCTACACGAACCTTAAATAAATCCAAGAACTGAACTGAACCCGAGTGAGAAAATAAAAACATTATAGTGGCGTCAGGTGTGGGGTAGAAGACCGCAAACTACGTGGCAGGACATTACCAGATACTCACCAACCATAAAGTCGACTGGGCTCAGTACAACTCCCTCATCCTGGAAAATGAACTTCTGAAGCGCGTCCTGGAAACTCCAGAGGAGGGAAACGACAGAAAACAGAATGTAGTTCCCAGAAATAGGAGACCAGAGGTTTTACGCGAACTACATGATGGAACTGGAGGAGATCTGGGAGTAACGAAAACCCTGCCAAAGTTGAGAGAACGCTTCTATTGGGTAAACTGCCAAGTAGATGTTAAGGATTGGTGCCGCAAATGTTCGGTTTGTGCAGTAAGTAATGGGCCTCAGAAGCGAGCAAAAGCCCCCACGAGGCAATATAATGTGAGCAGTGAATTCGAAAGAGTAGCCATTGATGTTGCCGATCCATTTCCTGAATCTGGATTGGAAACTTGCAAACAATACGCAACAATAAAATTCTTCGTTTCAACAAACCTGTAAAATAATCTTTAGGCATCCATTACCAAAATTTTGAGTAGTTCGAAATTATATAAGTGTTTTTTTGAACCGAAAGCTTCTTCAAGGAGGGCAACATTTACACATAAGAAAATAGAACAGTATGGTAGTGAAATGAAAAAATAGACTGCTTAGAGAGTTACCAGCTGTAGTTACCAGTTACCAAGTTGCCATTACATGTGAGTGCTGACCAAGTTCATTTTATAAAGTAAACATTCTATACTAACACTTCTGAATAATATTTGAGTTTAGAGTAAATTCCATATTCTAAATTCCTTGATATCAGACTTTAGAGAATGTATTTCTGGAGGTAGCGCGTGCAATGCATACTTACTGCGAGCATAGACTTCTGGAGGTAGCCTGCAATGCACAATTATCGTGACGAATAAAAGGAGAGGGCAAGAGAGAGTTATGTTATATCACTTGAAGAGTGGAAGTAGCAAACGAACTACATATAGGCTATTGACTATGTCAAAAAAAACCGGAGGTAAAAGGAACTAACGCGTTCAAGGGTTTTTAGGGTTTAATATGGTCAATTGACCTTTAGTAAGATAAAATTTAAAAGTGTTACTAAATCTAGCCATGAGTTTTTGAGAACGGAGTAAATTTGACCACTTTTCGGTTTTTTGGCTATAGCGCCAAAACTATGCATTTTTTTCCGAACTATGCCGTGAGATTATTTGTAGTGAATTGAATTTCCTATCGAAATGATATTTTTAAAATCCAAAAAACAATTAAAAAAAAAATCTAAAATTTTAATAAAATTTTCTTTTTTTCTATTTTTGATTATAAATTTTCTGAATAGATTTAGGTATAGGCATTGCTTCATAAAAAAGAAAGCTTTTGAAATTACCTAATATGGCGGCTTATAGATCTTTAAATGATTGAAATCGATGGAAATATAAACGTTTAAATTTAGCCATTTTTTCTTTTTTTTTACTTTTTCTTTAAAAGTTTATTATATCATATTTGAACGTAAAAAAGATTTTTATGCAATAAATATCTTATGTAAGAATAACTAAAAAAATATTTTATTTTGTTAATTCAAAGTCAGTTTACACACATGTACGTAAATTAATACTTTTTTTATATGCAATTATGTTTACCTTTGTTTTAAACCCATTATGTTTAAATATATTTTATAATGCCTATATGAAAAAAAAAAATTGAATCAAAAAAAAATTTGAGACGTATATATTTCAAATGCATCTTATATTTCTAAAAATCTCTCTCGTACGTAAACCGGTTTGAACCGTCACTTTTGAACCAACTGCTTCTAAATATAAACATATTTTGAAATTACGGTGGGGGACCTTGAAAGACTCACTTCTATTATATATTTTTCTTTCAAATTTCAGAATTTGGGTCAGTATCCTTCTAGAGTTGACGTAGCACAGTTGATTTTTAGAGCATACTTGAAAATGGAAAAGTGTTTTTGACATAGTCAATAGCCTAATACTGGACGTATTTCATTGTAATCAGCTCCCAATCAACTGAAACCGCTTCTTGTTCTTTCTGTTGCTCTCTTATTAGTCTTGTCACGATATTTGTGCATTGCAGACTACCTCCAGAAGTCTAAAGGGCCCTACACACTACGATGATTTCCGTTGGTTTTCATCACGGCGATCCGGGTTTTGTTAAGGAGTATGTAAACATTACTCTCCAACTTTTGTAAGATGACAAATTTTATATAGTATTGCTTGTAACTTTTCAGAATGGTTGTTTTTGTGATGTTAAGTCCTTAAATATAAGATATGATTGTTTGACTCAAACAATCTAAACACAAAATTTGGGTAACGAAAACGAAGAATATTCACATATGTTTTAAAAAAATTGATTAAATAAATTGTGACCAAGTTACCCGAGGGCGAAATCTGGATTTTTACAATACCCAAATAATGTAAGGCAAAGGCTAGTGAACTAAAAAAAGTGGATTTGGATCTTAAAAACCGTATTGAAGAATATAAAATTATACAAATATATACGTATACAGAAAACAAAATAATTTTTCATTCATTTTGCTCAGCTGTAAAAATATCAGAAACTTGTCCGTTGAAACATGGCAAATGTTAAAAATGATATTGTAAAACAATCAAAATTTATTTTGATAATACCTGGTTCTAGTGGTTCTAGAGTTCTGTAGTGCAGTCCTTTTGGTGGTGGTGCAGGTGGTTCTGGTTCTACATAATAATGTAAAAAGCTATATGAGATGCAAAACATTCAGACACAAGTTGCATAAATTAAATTCTACAATGAAAAGAACATCAACGGAAGTATAACAGTTTTAAAATAATCCCTATGCTACAGCCCCGACCTATTGATAATAATAATATAAACATGAAAACCACAAACTATCAAAATTAATCTGATTGTCTATTGTTAACAGGTCAGCGGCGCAATATAGAGATTAGACGTCGTCGTAATTTCAGATTTTCCCGTCTAAATCAAATAACAACTCATATCTTTCTTCTCAAAGTTCTTTTAATTGTCAGAAATGTTGTGAACGCCATTGAGAATATACAGAATGTTTGAAAATTTTAATTTATACGTCTTATACAAATATATTGTGAGAAGTTTCTGTAGGATAGGTGTAGCATGTTTCAGCTTATAAAGGGTGTTCCTATTTGAGGTTAATTTTTAAATTTACACAAATTATTTGAGAATGATCAAATCTTTTATTTCAAATGATAGTACAATTGTTTCGGTTTAGTAATGGAAAACAATATCTTGTAAGTGACCACCTGCTGCTGTACGACAAGCTTCTAATATTTTGCCAAAATTTTCGATAACTTTCTGGCATAACTGCGGTTCAATTACTTGAAAACAGTCAATAATGTTCTCCTTTAGGTCATCAATTATTTGTGCATTGTTGGCATAGATCTTTTCTTTTATATAGCTCCATAGGAAAAAATCTAGAGGTGTTAGATCGCAAAATCTAGGGGGCCAATTAATGTTTCCTCTTCGAGCAATTATGCTATTACCAAATTTCTGTTTCAAAAGATTGTTTCTGCTACTGAATGACTGTTGCATCGTCTTGTTGGAACCACATATTCTGTACATTAATATGCTCCAATTCATCTCACAAAAAGTTAGTAATCATCGTTCGATATCGATCACCATTCACAGTAACAGCATTTCCATTGTAATCTTAAAAAAAGTATGGAGCAATCACTCCACCAGCCCATAAACCACACCAAACAGTTACTTTTTGTGGATGCATCGGTCTTTCCATTATTTCTCGTGGATTTGCTTCACTCCAGATTCGACAATTTTGCTTGTTAACAAATCCACCCAATTTTTTCTCCATATTCTCTACGAAATTTTCGTCCAACACTGCACAACTTTCACCAAATTTAAAATAATTTTTAATAATAGACACGCGTTGTTCAATCGTATATCTCTCCATTTTTAATAACCGGAATATTCCTACTTGTCACCTGTCAAATAACATGATATTCTAGTACAAAAAATAGAAATGACGTCAAATCTAAAAATTAACCTAAAATTGGAACACCCTTTAATTTATGGATTTTTGGGATTAACCATACTAATAAAATTTGTAGTCTGTATATTTCAAAAGTTCCATAAGTTTCAGGGTCTAGGTATTACATAATTCAGTTATCTTTATACAACGTAATACTTTTGTGACCGTTTGATTAAAAAATATATATTAGGCAACAGTTTTATGGTTTCGAAAGGTAAAAATGATGGCCTTTAGTTTCTCTCAGATCAACACTTTCATGATTATTTCAAGGTTATTTCCTTAACGGGAATCACGTTTACAAATTCGATTTGCGATAGGAACATCAATTAAAAAATTGAAAATGAAATTGATAGCTAGGTCAATTATCCTCACATTTCATTTCTAGTGTCAAAAATATGAGTTCCCGTTAAGAAAATGAACTTGACCTTGAAATAAACATGAGTCATAGTCAAGGACAAACTCAAGGTCACCAATGTTTTATCTTTTATCTCATATACCGTTTACTTCATATGATAAACCTACCCTCTACCTCATATTAAAACTGATGATAAGTACAAGTTCTTGATATAAACTCGAAACCTACATTGAAAGTTATTTTGAGGTCAATTTGATTTTGAATCAGAACCTATATTTTTGATGCCAGAAGAGGAAAGATCAGAAACTGTTAGTTCCTTGACCATCGGCACTTTTATCAGTTTTCGGCTTATCCAGAATTAACAAAGTTGAGGTGATGAAATTTTTTGCTCCTTACAATTCAGGTGTCAAAATTTTGGGTATTCATTCAGAAAAATCAATTTGACATTGAAATAACCTGTGAATATCATTATCAAGTACAATGCTATATTGGCAACTTGAAAACTAACGTTCTTTAAATATCTGGGGAGCAATTAATGGGGTCCATATCCAGACAAAATAACCTTGAATGGCAAGATCAAGGTCAAATTGGCTGATAAAACATTTACCCGGTATAATTCCACTGATAATGGAGTCTGACCTAGACGCTGAAACAGTTTGACCTTTGAAACATACCTAGGTACTGTACTGTATATGTGTTTATTAATTTGAAAATTACTTAAACATAATGTGCATTTTAATTTTTAAACCCTTGTTTAATTCAGGTGCCTACAAGAGGATGTTTCGATGAACAGCTTCTTGTGTTCTGACGTAAAAATGTTACATCCAAACACCCTGTATATTAACAAAGGATATGAAAAGGTGTTCCCAATATTACAAGATTTCGATAGCGTTAAATTAAATATATATTTTCGCGTAATAAACAGTTTATTCACATGGATCAACAAGTAACAAATCAAAAAATTGTAACCTGTAAAATACTAAGAATACCTTTGATATCGAACCCAGTACATTCACTTGATCTCATCTGTTCCAAATTTACTGTTGGATTAACAATTTTGCAACATTAATTCAAATGATAATATAATGATGAAAGTGAATGGAACACTTAAAGAGCATCTAGTTTTTTCTGAATAACAAAAGTAATTATTTCAAACAAATTCACAAATTATCATATTAAAAACAACAAAGAAAACAATAATGATGTATATTTTAGTCTAACATCTATTTAAGACTGATTAAAAAATAATCTCTAGCTCTACAAGATAAAGTGAAAACTGCGTAACGTGTTCTGCTATGTTCAAGCAAAAAAGAACAAACAAAAAACAAACACTCCAAAAGCAACCTTGCCCAACGCATGCATGAAATGATTAATGTTCAAAAAGCATTTGAACTTCTCCTACTCTGGTGATAACTGTGCTTTCACACCATCTACTACGTCATGTGAACTGTGTGTTTTTAATTTTTTCTTTAAACCTAAATACAACACCTTTAAAAGAAACCGACGGTTTCGACCAAACATTCCACCCACTTTTGTACCTTGCTTCATCAACTGGCTGGTACCGGGCGATGGGTTGATGTATCTTCGGGTCGTACTTCCGATTTTGACTAAAATCCGTAGACCTTTGCTTCGGTTTCTGCGCAGGTTTAAGAATCGAGGAGGTGGACGAGGATTTTTTGGGTTTTGGTGGAGGGGAAATGGATTTTGGTCGTTTGCTGTCTCTTCTAACAATAGAAGTGTCTTGTGAACTCCCTGTGTGCTCTGGAGATGACAAAGACCGAGTGTTATCTTCGTATCTAGGAAAACGGTGGGCCGTCCAATTAGCTGCTAGGTATGGAGCAATATCCCTCAGTTCAGTGATGCTAGGCGAGGAAGTGTACATATGTCCAACTAAGGAGATATCGTCTTGACTGTCAAATTTTTCCTTCATCCTTTCCACCTCTCCAACAGGGCACCCCAAGATTTCAGCCAACTCTTCTATGCTTTTCTTCGACTCTTCCGCAGTTTTCTCACCCTTTTTAGTATAAAGACTCGCTATTTTACTAATTATATTAATGTGAGGCATTAATCTATCTTCAGCTCTTAAGAAAATTGGGGACACAACACCTCCTCTCCTTTTTCTGCTCCTCCCTCTTCCTGAATGTGCTGGGTACTCATATAATCTTCTCAAGTTATCAACGTATCCTGTGCTAACACTTGGGAAAACTTTATGTAAATCAGATTCACTGCGAGACCTTTTCAGAGTTCTGTTCCCATATTCGTCTTCTAGCCATTCAAATTTATTCTTCAATCTGCTCACCTCGCCAGTTTTAACAAATGGCAATTTCTGTTGAGGAGAAGAAGATCTGCTTCTAGAAAGGCTGTCAATACTAGTGTAAACGGAAACTTCCGATCGCAAAGGACTTATTTCAGTGGCTCTCAGGTCTGGAGTTTTCGGGGAAAACTTGTATCGTCTAGTAGCTGATAATGGTAAAGTGGCAAATTTCACCAGCTCCTTCTCGCCAAAATATTCTTTGATGTTCTGGCAAGATTTGGACTGGAATATTTTTTGTTCCTGTTGAGTTTCCTCTTGGGCTTTCTGCGTTGTATCTTCTTCTACATCTTCATTTTCTTCAGAAGGCTTGTAAACAGTTGGTGTGAACACATTCAGTTCTTTGGCTTTTTCAAAGTATTCCACTTTTTTTCTAACATCTTCAGTTGTTTCCACATGAATAACGGTTTTTGTGCTTTCGTCAGTGCTGCCGCTTTCTGTTTCACTTGCAGACACAATTTTGTTAGAATTGTTCAGTGCGTCAGTTTTGACAAGCGGTTTCTGCGGTAGTTGTTCAGCACTTCTAGTCGTTGCTTTTACATTAGCATCTATAGCAGCTACAGCTCCCAATATTTCTTTTCCAACCATTATTTTGGATTCCTTCCGTTGCTTAGCAAGCCTTTCTAATAATTCTTTACTTAGACTTTGGGATATCACTTTTTTATCATCTTCAGATAAGTCGGCGCTGGTGAGTGGTAAAGGGGGTTTGTACATTTGATCTGAAGTGTCAGAATTTCTTCTGACTGTAAGGGTCGGTACGTAAGTCCTTTTGTTATATTCAGGTACTTTGATCGAGTAATCAGTTGTTGAAGTTTTGGGTTCTCCATTGTATATTTCAGCAAGTTGTTCTTTTAGAAGATTTACTTGTTCCATTGAAAGGCTGCTCCAGATTCTGCTTCCAATTCCTCTATCTAGAAAACTTTCAGTCTCTGGATCTAAATACACCTGTCGTTTTGGTTTGATCCTACCTTCTGAATGAGCTCTGCGCTCTAATATAGATGTAGCAATGTTTGCTACAGAATTACCTCTCCATAAAGGTTTGTAGGTATCTTTTAGGTAAGCAAGTTCCCTTCGTTTTGCATTTTCTCTGTCAGATTCTTCAATTTTGATTCGTTCAAATTCTTCTTTTATGTCGTCTACCGATTTCTCTTTTATTCTCAATCCTCGGTCGTATTCCCGTTTCCATTTGTATTTTTTCACATCTCTTGGGGAGTAGAGAAAACCCTTTTCCTTTTCACGTTCCCTAATTTGGTTGTAAAGTGATTGCAGTTCTTGTTCTGCGCGTTCTCTTGTTCTGACCTCTCTCCATCTTTCGAAATCGATAATTTCATTCTCACATTTTTTTCTTGGTTTGAGGCTGAAAGTTCTTTCAAGCATGCCAAGTTTCTCAATGCCCGAATAAAATTGACTAAGTTCCTTGAATTTTTCTCCTTTTGTAGGAGGAAAAACAAAATCTTTAATGTATTTGTGAAAATCTTCACTTTTTAGAGAATCTAACGATGTAGTACTATGATTAAGGCTTGGACACATATATAGATTATATTCTGGCGCTCTTCTATCCCTTAAATGGAAAATTCTTCGACTTGAAGGGGATCTGGACAACCTTGGGGATGGAGGAGGTGATACAAGTTTCTTATGTTGCACCACAGGAGACACTGGTCGACTAGTTTCAGAGAATATTAGTTTTGTGGGTAAACTTGAACTTCTTTTCGAACCTGGTGCATCTCCAATTTTACTAGAACTGTCGAATGTTACAGATTTTGGGCTTACTGATCTTGATCTGATAGCCATGTCGAGACTGATGAATTTGGAGTCTGATACAGGTCTGGTGTGTTTCAAATATACTTTCATAGCACCAACACTGGGGTCAGAGAAGGATGTTCGTCTTCTGTTTAATTGGTTTGTTCTTTCAACGAGCCAAGGATTATTTACAGTAGAACAGGATGGAGTTGGAGATATGTTGCGCATAAGGAGATTTCTGAAGAAATGATTGCTTTCGATAGCTCGTTTTTGCCTTCTGATTTCTTCAAGGGTAGAGTATGCGTCAAATTCTTCGATGGGTTGGGGTTTGTTTGTAAAATCAGGTCGGCTTGCTTCTTTTACCACCGCTATCTGGTGCTTCTTAGGTTTGGTAGTATTCTTATCTTTCTTTGCGATTTCATCATTAATTTGTTGTTTCTTTGATTTTTGACTGCTTTTATCACCTTTATTTGACAACTTCAATTTGGTAGTGTTTGGAGCAGGTTTATTATTTTTTCTTGCCAATCTTGGTGAACATAACGATTCCAAAGATGACATAGCAATTCTCGATTTTTCTGAGGAGGAAGAAGGACATGGAGAACCTCTTTTTGGGAGTCTCGGAGATGGTGGGGTACTTCGAAGAACTGTTTTTGCCTTGTCACTCATACCAACTTTTATAGGTAGAATTTCTTTGGTTCGGGTATATTTTGAAGAAGGTAAAACAAAGTTTGATTTTTTAAATGTGACACCACTTGGAGATTTGGACTGAGAAGTTAAAACAGCCTTTTTTACTTCATTTGGAGATAATAAATCTGGAGATTTTGCAATTTTTCTCGTAGGTGACTGAAAATCATACTTCTTTTTTTCTGTGCCAAATGTTCTGCTTCTACTGGAATCTCTTGAATGTAAGCTCTCGTTGGAACTCCTAGATCCACTTGCTAATTTTGATAAATTCCTCACCGAATCAGATGATTTTGATCTTCCCAGACCGGCACTGAAAGTGGTTTTACCTTGCGTTTTCTTTGTAGGCGATTTTGGTTCTTTATAAGTTGTAACACTTGAAGTTATTTTGTGTTTCAACTCAGGAGAAGCTGTTACTTTTTTAACAACTCTTATTCTTGGACTAGCACTTCGTCTTCCAGAAGCTGGAGAAAGCTTACAGGAAATTTTGTCTCGCAAATAATTGACTTTTGATTTGTCAATATTTGAAGTTGTAGTGAAGCAAGTTTCATGTCTTTTACAGATGGGAGACTTCTCATATTTAACCTTCATTGTTGACACCAGCCTCAGAGTAGGGTTGTTCCTCGACGATTTCCGTTTTGGAGGCGAAGGTGGCGGAATGGGAGGAGGAGCTGGGATGAAGAACGAAACAGAAGAAGGGGCTGTCCTCTTGTAGGCTGCAAAATTATTTTGGATGTTATGGTGGACGGAGACAGGATAGCAGATTATTTCTCTTTGGGGTTTTATGTTCTGAAGGACTTTGACTCGTGTTAGGGTTGGGGAAATGGGACAAAACTCCACTAGATCCGATTCTGTAGAAAATCTGATAATTAGTTCATTTAGTTATAGTTTTAAATCGGTGCTTGGTGATCTGGAAAAGAATATGTGTGGAGCAGTGTGTCAGTTAACTTTTATCCGTTTCAAATGCCAACAATTAAAATGAATTAATATTTCTGCAATTACAAACTGTATTTTTTTATTTGTTGCTATTTGAAGAGATGTATTATAATCTCATTCACGCTGGAAATTATACAGTAGGAGTACAGTTCAAACACTTCAGCCTCAAAGAGTTATTAAACGAAGGAGTTACGTCACATGGCATGAGGTATTAATGAGTTGAGTTACAAACCTCATTATGTTGCATCCACCACCAGTAGGTTCTAGTACTACCTCGGATATTAAAACTAATTACCTTCACCACAGCCAGTTTTAGTAGATTATGCTGAGTTGAAGCAAAACGTTGAACGTTTATAAACTTTTTTAATTACCTACCTTTTGGACGTTCCGGTGCTGGTTTTCTAAGGCCGTGAAGAGGTACATCGCCACCTCTTTGGATAACTTTGTAGGCCTCTCGTTGCTCTTTGGGGTTCAACTGATTAGCAGCATCCTCTCGTCGTCGGAAAACTAATGTAGAATCACTTTCGTAACCTGATTCTTTCAGGGCTCTGAAAAGAAAAAAATCTATATTTATATGTTCTGTATTCAACCTATTGGCATTATTTTAACATCTTGATACAGTCATCTATTTCAAGAATGTGCTATCCAACTTTTCAATCTTACCTCTTGCCAGACGCATCTCATATCTTTACCATTTTTAATGTCATATTTAACTTGCCCGAGACAGTCGCTTATTTTTTATAAGCTTTTATTAACTGACTTCCAAAAAGGAGGAGATTATCAATTCATCCCGTATGGTGAACCGTTTTGAATGAATATGGTCTTGTTTAATAGAGTATATATTCGGATTGGTTTAACTTCAAATTTTGGAAAAGAAATCTATTGGTAAGGTGATGAAATTTGTGAATGAATAGATGCGTGCATGGAAATGGACCAATATCCCTAACACATTGGACGATTTTTCGAAAACTCCTTATGGACGTGTATAGTTTTTTAACGTTTAAACTATTAAGGAAGATCCTTAGGTGATCTTATATACTTTTCTGCAACGTGAAACTTGCAGTTTTGCAGAAAATCGCTGTAAATCCCAAAATTCTTATCAAAAATTTCATCGAAATGACATAACGGACATAAATATTTTAATTCCAAGGTAATAGTGCTGGAATTTTAGGCAGTGGAAGTTTTAATTGTGAATTTTAAAAATTTCTATGTACATCTCAAGCACATAGGTAGTAAAGCATAGTATTTTCGGCTCTTTAAATCGATAAGTACCAAGCTCGTTTTGTTTGTATACCAGACAAATACCTATTTAAATGAAAATTTTTCCATTTTGCGAAGACGGTGCATTTAGTTTACACATTCTCCCGGCCTAATAGAAAATTCAGTGACAACACATGTCAAACCCTAAACTGCTATTTGGTCCGTTTGAAATATAGGTTAGGCCGTTTAGCCGTATATACAGGATGGTTGGAATATAGGGTGGAGTGGACGTTTGGTGGCATAAAAATGTTGGAAAAATTGTGAAATTAAAATTGTCTATAATAAAACTGTTATCTATAGTTATACAAAGTTGTCAAAAAAAGCTGAAAAAAGGTTACATGGCGTGGTCCATAAGGCATAAATATATTTTGGGCTTATTAAGTCAACGCTTACTAGTACATTTTGTTCGTAAACATTTACCTGTCAATTTAAATGAAAATCATTGTGTAATGTTGAGATTTTCGATGTTACCTGGTCCTGTCTATTAAGGTTATACATACAAAATAAAAAATAAAGAATGAGAACTACCTGATTTCATAAAAACTAAAAAGTTGAAAATAAAACATTTTTAAAAAAATGTAACCGACTTCCACCTATAACTAAAAAAATAAAAATAATTATAACAAAATACAACTCTAGCAAATAAATAGCACATTCAATGTTGTTAGGTACCTACCCAGGAAGTAAAAAATGTAAACATTAAAAGGTGCTCATTCTGTACAAATTAATTACCTACGAATCTAGTATATTTTTGTAGTCGGTGTCAAGAAACAATCAAGTAGATGAAGTAGTAGATAATAAAGCAATGAAGGATTTTAGATTTGTTTGGCACCGATTTCAAAAATATACTAGATTGGTAGGTTAATTTGTACAGAATGAGCACCTTTCAATGTTTACATTTTTTACTTCCTGTATAGGTACCTAACAACACTGAATGTGCTATTTATTTGCTAGAGTTGTATTTTGTTATAGTTATTAGCTTTTTAGTTATAGGTGGAAGTCGGTTATATATATTTTTTAAATGTTTAATTAATTTTCACCTTTCACGGGTCTGGATTGGATGACAAGGCATGGTTAACTAAATGACAACATTCTAAATCCAATATGGCGGACTCGCAAAGATGGCGAACCCTATATATAGGTATCAAATAAAATGGTTTGCTGAGAGGAAGACGAAAAATAAAATGACATCACTCTAAATTCAATATGACGAACGTCACAAGATGGAGGTCAAAATTTTCTTATCTACTCCCAGCATATGGGTATCAAGTGAAAAGGTTGTCAATTCTTACAATTTTTTTTGAAGATGGATGAAATGATTAGGACCGCAAAAATCCATATATGTATTTCTAGTATATAAGAATTGTATTAAATAAAAAAAATATGAACAGGGTTGTTACTTCGTTAAAACTAAATCTTCAAACCCAATTTCGCCTCACTGCTGGCTAAGGTCTTGGTGACTGGTTATAAATCATAGAAGCAAAGCAAGCGTCGCTCAGAGAACTGTCCCAAAATCGCTCAAAAAAGCCATACGGGATTGTTTTTGTAGTATTTTAAAATACGAATTGTCTGCTTAGTCAATAAAACTGTCACAGACTCATTAATTAATTAACAGTGTTAAGTTAACAATTGTTTTAATAGTAATTAAAATTCGTCATCAGTTGCGCTTTCCTCCAATGATTGAAATCTCTTATTTATGTATTTCATACGTATAACTGAAATTAGTATAGGAAGTGCTGTTGTATGTAACACAGATTTTTTTTCGTGTCAATTATGTCTAATGCGTATTAGGTTATAAATTAACAAATATTCGAGATTTCAGTAAGTTGAGCGAAGTGCAACTGATGAAGGTTCTTGACTAGAAACAATATCTGGTCTTGCGTTCAAGGGAATATAAAATCTCGAAAAATAGTAGCTATATTTGTTTCAGAAATTTTTTGTTATAAAATAGCTTGAATTTTAAAAGATGATACTTACTGGTTGATGAAGCTCCTAGGTTGAGAGGGCACTTTCTTCTGTTGTTCCAAATGCTACAAATGTAAATCTTTAAATAATAGAATAAACACTACTTTTCATATGTTAGTTCAAGTGTACCAAATCCATGCACAAATAATATAGTGAGAACTTGTTAAAACATTCATGCCTGTCCAATGTAGTTAAATTTCGTGTAGTTCTTGTGAGGTATAACCTACTCAAAACAGTGAAAGAGTTGCTTCAAATGAGTAAAATAAAAAATTGCAATAGTGCTTCTTTTAATAATCTTGTTCACCTGATTTCAGTTTTCCCGATTTTGAGTAGGTTCGAAAGATAATGTGTGAGGTAGCAAGAAGAAGAAGAAGGGATGTATGTGGAATTGGTGGCATGCTCTCTCTTACAGATCTCGCTAGAGCCCTCGCGAACATGACGTCATAGCTGGGTAGAGCCGAATTATCGTCTAGCCACTTTTGTGCGTAAAAAAATTCCGTGTTAGTCTTATGTTGTAACCTTAGCACCAGTTAACCACAGAATGGAATGCTTTTTTCAAAAGTGCTTCCTTGTAAACTATATTAAGATTTGTAAATTTTAATCCAGGCTCTAGGTATGCTCAACTAATTTTTTTCTTTAATTTTCTTTGCTTTTTTGCTCATTTGACTATGAAAATGAAAATTTCGATAATTTTTTTGTGATAACAAAACTTAGGGAAAAGTAACTTCAGAAATTCTACAACTCTACGCCACTAGAAATCTATTGGTTGATTTGACTGGAAAAAGGATTTTCTTCATAGAAGAAAACAAGCCTTAATAAGGGCATACTACTGCATACTGGAAAAGGCAATCAAAGCCCAAACCGAAAAAATGGAGGATAGAAGGTTCTACAACAACTTATTCCAATGGATACTTCGTCAAGGTGTCCTAAATATAAAGTACCGATAGTACTGTGACGGGAGTTCATCTGGTAATTCTTGGAATTGGCATTAATCCGATATTTTGGGGAATCCGAAATTCGTCAAATTTCCTCGAATCTTCGAGAACACATGAAGAAAATATCCCGACGGCTCCTTGAACTGGAGAATTGGGAAAAGAAATATATAAATACGGACAGCTGGCGACAGGATTCCTTCAGTATAGTAAAGATCAGGTGTTCAAGATAAATTGTAAAATGTTCTGTGAATATAAATTAAAGTAGTGGAAATAAATAATAGTGAATTGGACTGTGTGACTAAACTGAACCCGACTGTGAAAATAAAAACATTACATTACGTTAAATTTGGTTACCTGTGAGCAGATGATACAGAGTAATGCGTGAAAAGTTTGACACATCTCACTGAAATGAATTGTTTTCTGGTAAGCTTTGACAGTCTTCCATAATTATTTTAAGGAAATCATCGTAAAAAATACAAACCACCTCAACACAGTGGGAAGAATAAATATTTTATTAATCATTAATGCTCTAAACATAAAGAGGCTCCAATGTGATTCTCACGAACGCTCATAACAGCAACCAGAGGAGTTAGTTGTAAGCTCAAGTGGACAAGCGGTTACGATGAAGGTAGAAATCAGCAAGCAGTTGTCAATCCTAAATGTCTTAGTAAATACCAACTCAACTACAAGCTTTCATTAAGACTTTGGTATGGATAGCAGACACTAAATGATAAGCATAGGATACAAAGAGCCTAGAAGTCAAGACTAGGAGATGAACGAAAAGACATTGAAAATACTGAAGTATTGGTAAATATAGAATACTCGAAAGACTTCTGAAGTATGACCCTTTAAAAGTGGGCTAGTTGTTGTGTAATCCAGAGTATAACCGGACACATAAGAGAACAAAGTGAAGGGACCAAGGCAGGAATCAGTTATCATCTAAGCAAGTAAATTTCCAAGATTAGAAAAACGATAATAGATAGATGGTAACAACTTGGAGGAATAATTAAAACCAAGGAAAATTCTGAAGTGGATAGCAAGAGTTGTTAGAGTTCCAAACCTAGATTAAGAACAAAAAGCTCCGCATTTTGAGTTTCTTCTGCTGAGTTTTAGGTTCGAGGCTGTAATTAATTGACTGAGTAAGAAAAGGCGCTGACCAGGGGTTGAAAGTCAATGAGTTTCAAACGAAAAGAGAAAATCTTAATTCTAGGAGTCTGGAGGAATGTACCTTATATGGGTTTAAATCAAAGATTGTTTCCTTTTTAAACCATTTCTCGGATTAAATGTAGTACAAAACCATTTCCCCTGAAGCTCTTTTCTGGATACGCATCTGGAGCAGACTGTACGTCTTGTTGTTAAAAGTATACCAGCCTCAACTATTCCACTAAGTTTTGTCTGTTTAAGTTTGTGGCACTACTGGTGCTTTGAATTAATTTGTGCTGCTTGTTATAAACAAAAACTTATAATTATTAATTGAAATTGTGACGAGGAAGCACTTTTGTTTAACAGCTAGCAAAATTGGCGGTATTAGAAAATGTCTGATTAAAAAATATATCGTACCCCATCGAATATGTCCATAACTTCGTCCCACCACTACAAAAAAATTGAAAAACAAATGTTATTACTAACATTTTCTGAAGTTAAAAAAATACTTAAATTTACCGAAAAATGTTGTTACAAAATATGAATATTTGAGTCAAATAATTTTTATTATTGACTAAAAATACCCTGTACATATATTTTTTACATTGCACATGTCAATAATTGTTAATTCTTTACTTTCCGTCAACATATGATCCGTAGATATGGTATTCCATTGCAATTATAAGATTGTCTTCTGAAGGCTATTAGGAGTAAATTCTAATTTATTTTTATTGACAAGCAGATCCCAAGATCCCTTTTAATGCGTGTTCGCTGATTACATGAAACGATTTAGCTGATTTGGACTGTTTAAATTGTATTGCATCAAGGATGATTCTAAAGTGGTATTATAGTTTTTTCGATGTGACACACTATATAACAAAAGGCATAAGTGTCGGGTATGGTTTTAATATTAAAATTACATAATTTATGTAAAAAAAGTCCGCCATTTTGTTTTTCACACCACGTGGCACGCTGCTAGAAAATGTCATTCTAACAACCTATAATAAATGTCGGACGTGGCCTTTAAATAAAAATTAATTTAATAAGTTGAAAATAACTTATAGGAATTACCTATCATGAGATTAAACATGGAAACTTTTAGTAAATATAAGATAACCAACAAATTTTCAGTTTTTGAGTTTTCTAAAATTTGCATATGTTAAATCTTATAGCTAACATGTGAAACTACAAATATAGAAAACAACTGAAGGCATATCTCAAAATTGATCAAATTTTATTAATTAATCACTGAATCATCAATATTCAGACTGACTAAACAAAAATATCGAAAAAATATGTTTTTATAATAAAATTTGGTGAAGGCATACTTTCAAAACATGTTAAAGACTTCAAAAGTTGCGTTTGGGTGTCTTTATGAGCTCAAATTTTTGAACTGGCGGTCAGTTAACATAACATGGTTAATTTAAATGAATTGACATGTTTTTTAGGATAAATTCCTATAAAACTCAATAAGGTCAATTAGAAAGAGGACCGAACTAATAGTAAAAAATATATGATAATGTGCCATTCTATTTAATTATTGTTCACAAAAATTTCAAATTTCTATCGCATTTCGTTTGGAAGTTAAGGTTTTTATACTTTGGGTTGTGGTGCATTTTATCCATTAATTTAAATAACTTGTTAAGAAACTTATTTTAATTTTTTGAGTTTTATACGAACTCATCCTAAAAATATTGATATACAATAACAAATTTAGAGTCAACGCCGGGAATAACCGGAAGTGTGGGACACTTGAAAATATTTCAGCTAAAAAGACCAGACTGGAAAACTTAGACCCAAATTTTTAAATCTCCAACACATTTAGCTTCCTTAAAACGCCCAGTGAACCAACTCGTTTGAGGAACTCTTTATATTAATTTATTGAATTGATATGGATATAAAGTAAGTTCTGAAGTTGCGACTTTTTTATTAGATTTTCTCTCTCTTTAACAATCCTTTTAAAATTTCTTAAATATTAATAGTTTTGGAGTGATTTCCAAAAAAATATTCTTTTATTTTAATTTGTTAAAATTGTTTATCAGCAGGTTTGTAACTTTTGAATATGTTTCTACGTGTCATTCTTAATGTTTTTGCTAGGAAGTGGTAAATATTAACACCATTTTTAACTTTTGAATTACGCTAAATACTCGTAGGTACTTAGCTAACATAATTTTTATATTCTATAATATTCTACACTTGCCTGTTTAGCTTCTTTTTCTGATATAGACGAATGTCCTGGCGTATAGTGTTCTATTCGACCTGGTTGACTCTTGTAAAGATCTCTAGTGTCTCTTAGAAAATCAGTAGAAGAAGATCTACAGAAAATAGTCAATATCAATTAAAAAAAAAAGATAGATGGTGGAAGTTGTTGCCTTATGATACTTATTCATACTTACAATGAATGAAAGCAAAGTAAGTTAGTTTTACGAGTAGATCACTTATATTTTACTTTACTTACTTACTTATGTGACTAGTTTCGCCAAAAAGGTTATGATATTTTCAAATAGAAGCAAACTGATGAATAAATTACAGATTATTGAAATTTTATAGGTATTAATTAAGTATAATGATTAATAATATTATAATAACAAGAAATTTTGGGAAAACCCACAAAGTTATTATTTGAATACATCTACAAGGTTGTGCAAGTCAAGCTGGTTTTTCAAACTCGAATTCGAAGAAGAAGGGTCGCAAATATCTTGAACAGTCCCACGATTCTAAAAGGTTTAAAATTGTATACGTAATTTTGAGAAAGGATGGCTTGTTAGTAAACACGGATGTGCAAAAGTTTAATAAATGGACAAAAATATTCATCGTACCGAATGGTAAAATATTTGCATGTGATACTAACATAGAAATTATTGCACTCCGAACATGAATGCTTATAGACTCCAGAATTTACAGATTTGTGAACTGTTTTGTCCTTGGTATTTAATAAAATAGTATTAAGTTTGTATTGTGACATAAATCTGACTTTGAGGTTGTGTTTGGAGAATATTTTGGCAATTCTGTCGGTCACATTTCCAAAATACGTGAGAGAGGTTTCTCAAAAACCGACATAGCAGGATGAAATAATCGTTGAACTAATTGTGGTTCTTTTAGGCAGATTAGTTTATTCCTCAACTTTTGGTCATATCCATTGATATGTGGAATTCGTGAAAGTGGATTTTCTGTGGATATTGACCTCTATGATATTACTTTGGTGGGTTAGAGTAATAATACATCTAGTATGTTTGTGTGTATTGTATAATTTCAATAATCAGTAATTCATTAATCAGTTTGTTTCTGTTTGATAATGGCACAGCCTTTTTGCCTAAACTAGTCACATCAAAGTGAAAATATAAGTAATATAAAACTAACTTAATTTGTTTTCATTGACTATAAGTAATATGAATAATCAATCACGAATTTACAAATAAAATAAATACTTACTTGTTACCCGTATTCCTTGGAACAGTCGAAGTGCTATAATCCTGCATCGGTGGACGTCTTCTGTCCAAAGTTTGATACTTGTACTCGGTGAAATCGCTGTCGTAAGCTCCAGGTTCTGGTTCTGACAGATAGCCGGAACTGTATGGATAGTGTGCTGCAAAATCGGGTGCGATTAAATAAATGTTACTCGATCACATTGCACATGTTAAATATGATTTTTTTTCGATGTAAGTAGGCTAACGAACGAAAACAAAGCTATAATCGAGCTTCGATTGTTTAACAACACAATAACGACGAACAAATGGAATTTTCGTGTGATAAGAGAACAATTTGAGTGAGTACAGTGTATCGTAAAGGTTCGGGGTTATCTAAACAACCAAAAAAAGCGTAATTAAGTGTTTTGAATATCGTTTGAATATAATTAATAGTTTAAATGTATGAGATAAGTGATGAATTAGAAAAGTTTGATCGAAAAATTAACGAATAATGTATTATGTAAATATTTCTTCTTAGTAATGATAAATGGGAGTAAATAAAGTGCAGTTGAATTGTTGAAGAACTGCAATTTATCAACCTGGATTATTTTTTTTACCCATTTCTAGTTCTGATTATTTTTGACAGGTGGTATTTAATAGTCATTAAAGAAAGTGATGGCCAAAGTCAGCAAGCGGGATTAGGGGGTTCGAAATTTTGGGATTTTAGGTTTTAAGATTCAATTTAACCAATTAATATATTTTTTAAATAATCTTTATTTGATAAATCTGTATATACTAGAAATGCATGAGTAAACATTTGAATTTGAGAGTTCTAATCAGCCCCATTCCATTTCAAAATCAAAATTTACTACACCATTCAACCCGTGCCTATGCAGTGGCGGTCCAAAGGAGGCTCATAGGGATAATTCACATTGACAAATGTCTTAACGAAAATTTACTGAACTTAACAGCTAAATGGTATAAATTCGATAACGAATAAAGGAGGGCGTGTTGGTAAAAACGCTAGGACACGTCGATTTGTATTTTCAAATGCACATTTTTTCAATAAAGAAAAATTCTGTCGATTTAGTCAAATCCCCCTAGCTCCTTTATTTTTGATTTTATAAAAAAAGTGTAAATATCAAAATTGAAGGGAATTGTATCCCGAATATGACTGTAATGTCCTCTCGTTTTCGAGATATGACACAAACTTATCATTTTTTGAATGGAAACCATAGTTGGCTATGACCTCAAAGAATCGGACATTTTTGTAGCTTTTCAACGATATAATACTCGATATAGTTATTCATAAAAATAACGGAGTTATGGATGGTTTTCTCTGTTATTTTCACTTTTAACGTAGTTAGCCATGAAATAGACTGATTTTTTAATAACTATTCCAAAAAACGTTGAACGATTTTTTTATTAGGCATATCAGATATAACGAAAAAACTAAATAACTAGGTACTTATTAAAAACTTAAGAAATTAAAGTACATAATAATGGTTACAATTTATGTTCGAAAAGTCCACCATTGTTATTTAGACAAAAATTGCATCTTTTTAAGATTGACATTACCGCTTTCCTCATAGGACGCCTATCAATTTCTTCAATTGCTTGTAATACCGCCTCCCTTAGGTCACCAACTTTCTCATACTTTCTTTTGTATACTTTGTTTTTTAGCGCACCCCATAAATAGAAGTCTCTAACTGCCAAATCGGGAGACCGGGGTGGCCATGCGCGTGGGCCTTTTCTTCCTATCCAAGAGTTTGGATAGATATTATCCAAGTGTTGTCTTACTAAAATAACGAGTTATGAGCAGGTGCTCCATCATCTTTGTACGGGTGGAACTTGTGCGCTTTCAGTACCTTAACTACAATTCGGTGAGATATGCCAGCTTCTGCCGCAAACTCACGAGTTGATGTAGATGGATTTTGATTTATCATTGGCAAAACATTTAGTTGTGCTGCTTCGTTAATTTGATTACGTTCCATTGGTGGTTTAGTAAAAGATCCATATCTGCGTAAACTATCGTAAAGCCTCTTAAATGTACATAGAGCAGGTTGATGACGAGTAAAATATCTATGAAATTATTCCTCACCTGCACGAACTGAATTTTTATGGCATATGATATAACATCTCACCATATTCAGTTTTTCTGCGTTAGAATATTCCATTTTATCACGAAAACTTGTCAATATCGACTGTCAGTTCATTACTACTAATGGAATTACTCTCAAATGAGGAAACGTCAAAGTGAAAACAATCTTTTTCATGGCTACCTGCGTTGAAAGTGAAAATAAGAGAGAAAAGCATCCATAACTCCGTTATTTTTATGAATAACTATATCGAGTATTATATCGTTGAAAAGCTCTAAAAATGTCCAAATTTTTGAGGTCATGGTCAACTATGGTTTCCATTCTAAAAACATAAGTTTGTGTCATATCTCGAAAACGAGAGCTGCCACGCAAACGAGGACATGATAATCATATTCGGGACACAATTCTCTTCAATTTTGATATTTACACTTTTTTTATAAAATCAGGAGTTAGAGGGATTTGAAGTGTCATTAAATTGGGCCAGTAAAATTGCAAATCTTTCCCAATTTAACCATTGCTCTATCTCCGCTAGTTTCCATACTGATCATCAAAAAAAACTCACTCTATATTGGATGTGTCATGTGACAGTGGCCAATACTAACTTTCTTATTTTCCTACATTGACATTAATGGTTTTTTGTTATTTTATATCATTAAGAAATAATCAGTATTACTTATTAGGTTTTTAGTTTAATGTAGCGAATTTAATGTTAATTTTTGTAATAAATCTGAAAACAGCTAATATTTCTTAAACACTTGTAGTGAAGTGTAGGACATAGTACATGAATTATGTCTGGAATTTTCTGGAGAATCCAAAAAATAAATAATATACATGGGCTTGCATTTAAAATAAGGAAGTTGGTATTGGCCACTGTCACATGAAACACCCCATATATATTTTTTGAAAAAATGCGCATTTAAAAATACAAATCGACTTGTCCAGGCGTTTTTTCCCAACAAGCCCTCCTTTATTCTTTATCGAATTTATTCCATTTAGCTGTTCCACACTGTATATCCATGACGCTTCTGTGGGCATTGAGAATCATCACTCAACTTTCTAGTCTTTATTTTGTCTTTAAAAACTTGACCAGACGTGTTTTTTCTGTGTTTATTTCAGAAAGGTAATTTTTGTATGGTGAATAATGCTAAGAGAATGGTTCCTTTAGTAACTTAAAAATGATATGTTACTTATCAGTAGGAGAACCCGGAAACCTCATCGTGAACGGCACATCAATTGCATGAAAAAAAAAACAAATGAGACCAAAGGTTAACGTTCACGATATATGCCCAAGAGGTTCGTAAGAAAATCTGGACCGGGCGTGTTAGACTTTAGCCACAAACAGGAAGAGTAGGCAAGTTGGGACTCTTTTAATAACCTGAATGCAAGGAGTAGCCCTGCCAATGCTGACATAAAGCATCATTAGGGTGGGGACACACCAAAAAGATCAATAGTCACGCAATCCAGAGAGACAAGAACCTGTGCTTAGGATTTGCAGTCTAGGTGACCCCAGCTCAATTGATAAGTACAAAATGACCTAAAAACCAGGTCTGCCCCATTGATGGCGAAGACGGTGAGGACGAAGAAAAAACTTGTAAGTATAAATAAAGAAGATAACAGAATTTATTTTCAGTTGCCAAGGCACAAAAAGGTATTACGTCTAGTTCGATTTATTAAGGCCCGATCCCAACATGACGTGAGTCTTTACTATACTGAAAACAGTGAATTAAAGCGTACATCAGTCGTATGCTAGTGTATCCTCTTCATTGTTGGAGGTCTGTCAATCATGGTGTCTACGGATGCCATTTTTACCGAAAGTCCGAAGTTTCATCTTCAGCTGTTAGGTGGAGCACTGATATCTATGACAACCGGTGGAAGCATAGACTGTCTTGGTTGGTCAGAGGAATGTGAATGGGCGGGGACTACGAGCCTAGTAAACGGTTTCGGTATCATACGTGCGAGTGTGAGATAACACATTTTTTGAGTGTTAGGCCTTCTTATTTCTTACTGAAATTGGTGCAATTCGATGACTTTTCGCTGGAGATGGGAATGATAGTGAGATGAATTTGACAGAACTTCGATGTGTTAATATTGCATAAAGAGTTCTTCTGAGAGTAAAGTATGCTCAGCAACAGCAGATTTTTCAGGTTTTAACAAACGGAGATATCGTTTGTGTTCAGGAACACAGAAGAACAAGGTATTCCGCAAACTCTAGATGAGGATAGAGGGCCACTGGGATCTTTAGGACAACCAAGTTATATGTTGGGTAAGTTTGTAACTTTTTGACATGGGTTTTTTTTCAGTAGTTTACTAATGGGATCCTTAGTGCTTTCTATAGAGGATATGTAGTTTGTCCCCAAGTTCTGAGATGGTGGTCGCTCTTTAATGTGGGTGGATTTCTGTTTTGAATTGAAGCATCTTCTCAGAGGCGGATCCAGAATTTCCTTGACCAGGGGGCGCAAAATAAAAATTGTGATAAGAAAGTGGTTTACTAAAGGTTTTTGTTTAAAACTAAACTCTTTTGATTAATCAAGTTACTGGTTTCCTGTTTATTGTTGAGAATTACATAATTTAAATCTTAGGATTTATTAGGTTACCTGTCAATAATTATTTTTTTCATTATTACCAAACTTCAAGGTGGGGCGCCTCCTGTGCCCTCTAGCTTGGAATGCACGGTCTAAATACAAATTTTATACAGAAGTTGAGTACTTAAGAGGTGTGCTGTTCCCTTCAACCAATATTCCTAATTACACCTAATTGTACTTCAATGGCTGGAATTGGTCAAACGAGCTTACAGTGTAGCATCCACCTTATTTTGCAGACCTAGCCACTAATGACAATTCACTTGGGATGACAATGATTCAATGTAAATGAATGACTTGCAGCGGCCCAAAAAACCTCCTTGCCCGTCTGAAATTCTGGAGTCTTGTGGAATAATTAAGATAATTATATGTCTAAACATAGACTAATTTCCAAAATTTTCTTGATATCATCAATTGGTTAGGCCAAAGCATAGGAATCACTTCTAGTATATAATGAACTTGTTAACGACCGACTTTATGAATACATCTACATAAGAACTTAATTAAACCGAACGAAAAATTTATGCTTGGGTAAAAAAGTTCTAACCAGGCATATGACAATGTATACTGTATGTACAGAGTTAGTTTAGTAGCTGAAGCATTAATTTTTTTGATATATGATTTTTATTGCAAAGCCAATTATGTGATTAAATGTATAATACCTCGTTTTTGTTTATAGCGAATTGTAACATATTCGTCTGAAAATAAAAAAAGTTTGTTATAAAAGCTATGGAAATAAAATTTTGAATCTTACCGTTATGGGGTTTCTGCTTATGAATGGTGTCGTACATACGCTTGTACCATTTTGATTGGTTCTGATCTTTGATTTCCTGCAATTCATAATTGTTAATATCAGAGGAATATTTAAGGAACTCATTGATATTGTAGCTTAGTGATGACTTCTAGAAAAATACAGACTAATTACAAGTATTTTAATGCGAAATGAATATCAGAATTTGAGATAAAATTAGCCACAGGGACTCCAAATCGGGAGTTGTGTTGTGTGTAAGGTCATTTTCTTTTAATTTCTAGCTTAGAAATCATACGAAACAATTCGTGGGTTAAATTCAATGAACCAAAGTGAGCCGGGTCAGCTACTCATTTGGGTATTTTTGAGAAGCATGCATTCTGGTCTGTCATTTGCCTCACAACGTTTAAATTTGTTTACTAATTTTTAACAAAAGTCATAGTGACAAATTATATTTGCTATATGGTGAGGACGATCTGTTAGTCATTAACAAATCTACATTTAAAAACATCCGAATAGATCCTGTAGCCACTGAATAAATTGGGATATTTTGTTAATATAATCTACATATTTTCAACGAGAGTTTGAATATTTAAATGTTCTATAGGCCAATAAAGTTTTACTTACAGATCTAAGAATTAGAGGCATACCATCCTTGGACACAGGACCTATTCCTTCAAATTTTCTTGATCCAAGATCAGCCATTTTACGAGGTTTCTCGCTTTCCGATTCACTGGTATATTCGTTTTTTATTTGGTACACTGAAAATAATGGTCATTCAATACTATTATATCACTTATTAATTATATCTAATAAAAAAATGTAATAAAACCTTTCCGATAAGTAATCAAACCGATAATGTTTATCTCAATCAGTATAGAAAAACGAACAACATTATTATTTAATACAGTCCTTATCTACGCATACTACGCGCGCTAGTACGTTTTGGGAATAATTTTGGGAAATCGTTGAAATAAATATAATTACTTTGGTAAGGAACACCTAAAAATAGAAAAGACTGACCTGAGTTCCCTTCATAAAATATATACTAGTAAATTTTTTTTATTCCAGTGTTTAATGCCTTTTTATAATTCTTCTTTATTAGCAATGGAAATTTCATGCTTAAAGACTAGAAGAAAATTTCATAAAACTATCAAATATTATTTATATTAAGTGTAGTATACCGATTAATTGATTTTTTGTTATAAAATACAAAATACCATCTATTGTAAAAAATGATTTTAAAAACTCATCAAACCTGAAAAAATCTACACAAATCAGAGAACCCAAACTAGATTAAATTATTTAAACGATTGCTTTAATTTTATACTGTATTGATTAATGGAAGCCCTATTTTTAGTGAAAATTAAAAAAACCTTTCTTATATACTTCTTCATTAAAGGCTTTTATAATTTTGGGATTGTCAGGTAAGTTCTTTGATTCATTTCCACCTTCATATTTTTTGATCACAGTTTTGCCAGTTGCCAGTTTTGTCGCTGCAGCTCCATGTTTCAGGCAACCAATAATACGTGACATTTTTGTGTACTCTTAGTTGCCTACTAAAAGACAATTATGAATGGCTTTAAAATTATTAAAATTGAATAAAATTTTTTTTTCTTATGAGGATTTTATGTGGAGAGCATTTGGAAGTTTTGGGTTCTATGTTTTTGTATTAAACTTCACGCAAAAAACTGCCCGATATTTTCTGTTTCATACGGGTTTAGAGAAAATTATGTTTGTTGATGTGTGGCTAAATATGTATAGAAAAATATTTCTAGTGTTTTACAATTATTTTTATCTGTAGGAACCATTGAATAAATTATGGTGAACTGATCTCTTGAGTGACTATTTAGAGAACTGAGCAATGTTATCTTCTTATCCTGGGATGTTATAATGTTGTAAACTGGGCTCTTTCAATTAGAGTTTTGTTTAATAAGTCTTTTGTACAAACTGAGAACTACCAAACATCAGAGTTAGAAAAAACCGAAGGCCACTTTCTTGCTCTGGAGCAAAAGGTGTAGATAATTCAGTTCTGAGGGACTGTCGACCTAAAATACAAGAGTTTCAAGATTTTGTGCCTCTTATGGTTTTTGATCCGTTTGTTTAAAACTATAAAAAATCACTGATAGAAAACCAAAAAAATGGCCAAATGCCACTTACTGACCATGCTACTTTAAAGGGCTGCACACTGAAAACAAAAGACTTTCAGAGTTTGCGTTCAGGGAGACTTTTGATCCACGTATTCAAAACTATCTCTTGCCAGATAAGTCTAAACAATCTGGATGTGAGCCAAAAACTTCAGGCCATTCAACCATTTGACGTTTTATCTCAGAAAACAGGAGCGCTGTGCACCAATTTTATTATAGCTATGCGAAATTGACGTTAATCTGGTTCTAGTGGAAACTGTAACATTGATGACAGCGCGATTGTCTGCTTGATGCTATCGCGTCACCAAGTTTCTACAGTATATTAAGGGCTTTAGCTGGTTTACGATCCAATTAAAGTTACTTTCTAAACCGTTCCGAAAATAACATCAAAGCGATTAAACAAATTGCAGTTAAACTTAAAATAGTTAATATTTTAAATTACACTCACATACTTCTCCAGGATTGGCTATTGGAGGTCTATCGGTTTTCGGTTTAAATAGTCTTTGGTCTGGTTCAATATAATTTGGTCCTCTTGGCAGATGACCTTCTACAAAAAAAAATGTAGGGTTGGAACATAAGCGGAAACAAAATATTGGAAATTTTTGTGTATGCCTTATATAGTGTTTGTAAAAAGTTTTTTAATAGTTAATGTGCTTACCTCTAGCTTTTTGTAGTAGTGTTATTGTAGGATTTTGTGCTTTTGGAAGACGAGGTGAATTGGACAAATTGCCGAAACCAGACACTGGGGAGGAGTAACTGGTTGGCAATCTTTTCTCTAAAAAAGAAGACGATGAAGCGATGCTAGAATAGTCTGATGTTTTCCAAGGCGGAGCGGCAGACGGGCTTTCCGAGCCTAAGTTCTAAAAATAGTTAATAGTAAATTTTGTAGTTATTTTGACTTTTTTGATTACAAAATAAAAGTGAATAAGCTAAACAATCAGCCTATAGTTCAACTGGTTTGGGTTATTTTGTTCTGACATTACTTACAATTAATAATAACCAAAAAATAAAGATTGTTGAAGACCAAATATTAAGTAAGTGATAATTTTATTTTGTGACGGAATTTTGGGGCTCCTACCACTATTATCATATTTAAAAAAATCAACATTCTTTATGTCAACATATTTTATTGACCAGGATCCAGTATCCTAAATGGAATATGATAAATTTATTATTTCGTTTTTGTTTTATTTTATTATTACGCTGTTCTATTTGAAAGTGTTTCTAGTTTAGCAATATCCACATTTATAAATATATTCCAAAATTTATCTAAATAAGATATGATTTAATAAGTTGACTAAATTCATAAAATATATGAAAATGAGATCAATTCAAAGGTCACAAATTGTTCATAATTGGTCAATAGTTTTGACTAATTGGTCAATAATATAAAAGTGTTTGTAGACTGTTTAAAATTTCATAGCCATCCCAAAAATAACTCCATAACTATAGTACCGAACCCATTAAAAAGGTTTTATTACGACGTGGTCAGATTTGGTCAATGTAGTTTGATAATTGCTCAAGTAATTAATAATTTGGAGTGCTAATTAGATAAAGATGATATTATAACGAAATTTATTTTTTTAAATGGAATTAACGTTGATGAATTTTTAAAATGCATTGATTAATTGTGATGATATCGTTACTAATTAGACTATACAAATTATTAAGAGGTGTTTGAGACAATATTCAAATTTTAAACGTTCTATAGACTTTTTAACAAATGTGTCAAAACTACGGATTAATAATGACCAACTTGAGACCAATTCAGGTCATTTAAATAAATGTCGCATTTTACATGGTAATAAAAAGAAGTTGACGTTAAGTGTACCAGTTTTATTGATTACTAGCTGACCCACAAATCGGCATACTTTATTTATGATCATTTTGAAATTTTTGTAATTTTTTTTGATACCTTAAGAAAGTTTTGACGCAAAGTACGTCTCCTGATTTGGATTCTCAGTGAACTCGTTTTTCCTGAAACTCTTAAATGTCGATATTCATTTCTTGATAACTTATTTATGACCTTATTGATACCTTTGACATTTTAAACATTTTTTAAAATGTTTAACATATTTTACATTTTTTGACGTTTTTTTGCCGCATTTAGGTTACTTTGACCATTTTTATCATTTCTCTTATTTTTAACATTTTCAAAATGCTGTACATTTTGAGATTTTTGATATTTTAGAGTTTGTGACATTTTCATGATATATTGGTCGTTTTTGTATATTTGATGTTTGTGAAATTTGTCTTTAGAGATTTTCGACACTATTTTATTTATTTATTTCATTTATAACTTTTCACATATTTTTATATTTGCTAGACTTTTATGACTTGCATGAAATAATAAACGCAATATTCACTAAATGAATCAAATATCTATTCAGTTAAATAAATAGGTTAGTTTATCAAATTTCATTCAATGAAAAATACTCTTATTGCAACCTGTCACATTCGGGAATTAAGGTAAATTGCAGGAACAACTTAATTGCTCTTTAGAGAGAATATACAGGGTGTTTGTAAAATAGGCTTCCAAACTACTGCTGTATATAGAACTTACTAAAATAAGCCAAAAAGTCCCTATGTGCCCTAAAACGCACACTTAGGAAATTATATGCTCTTAGAAGGTCTGAAACAAAACTGTTTTTTTTCTGCTATTGACAAAACGGTCGAAAATAAATAGAGAAAAATGTATGGTTCCTATTTAGGTTGGTTTACTCGAAATCCATTGGAGATATGGGATTTGGATCAATATAATATTTTTTACGTAAATTTGTAGAGAAAATTGTAAAATAATTGAAATAAAAGACTGGCCGAAAACTCCCTTCACCAACCTAAAAAAGAACTTTAATGATTTCCATGTGGAAAAACGGAGTAGCACGTGTTATTTAACGTAAAAAGACCCATACATTTTTTGATATTTATTTTCGACCATTTTGTCAATAACAAAAAAAAACAGTTTTGTTTGACCCCTTTTCCTAAATTTGCGTTTTAGGGCACAAGTCAATAGGGACTTTTTGCCTTATTTTAATGAGCTCTATACACAGTAGAAGTTTGGAAACTCATTTCAGAAACCCCCTTATATCGATTTTTAGGCATGCAGTATTTTTTTGGAGAAATATATTTTCTCTGAAAATCATAGAGACCCCATTGCCCTCGGTATCAATTAATAGAATTAATAACGGCTTACGTCCTTATTAATTTCAGAAATTATAATAAAATGTATTTTTGCGGGACCAGACAGATACTGAATTTTTCTAATTCGAATAATTGAATTTTTGCAAAATGAGGAAACTCGTTTTCATTTATTTTAAGAGCAAAGTATTTAACCCAATATTTGCATGTTTTGGTTTCCGAGAAATTGAATTTTTCTTAAATCAAATGTAACATCTATTTTCGATTAAAATAGCTTTACCAAGATGTAGGATGTTAGGCCAATCAAGTTTTCTTTTATAATACATTTTATTTAATGAAATATATGTTTACTAGAGAAAAGGGACGAGAGTAGGTCGACCTAAGTCTGGATTTTATACTAAACTAGTGGCCGCCCAGTGGTCGAAATGCGACCCTATTTCTTGAAATTTTAAAAAGTGTATATTTTTATGAGTTGTGGTGAAATCGGAGAAGTAGATGTAATGACCAAAATTGTTTACTCATATTGACAAATCTATTGAAATAAAAAGATAATAAAAATGTAATCAAATATCGGTATTCGAAATATTTTTGACAAATGAATGACCCAACAAATTTTTGTCTGGCTCCTGGGAAATATTCGATATAATGATTGGAACCTAAAAGTTTTCGTCATTTGCGGTTCCAATCAAGTTCAGGAATATTAAAGAAAAGAGATTACGAACAACCCTAGGAGAACTTAAATATTTAATACATTATCTATTGTCCGCGTCTGACAATTTTTTACACAACACCTTCGGGAAGGTTGTGATAATAATATATTAATCAAATAATTAAATTCACAATAAACACAGAATATTTAATATGAAAGTTACTGTAACGCGTCCGAAAAATCAATACTGATCTACTACATTGACTATTTTACCACTAAATAATAACAACGCTTGCATGCCACTTCCAGAAGTACATGCTCTAAGTATATAACAGCATCTAACGATCGGTCCCTGTATATATAATTACTCAATGTTTTGAGTTTTGACGGTCTGGCGGCGGCGGCACTGTCACTTGTTTGTCTTTGACAGTATGGACGAAAATAATGAATTTTTATTGTATTTTATTTAATGAATGAACCAATATTATAAATTAATATTAGCATTCTACACTGAAGGTCGTCAGTAGCTACTAAACAAAACCAAAAAGAAGAAAATCGGTTGAGAGACAGAGGAGAAAATGGCACCTAATCGTTTTGTCTTAGCCTATTTATATATAGATTAGATATCTGGTCAAATAACTTACCTCTGATTGCGTCCTGTTTCTCCTCGACAAAACTGGTGACTGAAAGTTCACTGGGCGGAACTCCTTTCGTTCAGCTGTTGGACTAGATGATGCACTTTTTGGCGACCAAATAGGGGAAATAGGTTCATCTTGGGAGTATTTCTGAATATCTTTCTCTATATAGTCTTGTTCTCTTTGGACGTGCTCTTGTTTCTGACCTGGTGACCAGATACCTGTAAAAAAGTTTTGTGAACAACAATCGACATTATTGTTTGTAATACACATAAATGCTGAACAGATAGGTTAGTTCATTCGAAAACAATTCATATTGAGAATATCTTTTGTACGCTTTGGTTAAAGACATTGTTGAACATGCGTGACAGGCTTCAAACATGATCCATTTCACAACACTTTTGAAATAATTTATTATGTATGTAACCTGACTTATGCTACTCGAATTCAGTTCAATTTCGAACTGCTAAATAAGTTGATGGTTCAGGCTTCAAAAATATACAAGATTGGTAGGTAATTAATTTGTACAGAATGAGCACCTTTAAATGTTTACATTTTTTACTTCCTGGGTAGGTACCTAACAACATTGAATGTGTTATTTATTTGCTAGAGTTGTATTTTGATATAATTATTTTTAGCTTTTTAGTTACAGGTAGAAGTTGTTTATATATATATATATATATATATATTATATTGTTTATTTTAAATGTTTTATTTTCAACTTTTTAGTATTTTTGAACTCAGGTAGTTTTCATTCTTTATTTTTTATTTTGTATGTACAACTGTAGTAGACAGAACCAGGTAACATCGAAAGCCTCCATATTACACAATGATACTTTCTCATTTAAATTGACGGGTAAATCTTTACGAACAAAATGTACTAGTACGCGTTGACTTAATAAGCTCAAAATATATTTATGCCTTATGGACTACGCCATGTAACCTTTTTTCTACTTTTTTGGCAACCCTGTATAACTCCAACCTATGTACCAACCATCCAAGCATAAATTTGTTAGCTGCCTTCTATAGGACGGAGTAGAATCCATCCCATATTTACAGAGTTAAATCCGTCCTATATTTCAACTATAGTATATAACTCCTTGCGGGCTAGCCAATAAATTAGTTCATTTTTTACATTTTATATTATCGTCCTGTGTAACATTAATTCCTCTCCACACTTTATGCAACTTCTTATGGGCTATAAAAGCAAATAATTTTTTAATAACACTATAAATATAATTCAACTGCAGCATATATTTCAACCATCCTGTATATGATTTGCTTATGTCCACATCATATAACAGTTTTTTAATCACCCTATATAATTTTAATTTCACATTTTTTCCAACATTTTTATACCACCAAAAGTCCAGTTCACACTATATTCCAACCATCCTGTATATACGGCTGCCTACGGACCACTAACATTCTAGTCCGTCCTATATTTCAATCTTCTATCACTTTACTTTGTGATTTTGTTTGCTATAACTAAACACCCTATCTATAAACGTACCAAATAGCAGTTTAAAGTTTGACATGTGTTGTTACTGAATTTTCTATTAGGCCGGGAGAATGTGACAACCAAAAGCACCGTCTTAGCAAAATGGAAAAATTTGATTTTAAATAGGTATTTGCCTGGTATACAAACAAAACGAGCTTGGTACTCATTGATTTAAGGAGCCGAAAATACAATGCTTTACTACTTATATGCTTGAGATGTACATAGAAAATTTTCAAATTCGCAATTAAAACTTGCAGTGCCTAAAATTACCGCACTATTACGTTGGAATTAAAATATTTATGAGGAAATGTTCGTTATGTCATTTCGATGAAATTTTTGATAAGAATTTTGGATCGGCGATTTTCTGCAAAAACGCAAGTTGAATGTCGCAGAAAAGTATATGAGATCACCTAAGGATCTTCCTTAATAGATTAAACGTTAAAAAATTTTATCACTTTACGGATATATACTCTATTAAACAAGACCATATTCATTCAAAACGGTGCACCACAGGAGATGAAATCAGGTAACATACATACAAAAAAAGCGAAAAAATACGCGACCAATTGATAACCTTTTTGGAAGTCGGTTAAAAAATGAAGTTGATGGTCGCAATTCATTTCTGGTCCACCCTGTATAAATTAGTTTATCATCACAAAAACCGCATTTGAAATGAATTTGTTCCAACCCACTCGTCCTCACTGTATAATATTGCTTTTCTAGAGCTACTTGCTTTTATTCCGAGTAAAATTTCTAAGTTATACTTAACGTTTCTGATTTATTCAAATTCCTATACATTATTCATTAAAATAAGATTCCACTAATACGTCCTGTTTGTGATGAATTTCTAATGCCTCACTCTGTTAGTTTTCAAAATTAGTTCCTTCCGAAAATTCTAATTCCGGTATCGTTCATCTCTTTCGGTAGATAAATTTTATCGAAAAGATAATCGAAACAAACAGTTTTTTATTACCGTTTCTCTAACTAATTATATCATTTTAATGACATCATTTGATGTCACATCGTGAGATATGGCAGTGGGCGGAAAAGGTATCCGAAAACCATGAGATTGTGAAGTTTCCGAATGTTATTTTTGTGCTTTGTGATTCATTGAAGAATATAAATGGCGTTAGGGTAAAAATAACTCGGAGGCTATGTTTAGCTTCAGTATTGTTTGGAAGGTGCATTTGCAACAGGTAAGGCCGTCGGGTTGGATTTGGAACGAGATATCTTATTAAGATGATTAATAAATACGAGGTTGTGTTGATTAATAATTTACAATCTCTTTATTATTAAAAAAACTCTTAAAGGCATCTATTTTAGTATTTTTGTCTCGTTAGGTTCTGGCAAACCAGTTTTATCTACCCAGACAATTTGCCTAGTTACAATATCGGCACTCAACAATTGTATAATGAAAATTATTAACGTGAAATGTGAAACTCTGTTAAATACTGCAAAACCACCTGTGTGACGTACATCTTCCTAAAAAGTTTCATCAGAATCTCTATATAATACACTCGTGACTTTATGAAATTCTTAGTAATCTGTTACTATGGGGCCTTGATAGAAGTAGATGGTCTATATCAGATTGAGTAATATTCATCCACATCTTTCTTATGGTGTGCCAGAGATCATCCCATTGTGCTGGGGAACGTCGCAATAGATCTACTATATCATATCGTACGTTTTCGTTAGGGGACAAATCAGGTAATTTTGGTGGCTATTCCAGAGTCTATATCCCAGATTTTTGTACGAAAATGTCTTGGATAAGAACTAGAGGTGATCTGCTTCCCATACATATAGCGCGCCATATCAGCACGCATTGCTGTCTTACTGTCAGACGTTCAACAGTCAAATTCTATATTTCGACTCTCACCTCGAAATCACCTGGTAGCCCAAACAAAACCTGGGATTCGTCATTGAAGCAAATGGCTTTTTATTGGTTATTCCAGTTTTGACGTGTTCTTATATTGTGTCAAATGTAGCACCAAAAGGGTTTGGGCAGTTATCAGCCTCATTCTTAGCAAGTTTCGGTTAATTATTCTTTTTCTTACATTTTGGGATTATCTACTCACAAGTTGGAGAAGATATCTGACATTACTGTATTCTATATATAATATATTTAATTTAACCTATCGAATATCCTACAAAGAAATCCTCGAAGTTTCTTGGCTTTCTTTGACGTTTGACTCAGAATTTTTGTAACTTGATATTTCTATTCAAAAACATAAGCTACGAGGGCTGCCTTTTATATTTCGGGATTTACAACTCTAGTGTTGCAATCTGACAACTGACAGCTCTATCGTAAAGTTATACGTACTCAGAAAGTTTTGACATACGAGCGCTATGTGTTGTTTACAGTAACTTAAAGGATTCATCTCGGCCAAAAAATGGAATTAAATCGTGAACATTTTCGTGCGATTATTTTTTACAACTTTCGACGTGGATTAAAAGTCAGCAAGAGTGCATGGATGAATTTAATTTAATTATTGGCGATGAAACTCCATCAAGGACCACTGTTGTAGTTCACTCCAAGACGAATTTCGTGAAGGTCGTCCAAAAACAGTTGTTGTTCCGGAAACCATTGATGCTGTGCGCGAACTGATATTGCAAAATCGTCATGTGACCTATCGTGAGATTGAGTCAACCTTACACATTAGTGGGACCAGCATACATTCAATATTGCATAAACATTTGAATGTCAAAAAAATTTGTTCGCGTTGGATCCCACACAATTTGTCAATCGTTCAAAAAAAGACTCGTGTCGATTGGTCGAAAGAAAAGCTCAAAAAATACGATAGCGGTACTTCAAAACACGTTTATGACATAGTGACAGGTGATGAATCGTGAATTTACGCGTATGAGTCCGAAAGTATACAGC
Source organism: Octodonta nipae (assembly GCA_034190945.1). Classification (NCBI taxonomy): domain Eukaryota; kingdom Metazoa; phylum Arthropoda; class Insecta; order Coleoptera; family Chrysomelidae; genus Octodonta; species Octodonta nipae. Next base: position 148,326,538 of record CM067218.1, read on the forward strand.
AGTCGACTGTATGGGTGTTTCAAGATGACCCGAATCCAACAAAAGTTTTTCGTGCACGAAGTACTCCAAGCTAATGATCGCCTGTTTTTTCGAAAAAACTGGACATGTCGCAACCGTACCACTAGAACAATGCAGAACAGTCAATTCTGAGTGGTACACAACCATTTGTTTGTCAGTTGTCTTCCAAAAAATGAAGAAAACCAACCGCCGAAGACGGATCACTCTTCACCACGACAATGCGAGCTCTCACACATCGGCTCAAACAACTGCATTTTTGACCACTCAAAACATCGATTTGATGAGTCATCCGCTGTATAGTCCTGACTTGTCACCAAATGACTTCTTTTTATTCCTGTACGTAAAAAACAAACTGAGAAGTCAACGCTTTTCGACACCTGAAGAAGGGGTTGCTGCGTTCAGAATGCATGTTTTGGAGATACTTCAATCAGAGTGGAAAAAGTGCTTCGACAATTGGTTCAAACGCATGCAAAAGTGTATAGATTTTCATGGGAAATATTTTGAAAAATAAGATTTTTGATGATTAATATTTGTTTTTGTTCTCTAATCCCGAAATATAAAATGCAGCCCTCGTATTACTTCTTACAATATAATTATAGATTTCTTAGCCTGTATTTCTCTGTTAAGATACGATTTTGCATAACCTTCTGGATTTTGATAATATTAATGAAAAAATTGTTAATTATCATAGAGAATTTGTTGGTAAAATTGTACTGAACAATATTTTCAGAATTAATCTTAAAAGACAATTGGATATCAGATTTTTGTCATCATTTAAGTGTCGGGTTAATTAGTCGTCTGTCAACAATGGTGTTTTTCGTTCTGTAACATATACATCAAACATTTCTTCAACACAAATGTATAAAAGTAATTAATATCCACAATAATTGAGTCAGCAAGGTTGTATTTTTTAAATTATTTTGGTGACAAGATCAATTTTTTTCTTGTTATATAATTTCGACAGAGAAAATTTGATTTATTTTGTGATCACTTTTTACCGAAAATTCCACTTTTCTATTTTGTCAGTAACATTTATTTTGCTCTTTTTACGATTTCTTCTTTCACTAAGATCTTAGTGTTGTGTTCGGAAAATTTGAATTTACGCCCACGAATACAAGGTACACTGCATATATAATTCTTTAATTTTTAAGCTCGGGTAAACTATTTCGTATTCGGGAAAATATCGTAATTTATAATTCGTTAAAATGGTTTTAGAGAAAACTTCTCTCTAGCATTTATTATATATTTTTGGGCGCATCATTGCTCTCTCTTTCTTCTTTGAATATAAAATCCCACCAGAACGTAATTAGATCGTTATATTGGAAATTTTCATTCCACCGTTTGCTCAAATTTAGTACGCTAGAATTTTTAATTTTATATAAATTTCAATAGTACATTTCTTTCATTAATGATATTATTGTTTAAAAATATCTAACTTGATATATATACATGTATATGCCAAGTATAAAACTCTTGCTCTATATATAGTTTCTTGTAAGAGCTCCAGTAACAAACATTTGGTATTGCTATAATGACTGTTTGTAGAAAAGAGTTATGAATGAACAAGTATATGACAGAAATAAATACTGTTAAATAGAGTAACAGCAAAATTTAGTGAAGCAGATATGTTTAAATATAGAAGGAATTTACAAAAATTCTCATTCAGACAAAATAAAAACCTCAATGGACCAGATACACAATGAGAAAAAAAAATTAGGCATAATAGCTAAATGTGAAGAAAGTCTGTAGATTTCAAAACTTCTTAAAGTTGCGGATTCTATGTCAGACTCCGTTCTCAGTGACAATAAGTTTCTTAAATTTTATTAATTGCCAAAATTCATATTTTTTGACAATCTTAGTATAATTTGAATAACAAAAAAGTTTCCCATATGAATCCAACTGAAATGAACACACTATATATACAGATTAATTCAGTACTTCCACATTTTTAGGGTTCCGTATATACAATATACGGATACTCTTATACCCTTATAATATCACTCCGGATTTCCGCCTCTGCCACATCACAGCAATTTTCTCCTAAACTACTGGACCGAAAAGTTGAAATTTGGTATCGTGTATAGTTTGGTGACCCGATCAGGAGTTTGCTGGAAAAATGAGGGTCGACATTTATTTTTGGGGGGCAAATTACAGAATTAAATGGAAAATATAAAATTAAAATTGTTTCTAACGCTTTATGTTATATATCAAATGAAAAGGCTCATTATGACGAAAACAACTGTAGTTTTTTTATATTTTTAAAATAAATTAATTAAAATATATTAACAATAATTTAAAAAAATTACCCATTCCCCCCCTTATCTCCGAAACCATAAGCAGTAAAATTTTGATAAAAATAGAGTATAGCGACTCTTTTGAACTTTACTGAAAAATAAGGAGAAACCCCTAATATTCATTGGGGGGGGCAAATTATAGAATTAAATGGAAAATAAAAAATTATAATTGTTTTTAACGGATCAAGTAATATACCAAATCAAAGGGCTCATTATGACGAATACAAATGAATTTTTTAAATATTTTTAAAATAAATTATTTAAAAGATATTAACAAAAATATTAAAAATTTACCCATTCCTCCCTTTATCTCCGAAACTATAAGATGCAAAAATTTGAAAAAAAATAGAAGTGTAGCCCCTCAGATGAACTTTACTAAAAAATAAGAAGAAACCCCCCCTATTTATTTGGGGGGGGAAATGACAGAATTAAATGAAAAATATAAAATTAAACTTGTTTCTAACGGATCATGTAATATATCAAATTAAGGGATTCATTATGACGAATACAAGTATATATTTTTAATTTTTTTAAAATGAATATTTTGAAAATATATTAAAAAAATATTTAAAAAAATACCCATTTCCCCTTTATTCCCCAAACTATAAGAGCTAATTTTTGTTGTTTACAGGAAAAATACGAAGAAATCCCTAATACTAAAGTATGGGGGCCAAATTGTAGAATTAAACGGAAAATAAAAAAATATTTTTTTAACGCATCATGCAATACATCAAATGAAAGGGTTCATTATGAAGAATATAAATATATATTTTTCATATTTTTAAAATTAATTATTTACAAGATATTAACATAAAGATATAAAAAATTCCCATTTCTCGCTTTATTTCCGAAACCATACTACCTAAAATTTTGAAAATAATTAGGAGGTACTGGGGCTCACTTGAAATTTATAAGAAAAATTATTAGAAAACTCCCATAGTAATTTTATGGACAAATTATAGAATTAAATGGAAAATAAAAATTCAATTTTCAAACGCATCATGTAATATATCAGATAAAAGGCTCATTATGTGAATTACAAATATATCATATTTTTAAATAATTTGTTTAAAAGATATTAACAAAAATATTAAACATCGACTTAATTTCCACTTTAGAAACTACACTATTTAAATTTTGAAAAATATATTATATTTGTATTTTTATATAATTTGAATAACAGATTTAATAATTTATAATTTAAAACTTGACCTTGAAAGTTTATTAGTAAAATAAAACTCCAATGTTAATTTTTGGGGACCAAATTAGAACATTAAATACATATGTATTCTTATAAAAATCAAGCGAATCCTGAAGCAGATAAAATAAAAAGTATATGTGTGGAAAATTAAAGTGTATATTTTTTATACATTTAAAACGCTTCTTTTAAAAGATATTAGTGTAAATATAAGAAAATGCACTCATTCCTTGTCTGAAACTGGAATATTAGAATCTTGAAGGTGGTACGGAACCAGTATGCGAGTCCAACTCGCACTTGACCAAATTATTTAAAGTTGCTTCATTAACATTCATTTTTATCTCATTTATAGAATGGTAATAATGCAGCAACAAATAACCGCATCTTCCTATTTTTTGAAAAAAAAGGTAATTTTTACGTCAGACACACAGATATGGGATTACTTCGGAATCCTACTTAACATAATCGAGTTAGAATTATTCAAATATGGGGTAAATCTTTGTCGAGTAAAGTAAACAAACTGAGAACTTTATCATTTTTTAAGTTTTTGATTAAATTAACAAAGTCTGATACTTACAAAACATCACATGAATATTCGTCCAACCTACCAAATGCAGTTTCTGAGTTTGAAATACATCATAAGACAACATGAACTTCACGGATATATCCTTGTATCGAGTTAGATACGTTAAGCGTGTTAAAAGAAGGCCAATATTTTATTCGTTTTAATACTCTATAGTAATAAATTGTAACCCACACGAAGCAAAAGAATGCACTTCCTGATTTTGTAATAAATTTTAGCCAGTTCTTGTGGTCGTGCTGCAACCTATTTCCATTATCATTCTCCCGGCGATATAGGTGGAGGAGTATACACTGAATTAATAGAAATATTTATAGTCAGGCTTATTATAGAGTGGATCCAGTAAATCAACGGACTTTTAAAATCCCTCGAGCTTTATTTCGAATAACGTAATATATTTTTTTGTATAATGCTGTAAAATAACAAATTGGAAAAAACTTCAGGAACATTTTATTTTAGAGTTAGTGTTTGAATGAATTTATCAAAGTAAAAAAACTCAACCTGATTTTGAGTTTGTGTAAATTATTAAGTTTAATATACAGACCAAATACGCCGATTTCTGAAGAACATCACAGGAAAAACGTCAAAATGGTTTCAACACTTATTGAGAAACAATAATTATCGTAAGATACTCAATAGTAGACGTATAGCAGAATACAGTCAACGAAAAATACCTGGTACTAACATTAATAGTGAGGCAATTAATGATTACCTGAAAACCTAAATAGATTGCAGAAAGGAACCAATTGAAACATATACGAAACTGAAAGACAGGACAAGAGCTACGAAATAATCCTGTGTACATGTGGAAAACAGCATAATGGACAAACAAGAGAAAAAATAGGATCTAGGGTAAATGAACATAAACATTATGGTAAATCGAGTAATATCGGTAAAGAAAGAACCGGCAAGAAAGGTCCACAATTTTAATAGCCGACAGTTATAAAAGAAACAAATTAGGAATACAGAAAGAAGCTTATCTATGGACATCATAGTTTCATGGCAATTGACAGAAATAATTTAACAATATTTAATATATAAGGAATGAATGATGGTTTTAAAATATTAAAAATAAAAAGGAGCTTTGAATTCATCCATATTTGGTTTCCGATAAAAACTTGTTATACTAAGGTGTGTAATTTACCTAATAGCTTTTATTTGTCCTAACTAGTGTTATGGTTTCCAGATTCCTGAAGAAATCTTAAAAATAAATCAGACGGAACGTTGGCAATATTAACAAATAATAAAGTTATTTTTCCTTTGGTATGCTAATATGCTACTAAAATGCTTTGATAATCGTATATTCTGGACGTGGGAACAAAAAATAATTATTTTAAGTTCTGCAAGACATTCTGGGGATAGCAGTATAAGGGAAATAAAGCGGTGTAATATCTGGAATCGGGAGGCATTGGGAAAACACTCGTAATAATTTATAGATTTTTCATATTAATCGACAGATTAATTTAAGTGATTGCCGACCGAAATCGGGGTCACTGTATCTGTATACATAATACTATATGTTTTCAGATGGTAATGTTTTAACAGAAGAATTACTGCTAAAATGTTCCGAAATAATCACAAAACCGACCTCTAAAATTATAGTCAGTTAATTTTTAGGATATATATGTAGCTTTCTTGTCACCAATTATTTGTAGGCAAATTTTCCAATAAGAGTGTCCCGATTTCCTTAGAAAATATTTACTGTTGACCACATAGCAGATCAATAAACCTTCTCAGCGTGTTTACATAAGCACAACTTATATCATGGAGCCATACATAGTACAACATCGTATTCATGATATAAAAACTTATTATAAAAATGGAACACACAGAAAAACTCAGTTCTTTTTGATGTGAATAATAATCCATCGGAACATATCATTTACATAATTGTAGAAAAATTTGAGATGATTTTAGGTAGGGATAGTTTGTTCAGTGGGTACAGCAAAAGCAAGAAGATGATTAGAATTTTACTAATAGATTATTTTTAATAAAGTGGTTCATTTCCATGTTTCGGCCATAAGTGAATAAACAAAACTGTCATATAGGGAGCAGAGGCGATGGTCCTCCCCTCGAGAGCTTCAAATTTAGTGAGTTTAAAACAAGATTTTTAAAATTTAAATAACCACCGACTCAAAAAATCTCTCTAAAAATAACAAATATTCATATTCCGGACTTGTACTCATGCTTCACTGGAGCAGGTGCTCCAAGTTGGTGCCACCTCAACCAAGGGCTCACTCAAACACAAACAAAAAAATAATCAAAAACGGTCCAGCTGTCTGGAGGTTTAAAATATATATATTACCACAATCCAATCGTAGCGCCATGTACCGGACCCAATTATGAATATAAACTCACTCAAACACACTCACAAAAATCATTAAAATCTAGCCATGTAGGAGTTTAAAAAAGTTTTCCCAGGAAAAAAAATTGCCCCTTCTATTTGGTCTAATTATGAATCTAAACCATCCAGGGATCCACACACAAAAAAAAATCATCAAAACCGATACAGTAGTTAAGGAACTGGTTAAACAATCCATGGTAAGACTCTGTTGTAGGAAATGAGGCGGCTGAATAAATCTTTATAAATTATAGCCTAAGAACCATCTCGATCACGTCCGCTCTCAAACAATGGAAATGCTGTGGAACCTTTGGTGTGTCACAAATGTAAACACACAGTTTGGTTTACTCCTTGATGATGACAACTTAGAGTTGTTGAAACGGCGTTGAGTGTTTAAAATAAAGGTTTGGTGTTAGGGTGCAAAACTGAGGTCTCCAACACCTAAAACAAAGCCATATTCACAGGTACAGACCATAACTTTTAACACTCTTCTTTTTGCCATGGGGGTTAATTCAAGAAAGGGCCTGGATAAATTCTTTTATAGCGTAAACCTCTGGTTAACTACTCCTTGATGATGAGGCCAGAGAGTACTTAGAGTTAAAGACGCGAACTCTTTCTTCTACTTGAGTACAAGAGTTTCCGGTTATCTCATGATTCAAGGGCTGATCTCATATAAAATTACCCACGTCGAGAGAATTAGCAGGCTTCTCACAGAGGTTTTACGAATGGTGTTTCTGGAGCCGTTCCGTGTAATTGCTGTTCTCCAGACCCTTAGAAAAAAAGTATCCTCGTTTTAGTTTTAAACTCCATAAGTTTGAAGGTGACTATGGGGAGGGGGACCTCGAAAAATAAAAACATTAGTAGGGGCCCAGATTGCGCGATCTAAAACCCTTGATTTCTCGAGCTCTGATCCAGTTCGTATGAAGCGTGCAACGTCTGAAAATCTTTGGTTGGAGATCGTGATCTCATGACTCTGTGTCCTAGGAATAGTCTAGGATGGCCTTGGAGGTGGGGACGAGCGCAAGATGAAAATTGTATAATAAACAAATCGACTTAATTCTGATTGATTTTCTGCCTATTGTTTAGTTTGTTAGTCTAGTGCCTACTCGTTACTGTTATCTAGTAAATTTTGAAAAATTTAACCTATTGGTTCCTAGTACCTTTTTACTTTGAACAAATAGAATCTGTACAGAGTCTTGTATCGGTAATCGTTCAATTCAGACAGTATAATATAGATTATAAAAGGCTTCCTATTTCTGAAAGTTTGACATTCTTAGTACACAGGGAAATACCGTTAAACTCTAATGTTAATTTTGGGCCCCATTTAATTACTTGAAGGGAGGATGCTACATATATATGTATTTTTATATTTAAAATCTAGCTTGAACACTTGGATAACAAACAAGAGTGAGTTTGGGCAGTAGAGCAGATACACCCAAATAATTAAAGATTGTAACAAATGTGTGGACTAAATTTGAAAGTGTATTTATTTTCTATAAATTTAAAACGCTTCCTTTAAAACCGATACAAGTAGAGTAAATCGATAAGAAAACGCACTTTCATTCCCTGCTTGTCTGAAACTGGAATATTAGAATCTTGAAGGTGAGTACGGAACCCTAAGTATGCGAGTCTAACTCGCACTTGATCAAATTATTTGAAAATATCCCCTGACAGGCACTTTTTGGCATCACCATTCAGGATATGAAGTTATAAACACGATTTTAAATGGTGTCACCGAATTTGCTAATTGATTGATTACATTAGCTAGGTTGGATAAGAAAAAAAAAAAACATTATTTTAAGTTTTATTAAACTTTATGATAATGATTAAAGTAAATTTTGAAATTGTGCTCCAAAAACTACCTGATAGTAATGAAGACGATTAGTAAATTCTTGTAAAACATGGTCAATAACTTCAGAAGGTACAGGATGTATCTCCTCACGAATTCTCGCCTATGGTTCTTCTAAATTCGCCGGTTTAGTAATGTGTACTTTGCTTTTAAAGTACCCTACAAAAAGTAATATAAGGGTGTCAAATCTGGCAATCTGGCTGGCCATTCAATTGGCACCCTTCTCCATAACTAATGATTTGGGAAGACCTCATCTAAATAAGCACAGACGGTGCTGCCTAATGGAGAGGTGTACCATCTTGTTGAAAGAAAATGTCACTTCTCGGAAGATCACGTTCATCTTTTGCATATAATTTTATTAGTTGAGGAATAAGTCGAAGAAATTCCCAATATCTTGTACTATTTAAGTTCACGTCAGAGAAAGAGGGACCCAGAATTCTTTCTTGGACTATACCGCACCAAACATTCACTTTTTGAGGATTTTGAGTGCGAGACTCCGTCATTTATCGGGGCTGGTCTGTAGCCCAATAACGACAGTTTTGCCTGATGACATGGCCGTTCAAAAAAAAAACAGCCTCGTCAGAAAAAAAAATACGTGCATAGCTTTTGCATTTGTTCGCTGAATTGAATTCGCCGAACAAAAGCGTCTTCAGATGGCTCATGATCACGGCATACCTTATAAGGATGAAACTTTGATTTCTTTATAATTTTGTGAACTGTGGACGCTGCGATATTGAAATTAGAAACCCCTTAGTTAAGTGTTTAGTGATGATTGTCTTGTATTGCCAATAAAACGTTAAGAACTTCTTCTGATTTCGAGGAAAGAAATACCTAAATTACAAACGTGTCCAAAGTAACGGTATTTAGACTCAATATTTCTTACCATGTGTTCGCTAATGGGACGCCGAACAGGATGAGTTTCATGGAACAATTCAAGTACTATTTGTTGGGTGAATTTGAATTTAATTTTAAAATGAATTAATAATGTTCCGATGCTTCTGGGAATCCGAAATGTTTTGTTTCTCAACCCGAGGCTGACGGCTGCCGGTAACAGCAATTCGTCGAATTCCCTTGAAGCTTCCAGAACACATGAAAGGAGTTTCCCGATGGTTCGTTGACTTTCCCGACAATTCCGACAGAAATATATAAATACGGACAGTTGGCTACAGGATTCAATCAGTATTCGACGGTCGTGTTGTTACGTTAAGATAATTTGTAAATAGTTCTGTGAATATAAATTGTGTTAAAGTAGTGAAAATATAATTAGAGTGAGTTGGACTGTGTTTTAAATAACTCCAAGAACTGAACTGAACCCAAGTGTGAAAATAAAAACATTACAATAAACACTTCAAGCACAGTGCTTTTGGCAAACAAAAAATATGAAATCGATAAGAAATAGAAATACTAAAAGATACGATTTTACGTTTTAATCTGATAGTAATAAAATACATTCTCAGCCGCTAAGGTTATTCTCAGACAACCACAATTTTTGAGGTATAAGTAAAATGACACGCTCTTTCAATTAGCATAAAATTGTGTGACGCCATTTAAGAAAGTTAACGATTCCGTCCCAAATAAGGATGCAAGAGTAGGGGGTTACATATTATAACTTCAGAACTGCTTTATTCGCATCAGCTGTTTTTAAGAAGACGTATTTATGACTGCTTCTTAAAACATGCACTGAATTAGCACGATGTCGTATTTACAAACAGTTCAGGAATTAGTTTTCTATTATAATCAACGTCGAAATAATGGTTTTCAAAACAACAATCAGGATAAGTGTCAGGCAGTAATTTACAATCGCAGTATTTGAAGGATACGGTTTTAAAATAACTGTTTTCCCAAAAAGCGAATATGAAATCGATTCGCGTAATATATCCGGTCGGTACTAATAAACAGAGTAAAATAGTTTTATTTTAGGTTGAAATTGCTGCGGTTCAGGCTGATTCTAATTGAGCGATTTCCTGTGAAACGTTGCCAACTTAAGATGATTTATTCAATGAGATTGGCTTTGCCTTGACGTTTCTAATTATGTTCAAATTCAAATATAAATTGGGAGACTGTTTAAATCAAGGCAACGAGGAGCCAGTAAGGAAGCGTCTGAATTGTTGAAAGTTGTGGAAATTAATTTTGGAATTCTTTTTTTTTCAGACGTAATTGCCTGTCTACATTGGCAGAGCTATTAGTATTAAAGTGTTTTTACAAAGAGTGCTAACATGGACTTAATAATTAATTACTTATTTAATAATACTACATTAATACTAAACCGGACCGGACGATATTGACCGATCGGACTGTTGCTCACAATAGACCAGATATAGTTTTGGTTGATAAAGTCTCTTGGAAAACTACCTCAATTGACATAGCAATCCCTAATAATAATAATATAAATATTAAGCAGGCTGAAAAAATAGACAAATATAGGGATTTAGAATTTCAAATACAGAGACAATGGGACATGAACAACACTTGAACGGTACCAATTGTTATGTCAACAACAGGAGTCCCAAAACATCTATTAAACAATTTGAAATACCTCGGTCTGGACGAACAACTTTACCAACTGATGCAAAAAGCCGTCCTGTTAGGAACAGTCCGGACGGTCAGAAAATTCATGAGGAACTGCAGCCACGATGCCACTACGTGTGCCTTAGAGGGAGTGTGATGCCATACATTGTATGGTCAAGGCGAAACTAAATGTAATTTTAGCAGAATACGAAAAAGATCTCTGGGATATGGTTAGGGATTTAAAAGAAGAATTCGGATTAGAGGATTTAACTATGAATATGGTGAAGTGTAAGTACCTTGTTGTTGGAAATGAAGTAACTAAACACTTAATTCAATAACATAAAAGCATTAGAGGCGTGGAAATGTAAATATGGAAATAAGAGAACGAATAAATAAGAGGCGAACTATTACCCGTACATTAAGTTATCTGCTGTGATACAAGAAAGACGAAAAAGTGTATCTAGGAAAGCATGGTAAAGTGTCATTTTATTTGGCTCAGAAGTTTGGGACGTATCCAGCCTTTTTTTCAAGAGAAGTTTTGGATTGTGAGGATTCTATAGTATCAGGAACAACACCGTTCGGTCAGAAATCAATGTAAGCCGTCCAAAATCAGAAGACATAGAACGACGATAATTGATTTGGTATGGCACAAGAAAATAATAGAATGGATACCGCCGGAAAGAAGGAATAGAAGATAATTACAGAGGAGCTGGAGAGAAGACGTAGAAGTCATGACTTCAAGAAACTTAGAAGAAATTACTTCACAACCGTTGAAGAAGAAAATTGTTGTTTAACGTTAAGAGGTCATCAGTCAAGCTTATTGATCCCTGCTCTAAGATACTAAAGAATACATTCAATGTTTTATTAAATGAGACAATTAACTCAGTTATTTTAATTATTTTGTGGTTAACTTTTATAAACAACTTGTGTATGTATATCACATGTCCCAAAACAGAGTTACTGGGTTAGACGAGGGCTGTAAGGGTCCAAGTCTGAGTCTGACATATTAGTTTTTTACCATAAATATTGTCCAAATTACACTTAATCGTATGTGAAATGATTGCTCAAAATAAACTCTATATACACAAGTAAAAATGACCGCGCTAACACTGTATTCATGTTTCTAAGAATAATAGTTTCAAAATTATACTAAGTTAACACGAAATAGACCTTTTTGTTACGGACCAAGGTACTGACCTAGTAACTGTGTGTTTATATGTGATGCTAAAAAATATATCAAAATATCCATTGACTTGACAATAACAGATCCCAAGCGATGAAACGGTGTGAAATCAGATTCAAGACGATTGATGTTCAAGCATTTTTGTGTACTGCACACCCCATATGTTTGTAAGTGCGTCTTTTCAGAAAAAAAGTTGGTAAACTTGATAGTGATTGAACTAACATCTATAAATGAATGATTTATGGCAAATACAGACAAGAAATGAAAATTAACTATAGGGAAGCTAGCCTAAGAGAAGAATGAAATAAGCAGTGATATGAGTCCATCACCTACACAATCATCTCCATAAAGAAATTATAATTATAAAGAAATTATGATTTTCCAAAACAAAATTCATTGGTGTAAACCGACTACGGTAAAGGAAGGGTGTCTCTCTAGGTCAACCAGCTCTATTTCAAAGTGAAGATGTGTCAGATTGGGACGAAAAAATTCAACAGGAAGGGCTGTGTTGCAAAGTACGCTCTGGCCCTAGCAAGCCACTGACTGACAGAAGTTAGTCCTAGTATCATTTTGAAGTACTGCATTTAGCATAAAGTTAAGTTTGGTAAGTAGACAGGTCTATAAGGTGCAGTTAATCAGTCAAAATTGGCATTTTTCGAATATATGACGTATTTGCGTACTAAGAAATGATATTTCAAAAAAAAAAAACAAAAAATTTCGGGATTATGTTTATAGAATATTCTCCTACTTCAAATGTTCTACAGCCATTTAATTATCTTTTTGAAGCACTTTCCGTATTCTTAGGACGTGTATTGCGTACAAAGAAATGATATTCCAAAATGACATCCTCAGACTGACAATAGAAATGAAAGCAAAGTAAATGCCTTGAATGTGCCTAAAACACAATTTTCTTGAAGCTTCTTGAAGCTTTGTAGGCAAATGTGTCTAGCTCTCAAGAAAGTTCTTCTACTTCATATGAGAAGCATTTTCTTATCTTTTTATGTGAATTTGTCGAACAAAAAAAGATTCATCAAATTCAATGAGGAAATAAAACATTTTTTTTAAAAATATAACCGACTTCCACCTATAACTAATAAGCTAAAATTAATTATAACAAAATACAACTCTAGCAAATAAATAACACATTCAATGTTGTTAGGTACCTACTCAGGAAGTAAAAAATGTAAAAATTAAAAGGTACAAATTAATTACCTACCAATCTAGTCGGTGCCAAGCAACAATCAAGTTTGATGAAGTAGTAGATAAGTACGCAATGAAGGATTTTAGATTTACTTGGAACCGACTTCAAAAATATACTAGATTGGTAGGTAATTAATTTGTACAGAATGAGCACCTTTTAATGTTTCCATTTTTTACTTCCTGGGTAGGTACCTAACAACATTGAATGTGTTATTTATTTGCTAGAGTTGTATTTTGTTACAATTATTTTTAGCTTTTTAGTTATAGGTGGAAGTTGGTTATATTTTTTTAAAAAATGTTATTTTCAACTTTTTAGTTTTTTTGAACTCAGGTAGTTTTCATTCTTTATTTTTTATTTTGTATGTATAACCTTAATAGACAGAACCAGGTAACATCGAAAGCCTCAACATTACACAATGATACTTTCTCATTTAAATTGACAGGTAAATTTACGAACAAAATGTACTAGTACGCGTTGACTTAATAAGCCTAAAATATATTTATGCCTTATGGACCACGCCATGTAACATATTTTCAAATATTTTTGACAACTTTGTATAACTATAGATAATTCCACTCCACCTTCTGTAAACTATAAGACGGAGTAGAATCCATCCCATATTTACGGAGTCAAATCCGTCCTATATTTCAACCATAGTATATAACTCCTTGTGGGCTACCCCATAAATTATTTCATTTTTTCCATTTTATATTATCGCCTGTGTAACATTAATTACCACACAGGAGAAGAAATCAGGTAACATACATAGATACAAAAAAAGCGAAAAAAAAACGCGACGAATTGATAACCTCCTCTTTTTTGGAAGTCGGTTAAAAAATAAGATGGAAGCATAGTATAAAAAAAATGATCGTTTTTTCCATACTGTAAAATGGGGTCGATTAAATCATAATCATTTTGATACCTTCAGGTTTATGCGCTTGGAGAAATGGAGAAATGCTTGACAATTTAAGGTATGAGGAAGCTGTCATTCTAATCACAGAAAATTTAAGAATCCTAGTAGAAATGCTAAATGAATTGTCTGAAGAGGGGAACGACTAACAATAAATATGAGTAAGACAAAAATAATGTGTAGAACTAGAGACGACAACCAGCAACACATCAATATAAACTTAGATGATCAACCATTAGAACAGGTAGAAGAATATATCAAGGCAGATAAAGAATTTCAATTGGAGGACGTGAGAAGAAGGACCAGTGTATTGAAAAATTAAATGACTTACTAAGGAACACAAGACAAGATGTTTATGACCAAGATGAAAGCATGAAAGCAAAAGCCCTAAGAAAATATGTAATCTCTGTTTTAACTTCCCCCACAGAAACATGGTCATTAATAGCAGGGTGGATAAATAAACTTCAAGTAACCCAAAGAAATACGGACATCTATTTTGGGGTTAAACGATAAAAAAAACAATAGAGTGGATTAGAAGACAAACAGGAATGGAGGATGCTGATGTAATATTTATGAGAGCAAAGTGGAGATGGGCAGGACACAAGCTCGAATGGTTGAACTTCAATGGACCCGAACAAAAACAGAATGGAAGACATGAAGAGAGAAGAAGTAGAGGTCCTTTAATCCGATGGTATTTTGACATCGTACAAGATAAACAGAGTGAGTGTTTCTTCACAAAAGAGCGAGACACTGATTAAAGAAGAAGATGCGCTATGGGTTAGTCATCTATTCTATATACATTATTTGGAATGTTAATTCGTGATCTGCAAACGTTCTGTGAGAGATATGATAATAAAAATTAATACAGGGGCTACTGAGGTACGTCCAATTCCAAATAACTACCAGGTTATGTAAACAACATTGCCCAAATTCGATATTTGCATAGTATGTATCTTATAGTTTTTAGGCATTTATCTGTTTTATCGATCTTTTTGCGATTGTTGATAAAATGACGACGTTTTTGGGTAGATTCATATCTTCCAGCAAAATGACAATGTTTCGCATAAATTGCATTTATTTTCAGGTCTCTTAGCGTTGCTCTTACATCCCTTTGCTCAGATTTCGGATAACATGACAGACGATAAATTTATTTGAAAAAGTTCACAATCATTGCGGTAAATGGTGACTTATTGGGCAGTCAGGTGTTTGAGTTAATGCAATTAGGCCCAAATAGTTTTTCTGTTATAAATTCTTCCAACTTTGATTAAGCATGCAATGGACAAAAGAAAGTAAACAATAATGGGAAACATGTACAATACCTCCATCGAATAATATACACTGGAGAACTACACTGTACAGTCAAAAAAAGAAAGCAGTGGCAATACTTTAATCTGGGAGCTTGAAATGAGCAGCTGTAAACAATAAAGCAAAAGCATAGTGTCATAAGTCACAGATCCATTAGATGGAATTACCACATACGAAAACAGGAAGAATTATACTCAACCCAAACTCCATGTGTTCAACGTGTCTGGGAAATAAAGAGGATATATTATATTGTATCATTAGACATCCCTAAAATTTAATGAATAACATGATAATTGTGAAAAGTGGAAAATAACAAAAACTTATATTATAGAAAAAGCTGTACTCGGTCCAAGTTTTAAATGTACAGTAATATAACAAATTTATTATGTGTTTATATTTTTTCTGTTTCTAGGCAATAAGTAGGACGACATATCTATATACAATAACGAAAATATAACACGAGCACAATTAGAATAGGACGAAATTGGAACTTGCACTGTCATACGCTAATGTTTACGATCATTAAAAGTTGGTAGACGTTCAAGTCTACCTATTTTTCAACTGTTTTATCTTAAACATTCATCCAGCCAGGCATGACTGGCTGACATACAATACCTGTTGCTATTTCACAATAAGGAAACGATATTTTCAGAAACCTACTTGGATTTGATGCTACGGCCTTGAAAGTCGGCGACGGTGCTATCATCTTGGTCTTCAAAGCCACAGAACTTCAGAAGATAATTCTTGATGCGTCACTTTTGCAAATGGATAAATAAAGTGTTGACACTAAGCCATCGTTTTTGAGTCACACACGACACCGCGGCGCGTGCGACGCCTGTAGAACGACGCGGACAACTGAGGAAGCGTCGGCGACGCCAGCCGCGATGTTATTCAACCACCGTATCGACGACGCTGGACGGATTTAGAAGTTTATGAAGAAAAAAACGTCGTTTTGATTGAGTTGTGAGTTGACTTAGGATAACTGAAGGGAGAAACTGAGATTTATTGATGGCCGAGATGTGTTTAGTTGGTGTGAAATATTGCGGATATGTGTATCGGGAATTTATCACCCAGGATATCGACGATAAATTGAGCGTATCCGAGTAAAATGAATTCCTGTCTGGTTAACAATACATTTGCTGTTGTTCTTATTCAATTTTCTACGAACAACTGTAAAACTGAAAGTAAATGCCTTTATTCGAACCAATATAAATCACAATACGTTCGACATATCAACAACAATGACTCATACCTAATAGATGATCGCCGATCCTATCGAATTAAATTCACTTTTGCCTTTTTATATCCCCATAGTTGATCCAGATGTTTCTCTGTCTGCTTCTGGTTCACTAAAGTGTATAGTTTTTATTCCGAAGTGGATTCGAAACTGTTTTTTAACATCATCCCTTATTTTTGTAAGAATTGTTTATATGAATGGTTTTTACAGTTTATTTAGACTCAATGTTAGTTTTTATTTAATATCATTGTTTTATCTAAGGTTTTCTATGTTGACAGCGACAAAATAAAGTTTTATAACTCTGTCCCTCCCTCTTAAATTCTGATCGGCCCGATCGGAATCATCCTCTCTATGTTGGGGAGCCAATCGATCCAAATGCATCATAGATCCTCTTGACCACTTTATATGAACCATCTCAGGCTGATATTAGCCATATTTTATGTATTTTTTGGAATCTGACTGAATTTGTCTTGAGATTTTCATTCGATCTGCGTTTAGGCTAGTTCGTCTGTGGTCAGCATGATTTATCGGAGTTGGTCGGTATAATCGTTAGCCTCAAAGGATATGTCGAGACGAAGGCCAATTCACATGGTAAACTCAGTACAATACCGAATAGTACTCGGGCTGGAGTCAATCCAGTGCTGTTGTGTATGGCAGAGCGATAGGCCAACAGGAATAGGGAACGCTGATCCCAATCATGGTGATTATTAGTGAAGACTTTGGATAGATGTTGTTCCAAGATCCTGTTGAATATTTCCACCATTCCATCCGGTTGTGGAAGCAAAGGTGTGGTTCTCGTTTTTTTGATGTCCAGCATCGTACAGACCTTCTGGTCATGGTCCGAGTGTGCCTCTTGACTGGGTATAGCACATTCCTCAGGCTATCTGCTGAACTAACCTATTGCGACCAGAATGTATTTGTTTCTCTATCAACCTACCAATAACTGTGGGCCTTTGTTAAAGGATATTTTTCTCGTTGTATGTCCTGTTGCATTTTTTTTTTATTTCCATTTGCACTCATTTAATATCATGTCGTACGGTGTTATTTATTTCAACTTGTACTTTGCTTTGAATGGAATCGATGTCATCGATTTTGATTACCTTTGGTTACAAGAGTATTTATACTAGCTGCTATATCTGATTCCATAACTGTATTTTCTGGTTAATTCCGTATTACTAATTGTATTAGCTGTTGAAATTGTTGCTGCCATTTTAATTGAACCCACTATCACATGTGAGACAAAATCGATGAATAATGTTTAGAATGAAAGAAAGGCCTACAGCTCTAGAGTTATAAGAGAAGCATGTAAGATCTCTCGATTGGGGCAGATGTCATCTACTTTGGTTACAAGAGTATCCACAAAATATTTTAGGATATTTATGTTAGCTGTTATATCTGACTCCATAATCACTATATCTGGTTAACTGCGTATTGTACTAATTGCATTAGTTGTTCAAATTGTTGCTGCCATTTTAATTGAACCCACTATCACATGTGAGATAACATCGGTGAATAACGTTTAGAATTAAAGAAAGGCCTACAGCTCTAGAGTTATAAGAGAAGCATGTAAGATCTCTCGATTGGAGCAGATTCGAGATGAAAAAAGTAAAGATAGATCTAACACAAAAAAAACATTTTAGACAAAATAGAATATGGATAATGGTTGTGATATAAATACAATGATTTCTCAGTGAAAACCGATGTGTGTAAGATGACAGCAGTCTAATGACGAATCACGTCAAGTTTCATTGTTTACTTTTGGTAACCGACGGGTGGAGCCCTTAATACCCACTTCAACCAAAAGGCATATGAGGAAGACGCCCCAAGTTCTGGACAGAAGAAAATGTTATACAACATGGTTAGATTTCATTCCTTTTAAATCAGAAATATTAATTTTTGTTCATATTGTGGTGGTATTAACCTTAGTTGTTTTCAATGGCTTTATATTTATTGACAACGAAGTCAGAATAGACTTTGAAACCTTTGGTTTTCTTTCAATATACGTCGTTTTTATTTCGATTGTGGTGTTATTGCCCAAAAAACATCAAAGTAATCAAGAATATCCCACAAACAACGTTTAGAAGACATATTTTCTCGAAATTGTAGGTAATCGTATTAGGCGTTCCTTGATACACAAGATCTATTGGTACGGTCGAAATAATAAAGTAATTCTGTTCTCAAAAATGTAATTTTTATATCATTTGCGTATTAGAATTATATTTATTTGTCTTGTCATATAGAAGTTAATAAATCATTAACCGTTTCAAATTACTTTGTATATACCAATTATTTCCAGTCGCAAGTAACTGCCTTTTTTATGTGGATATTCTCTGCCAAAAATCTGCTTTTTATTTATGTATTTTGAATACGCTTAATCGACTAGAACCACTGTGATTCATCGTGATCGACAGCTTGGTTATTAATTCAAAAATAGATTCTTACACACATATTTAGTGGGTGACAGTTTGATGTTCAATAAATTTTCCAGTAAATTTGAAGTACGGTCGCTCATCAAATTACTTGATTACTTAATACACGCTTCATGATGGAGAGAAGAATTTCGAGCAATGAAAATGATATTGTCGATGTCCCTTGGGACATGTCAGAATAGGATATCTATTTTAGTTGCACGAAATTAGTGAGTTTAAAGCACGATATTGTTTCTTGTTAATTGATTTCTCTTCGTGCTGTAATGCTATAAGTTCTACACTAATATGCACTGTTCTAAAATTATATTAATAAAGCTTCTTAATAAATTATAATAAATGTAGAGACAAATGATGATGATGATGATTACATTTTGATAATAAATAGAAAAGCGTAATTTTTAAGAAAATAAATATTTTGTCATTTATATCACTATTAAAATAGTATGTTAATACTCGTAGTACTAAGAAGCTAATAAATAACGAGATAAAGTTAAAAATTTAATTGAAACCCATAATAAGTAACAAAGACTCATATTCTGGACTTGTTATAAATGGAATTTCATACTAGAGACTAGTATTCATATTTGCGAACGTGCTCGGTCCAGAAGGTACATGCTCTAAGGATTTAAATACACGACACGGAAGTTAAATGGGTGTATCCTTAGAGCATGTACCTTCTGGAGATAGCCTGCAATGCACAAAATCGCGGCAAGGCTAGAAAGAGAGGACAACCGAGACACTAACATGCTATTTCTCTTGGTGGGTGGAAGCAGCCAATGAAGCAGCTACCAACCGCGTGTAATAGCCTCTTGTCCTCTGTATTGTCCTCTCTCCCTTTGGTCTTACCACGACATTTGTGCACTGCAGGCTATCTCCAGAAGCTACAAGCTCTAAGGATGTATCAAACATAGAGCTTTCTTTCACCTCTGCAGGTAGCCTGTAGTTCAAAAATATCGTGCCAAGACTTGAAACAGAGGGCAAAGACAAAAAAGAGGGCAAATAGCCTCTTGCTGTCTCTATTGCCTTCTTTTTTTATTCTTGGCACGATATTTGTGTTTTGCATGTTACCTTCAGCAGTACATGCTCTACGGTCAAAAAAGTGTCAGAACGAAGTCTCGGAAAGAGTCTGGCAGATTTTACATTTCAATACCATTTTCATCCATTTTCTTCTTTGTAAGTGTGGGCCTCAAAGCTATTTAAAATCATATTGTATAATCGCATATTTCCACTAGGAAGCAATTAACTATCTCCATATCAGTATGGATTTATTGATAAAAGGTCTACAACAACCAACCCGGTAGCAATTACTCAATATATCTCAGAATCACTGGACACCAACTTACAGATTTATACAGATTTCAGTAAGTCATTTGACAGAATTGATCATTCTGTTAAACAAGCTATCAGGATTTGGATTTTCTATACAAGCAGTAAATTTTCTCAAGTCTTACTTATCAGACATATATATTTACGTGACTTATAATGGTTTCAAGTCGAAGTCATACTTAGCTAAATCAGGAGTTCCTCAAGAGTCGAATTTGGGACCTCTGTCTTTTATTTATTAACGATTTATGTACTACAATATCGACAGAAAGGTTATGCTTTGCTGATGACTTTAAGATCTTTTCTACAATAGAATGTGTAAATGATTGTCATAATAAACTTGTTGCAATAGTAATAATCTACATCTAAATACAAAAAAATGCAAAGTAGTGACAAATACTCGTGAAACATCACCCATCAATTTTCCTTATTCAAGTCAAGGTACAATATTGGAGCGAAATACTAATATCACGGACTTGGGAGTCATCTTTGACGATAAATTAATCTTTGTAGAGCACTTATCTATAAAAACGTGTAAGGCATTAAAGTCCTTTGGATTTATATTGAGAAACTGTCGAGAGTTTACGAATATTTCCGCATTAAAGATATTATACTTTGGGTATGTACGTTCTAAAGTTGAATATGCAAGTAATATTTGCCATACATACTATGAAAACTTGTTGAAAAGGTCCAAAGAAAATTCTTGAAATATATGGTTCTCAAAAGTGATGGATTATATCCAAAAAGGAATATACGCAATGATGGGTTATGTGGACGTTTTCAACTGCCTTGCAATTAAGGAGAAATTATGAATGTGTTGTATTCTGGTTTAAATTAGTAAATAATATGGTAGACTGTTCGGAATTGTTAAATCAAATTAATTTTAATGTACCTACGTTTCACTCAAGGAAGCACTTAGCGCTAAGGCCACCAAGAGCGAGAACATGTTGAAATCACCAGTTTATGTTATGTGTAATAATTTTAATCATATATACAATTATTGTAATATTTTTACATGTACTGTGAATCAAATAGTTAGTACCGCAATATGACAGCACATTCCCTCGCATAGCGTGCCTTTAGGGGAGAATTCACTAAATCCCAGATATCCTAGATATCAAAAGTGTTTTGCTCTGTGGGAGCCCTTCCCAGGTTTTCATGCCCGTGGTTGGATTCGTGGCGGCAGCTTCGCCTGAATTTCCAGACCGTTCGAGCTGTTCCTAAAAGAACGGCTTTTTGAATTAGTTCGTCCAGACCGAGGTGTTTTAAATTGTTTAATAGATGTTTTGGGACTACTCCTGTCGTTCATGTCTGTATTTGACATTCCAAAACCCTGTATTTGGCTATTTTTTCAGCCCGCTTAATATTTAAATTATTTTTGTTACGGATTGCTATGTCAATTAAGGTTGTTTTTCTGGAGACTTTGTCTACCAAAACTATATCAGGTATATTGTAAGCAACAATTCGGTCAGTCATTATCGTGCGGTCCCAGTACAGCTTGCAGTTGTTATTTTCTAAAACAAATTCTGGTTTGTATATATAGTATGGTATTGAAGATATTTCAAACAATGACAAAGAGCTCATTTGTGACGCCATTGGTATTAACCTAAACCGTTAGAATGTGTTTGGTTCAAACCATTTAGGAACAGTTATTACCGGTAGATCGCTGCCAATTGATTACAAATAGTTTCCACAAAAGAAATTATTTCATACTCCCGCTGTTTTATTAACTAACTTGAAAAAAGAGGTTCTCAATACGTCTCTATATATGTTTTTTGTATTCAGCGATTATTTGAAACTGACTCAAGGAATTTGGATCGTTTAAAGTGGAAACTGTTAATTAATGAATTTCAAGATGGAGATTCTCAACTGGTCTTCAGGGTGCCTTCACAATTTGGAATTAAATGAAAAACTTGGTTATGAATAATATTTAGAATAAAAGTTATTCTTCGTAAAAAGTTTTGCATCTTCTGAAATGTGCACTGCAAGATGGAGATTCTCAAATCGTCTACAATAAAGTGGGTCTAAATTGGAATCATATGCAAAACTTTCTTAATACATATAAATAGCTAGGATCGCCGCTCTTATTCAATACATACTCAGAGGCCATCTTTCAGGAGTCGCTAGAGTACAAGGAAATTGAAATTAGAGTCAATGGAGTCTGGATAAAAACATACGATATGCTGATGACACAGTCCTGGTTGCGGATAACATTGATGATTTACAACAAAGAAGACCAAATTCATAATGGACGAGTTTAGAAACTCCAGCTTAACGTATAAAGGAAAATTCTTAGATCGAGTACAAAAATTTAAGTACTTGGGAGTATGGCTTCACACGGAATGGTCATCTGTCAGGGAAATTAAGTGCAGAATCGAGCAGGCCCGAGGGCATTCCTGAAATTTAAAAAAGTCTTCACGTGTAGTGATTTCGACCTTGATCTTAAATTGAGATTTGTGAAATGCTACGTCTGGTCGGGTGCTCCTATTCGGTGTGGAAAGTTGGACATTAAAAGCAAGTACTATAAAGGAAGCGTTCGAAATGTGGATAAACCGCAGAATACTTAAGATACCATGGACGGCCAAAAGTTAATTATCGAGGGCAAAAGAGAATTTGGACGGAAGAAAATGTCATGACTGCGGAATGTAAGACGGTGAACAGGCATGTGTGACATACAAATGTTGATCAACACAGCCAGAGATAGTGAAGCCATGGAGAGTGTGGTCGCAAATCCATTTATGGCTAATCAGAGAAAGAAGATTAAATTGTTGCAGAAAACAAATATTTTTAATTTTTTAGTTAACTTGCTTTTTTAAGGTCGGTCTTTGTTTTTTTAAATGTATTCATTGATTTTTTCTAAAACATTAAAAACTATAATTATAAAGTTCTTTATTTTAATAATGTTTACGAAAAATCTGACGGAAACTTTATGAATTCATCCCGATTTGTTTGAATCACTACTACATCTTACCCGCCAGAACATTTATCAAAAAATTATGTAATTATTTCGCTTTTAATGTGTAGTTTTATGTATACAATACAAATATACACAACGATTTATTAATAGGAGGATACATTTTGTAAGCCTACGTCACTTGGAAATAAAACAAGTACATAAATCAAATTTACACAAATATTTTTTCCATTGATGTTATCAATGAAAAATCTCATATTCTTATTATTTACGTTCGACTGGCTAAAATCCAAGCGCTAATTATAGGTAGGATATTTTATATTCTCTCAGCTAGCGGTAATAGTACACGTGTTTTAGTTGTAATTCTGTCGACGTTATTGTCCAAATCAATTTAAAAATGAACACATGAACAAGATGAATACTATACACACAATATGTTGACATTGATGTTTGTTAGTTACCCGTGAGCTGTAAAAGCATGCCAATAGTTATTCACGTTTATAGTTTTAGATCAAAACCAACCTTGTTTTAAAAGAAAACCCTTAGCCAAAACCAAAGAAGTGTCAATTTCATGCAGCAAGCTCGTATTAGATTGCCATCGTTTTTTCTTTAAAGCCCTGTGCACTCTCCGAGCCTCTTTACAACATCGTCCTTTGCATAAGCAATTTTTGCTATTACCTATTGTAATAAGGAACTTTCTGTAGTACTTATTACAGATATTTATGTTTGTCTGTTTGGTGAAGTATTATCATTTATGTATTGTTAAAAGTATGGGAGAAAGAAATAATTACAAAATACTTTCGAAAACACTGTTGAGGATAGATTTTGATTTATTTGTTAATGCCAGTTGCTAGAAGCACTCATTTTCATGTTAGGACTTTTAACTAAAAATAATTAATCAGTATAACGTATAACCAATTAATTTGAAGGCGTAAAATTATTGCGTATATACTCGGTATAATCAAATTCTTACCTTTGTAATACGAATAAAAATAATCGGTAAGTAGTTTGACAAATGACATATGAATTTGAGATATGATACAACTGCCGTTTTTCTTCTACCTCTCAGACCGGTATTATGGGAAAAAATAAGGATCTAACAAACAAGAGGGGGCTTATAAACGAAATGCAACTTTTCTAAACAGTTCACAATGTTAATACAAAGTTATACAATCATAATTTGTTTATACCTGTCTCTACCCTTTAATAAAGCAACTACTATGTGCTATAGCAACATACGTCCCTTGTAAAAGGTTGTTTTCTAAAGGCTAGTTAATTTCCCAGAGTTAAATCGTTTAATCATTTATTTTCTTAACTGTCATTATTAGAAAATAAATAGTGAAAATAACTCAAAAGGAAATTTTAAAATTCTAAGACTTGCCCTGTTAAACATATTTTAATAAAAAATACCAAGGAGTTTAAATTTTTTTAAATTAAGTTTGTTAATAATGTGTTTGTCCACCGCGGTTGTCTATACACTCCCCAACATACCTGGGCATTGATTCAATAAGGTGGTCTATTTCTTCTTGGGGAATACTATCCCAAGCTACCTGCATTTCATGACTAGAACCTCAAAAGGCCGTGGGGGCTGGGGTAATATTTCCGAGCCTTCTACCCATCATATCCCAAACATGTTCTATGGGCGAAAGATCAGGGGATCTGGGGGGCCATAGCAACAGATTCACATGGGTCTCTTCAAAGAAGGTTAAACTAAGTCAAGCAACATGATGCCGAGCATTGAAATATGGGATTCATGAGCCGAGTAATGTAAGGGAGTACGTATACTCTACATTATTGAAGATAATGTTGCGCTGTGATGTTGCCTCGAACAAAGACTAAATGTGACCTAATTCCATGTGCAATAGAATTCCATACCATGACGCCTACTGTTCGGTGTTCTTGTCGCTTAACATCAAATTGTGGTTGAAATTTTTTTCCTCGACGTTGTTAACCCTTTTTCGGACATCATGTCTACCCAAGCAGAATGGAGATTCCTCAGAGAAGATGATGTCATTCCACATTTCAATGTTGTCGTTCTCTGCACCTCTGTAGTCGTTGCCGTCGATGCTCAGCGGTCAGAGGTATCACAAGATGGGGTTGATAATGCTGCAGTATTAACCAATCATCAGTGAAATTTAGAGTTATCGAAAATCGGTCTCTAAAGGCTATAAGTTTTAGATGTCGTTCTTGAACTTCACTTGTGTCCGTTCGACGTCCGGTGCCCACTCTTCTCCGATTTTGATTATTATCAAACCACGCTTGAAAACATCTCATAACAGTAGATGGATTTCCGTTCGTACGGTTAAGGATTTCTGGTAATTAAAAAGTCGCCTCCCGTAAACCTATAATTCGACCTCTCTCAAATTCATTTAGCTGGCGATACATTCGGCGAAGACGTAATCTAGACATTTTAACATTTTGAATTTCATCAAACAGTTTGTTTGCAATTGCAAAAAATGACTACTACCTTACTATAGCATCTATTTCAGAAATTCAATGGAATTACAAAATAATAATAAACAAATTGTCACTTATACTATGAAAACAGTTAGTAATTTATTCACACGTACTAAAGATAAAACCCCAATCGGTGATCAATCCAATTTAGTATACCAACTCAACTGCCTTAACTGTGATAAAACTATATTGGGGAAACTAAACAAAAATTGTCCAAACGTATTTATCAACATAATATGATTGCCGAAATTCCAACAATGTCTAAAGAGGTTAGAACGGTATTGGCTGACCACCAATTTATAACTGGTCACAATTTTGATTTTGATCACCCTATTGTATGTTGTTTAGAATCTAATACACGGAAAATAAAAATATTTGAAATGCTTTACATTAATAAAAACAAATATAAAGCCGTTAATTTCAAAACATGGACACAAACAACTTGAGTTCAATATATAGCAAGCTCTTTAGTAAACAAAAGTTTTCCTATTATTTTGGATCTTAATTTATTTAATTCTGTCTTATTTAATAAATAAATAATTTATTAAATTAAAATGTTATAATGTTCGATGTATCTCTCCCCTGTTGACATGAACTGCAACCGTCAAATACGTCTCATTAATAATAAGTCAGTAAATAAATCAACAACAGATGGCTAATTCAATTGTCCGTCGAAATATATATATATATATATATATATAAAAATTGTCAATTAAACTAGAAAACGTGGTATGGCTTGATCAGAGTTCTTTTTACAATAAGGAAACAAATTATTATATTTGAAATAATTCATTAGCTTAATAGACTCAAGATTTTCTGAATACGTCGTTTATACGTTTTTGTAAATGCAAGTGATGGTTTATTATTTTTTTTAACCCGGTAAACAGTAACAAATGCAAAGTAATGTGCACATATATTATAATGTTTTTTTATTTCTTTCTTGTTTTTTGAATATTCTGTTATGTTGAATAGCCTGGGAAGTATGTAATTGTCCAACCGAGCTTGTATATCATTGATGCAATTATGATATTAATTATATCACATACTTATTTCTCAATTTTTGTGTTTAATAATTTTGTTTTGTTTTGTCATCTAACTTATTAATATATAATTTTATTATTTCACTTAGTAATGCATAGTTTTACATTTTTGTATATTATTTTAACTTTTATGTAATTTGTATACACATTTTCCTGGATGTTTTTAGCCCTGATGAAGCTTTGAATATAATAAAGCGAAACGTTGGCAAGCATTTAACAACCTGTTTATTTTGATTGTGCTATTCCGACTAGTCTTTTTGGCTATAGCATCTATGTTTTACCAAAACAATATTAAATTTAAACATCTCCTTCTGGGTGTATAATTTCCCAATACCAACATAACAAACTCTCATATCTTGAAAAATGCAGGTTTATTAATAATTAGTCTCATAATTTCATTGTTTCCTATACTGATTCAACGACACAAGTAAAAAGAATATCTAAGAAGATGTGCAATTTCAAATATCTAATAAGTGAAGCGAATGTGAACCTTGTTATTTCGATTCTTTTCAAAGAACGATTCAGAAAGAATGATTTGTATCTAAATGGCCCAAGCATATTAAAGAATACAGACCATGCTATACAATTCATAATGGATTTTGGTATCGTCCGCATAGCCGAAATGTTAGTAAGTTGTTCGAGAAAATATCAGTTGTGTGGATGTAGCGTGTCATCGATTCAGACTTGAAATGTGGTAGCTGTAGACAAGTTTGTCAAGTTTTGATTATAGTTGAGATGAAAACGCTAGATGAGATCCAGATGCTAGACTAGTTGACTTGAAAACGTTTATAGATAAGACTTACCGAATGGAGTGTCCAGGTCGATATCCAAAGTGTACTTGGGGAATAAAGTGATTTTTACCATACTGCATTGTCAGTTTCTTCAGGATTACCCGCTCAGTTAATAACAGAGCAAAGAAGGTTGATCGGCTTCTAATTTTATGGAAATGTAGACTTTTGCCGAGCTATTCTCTTTTTGAATCTCTTCATCTCAAGTAAGACGAATAGAGTCGGCATAATAATGACGAAGTTGGCGTTTGTTATTCAAGTTCGATTTCACAGTCAATGTTGTCCTGGTGAAGGCCGTTCTGAGAGAAGCTAAGATTTCTTCTATATTACTGTAATAGTCGATATCTAGTATGTTGGATAGCCCCAACCACTTCATTTCTCGGCAGATCAGGTTGAATCCGATTTTATAATGATTAATAGTTTTAATTAATACGGCACTAACGGTCATAAGATATTGGGACAGGATTATACAGCCATTTGCTGCTTCATAAGCAATAGATTTGTTTGTATTGATGATAATGCCCGACCGTATCTACTTCAAATGTATAACCTAACAATTTTTTTATAAATTTAAACATTTAGGACACCAGCATAATGGAATAAACATCTGTATTAACATTTCTCTAACCTTCTTTATAATAAGGAAAAATACTATATAGTTTAAGTACTCTGTTGTCGGTAATTTTTGTGCATTACTGGGATGATATCATACACCAAATCCAGAATTGCTTTAATAACAGGCTGTTTCTGGCTTTGAATAGCTCTGTTTATGTTATTAATCCTGTGTTTTGAATCAATATCAATTTTAGATGCAACATCCTCCCTCGATCCCATGGGTTTAGCTTCAAATTTACGGAATTCACGTTCACGTTCTTTGCGATATTTTTCAATTTCACCTTGGACTTCTTCCTTTGTTTCTTTCAACCTCCTCTGTTTACGTTTGCGTGCTTCGTTGACTCTTTCGGCGGCCTTTTTTCAGCAGCTAACAATTGCTGAATTCCCTGAGTCTGACTAGTCATTCTTCTGAAATTGCACTACAATTTTCAGTTAAGATCGAAAAACTTGTTCACAATATCTCGTCAACACTCAAACCAGAACAGCAAACAATTATTTAAAAAACGTTGTTCACCAGATATGAACTGTATTGAGCAGGCTTGGGCCAAAACGGCCAGATAATTAACAGACTCCAAGAGCCTCCTTTTTTACAACAATTAGGAAGTGCAATGAAAGTAATTTAGGCAGTGACAGTTTATAAATATTTAATTCCTTACAAACCGTCCTAAACAGAGTAAAATCATCAAGAAAGGTCAGGGGTGGTCCTACAAGGTATTAATTAAATAGTTTGTTGGTAAAATCCCCATTAAAATAATTTTTATAGTATTGTAATAGATTCTGTTGGTTCAAATGAAATTTCCACAAATATTCACTTTCACTTTAGACTTTTTTATTTTCCAAATAAATTCACTGCTGCAAAGAATGAGTAATACTACAGCTGACTTATTCTGCCTATTCAATTACACCAACATAAATTCAACTAAACTACTCAACATGTCCTTTAAATAGCCAGCGCAGAACATACACGAATGCCATGATTATTTCTTTGTTATCGGAGTGTACCTATTTAGGAATCTTCTCGAGGCCGCCTTTTTTTATACCCATCGAAATTTCGGGATAGCCATTGTTGCTTTTTTGTTATTTTAGCCGGTTTTATAATTACGATGTTTTTATCTAAGCGATTAAATCATTCTACTGTTTTGTTATTAAAGTAATGAAATAAATTAGTTATGATTTATACATGTATTAATTAAAAATAACACTTTTTAAATGTTCTACTATATCAACTTCAATTGTTGCGCAGTGCATCTTACAAGCACAATTATTTGTTATTTTCTTTTGAGGAGTCTTGCTCATATAAAGCAATTTTATGGACCAGTTTTTGATATATGGTTAAAACATATCAGGTAGACGATATGGAAGAAGATATTAAGCATACAAGTTTTTTTGTAATTAAATGTTTTGCAATAGTTAATTTATTATTATTCTCCATACATATATTGATGTTAGTTTCAAACGTATACAATTAATACAATTAACAACAAGCGAATTTATTGCCATTGCATATGCATTTGTTACAAAAAGGCGTATGGCTTGTTCATATTATTATTAGCATTTTTCCCACGCAGGAATTTCCGGAGTATAATTACACACGTAAGAAAATACACCAGCTTTTTCGAGGAATTGTTTTACAACATTCAACAAATTTCAAATTATTACCAAGAATAAGTTAATTAGCTTCGATCTTTTAAGAGGTATTGCATAGTGTAGCCTTCACGATTAGATTTATGGATACCATAAAGAAAGTTTCGAGACAACGTTCATTATAAACATAACCGAATTTGAGTTTTGTTGAAAGCAAAACATCATATACCGAAACAACAACGATCCCACTGCGCACACTAACCTAATTTTAAAATTTTATTTTTAGAGCTCCAGAGTACGAATGGGTCCGCATCTGAATTGATTGCGTCATTCGGCGAAAAACATGACAAAATAGAAAAGTTTTCAACGGTTATCGACATGTGGTTGTAAAGCTCTTCTTCTTCTATTACAGAATTTTTCAATTCAATTCAAATTCATTCAAATAAGACTATTTAAGAACCAGATTTGTTACTAGATACTGAAAATTTCAGTGATACCACTTTATACGTCTGTAAATCACAGAATCAGAGAAATATTTCTTCTCATTCTTATTGTCAATCATATTATTAGTAATTACCATTTTGTTAATCGATGTTCGGACCATTCGGTAGATTTTTTACGAGCCCATGACTCAATTCTTTGACCAATGATGTTCACCTTCCAACACCTTTGTTGCTTTGTTGCCTTTTCATCATTATTATGATTAGATATAACCCGGTATGTGTTGCCTTAGTGTAACATATAGTGAAGAACTCGGTCCTAATCCTCTACCACCTCATATCAAGAAATGATAAGCATCCACTCTTTTCCAGCTCCATGATGAAATAAATAGTTGGCTGTTGGTACCGATATCTCTGTAACTGTCTCTCTTCTATACTGCCAATTAATGACTGGGTGTTCCATATTTCGCAGTTATTTGCTAAAGTTCTTCAGTGCTGCTGCGTCTTTTATTCTGGTAGTTTTGGTAGTTGTTAGTGATTAAGAAAAACCCATGGGTAGTTTCTTGAAATTAAAATGTTGCTTTAGGAATACTGATAGAAGCGCTGGCACTGAAGAACTACAGCAAACAACTCCAGCTCTCAATCAGGTATGTCGATGACCAATTCATTATTGAACAATACGAAAAGTGGCAAATACAGAGCTTCCTGGACAATCTAAATGAATCACTCAATCAGGTCGATGCATTAACTTCGCTAAAGAGATTGAAGAAAGTGTAGACCTACAATCTCTGGATTTGAAGTACAAGAAGACTAGAAACAGTGGCCTGTTTGTTGAGCTATTTACAGCTAGATGATCTAGAACTACTACCAACAAAAGATTCGAAATGTACTATCATAGTGTCCTGTCTCATCTGCTTGACTGAATAACTTAAGTGAATTCGAAAAGAAATCAAGATAATTTTGAAGAAAAGCACTTTTTGAGGAGTATAATAACATACCCAAAGCTAAACACTCACGTAGCAGGCAATATTGTATCTACAAGATACCTTACCATTGAGTCACTCTATGGGGAAGACGAAATGACCTTTGCATACCACGATTATGAAGCATCGTCATGGTAATCCAGATGCTTGAGCACAGGTCCTGGAGACAGTTTATGGCCAGTTTACTGGATGTGGTTTGCTCAAGAAAGTTAAAAAAGGAAGTAGTTTTCAGTGAGAAATGTATTAATTGGTGACGTTACACAACATTTACAGAAGTAAAGGTTTGGGATGATCTACGATAGTCGCACCAAGTTTCTGATCTAATACAACTGGAACAAATATTATTAGCGAGCCATTGTCAATATCATAAACGTTAGGAGAGTCTATATCGTTGTTGATGAATAAATACCGAAGTGTCAATACACGTTTAGTTCCAATGATACAAATATATCTGTTATCATCATCATATGCAGCTATGTTCAACCAATTTTTCATGGTGTAGCCCCCCTGAAGAATTGAAAAATGGAAGAGCTGTGGAAATAGACAACTGAAGGTCTTGAGAAGAAACGAAGAAGAAGAAATTTAAGATCTTTGAGAAGGACTGTAGGACTGTATTGAAGATAACTGAAGACAGGTGGACAAATGATCTTTTTGACTACTTAAGTAATGAAGAAGAAGGAGGAAGTGTAGGTCTGAAGAACTGGCTCGAAGGATTGAGAAGAAGAACATATTTTTTTGGTAGTTTTTTACCGTGAAGTCAAGCCTAGAGGTTGAGGAATTGGCCTTGAATAACTAAATGCATGAAGAAATGTATTAGTGAAGAGAAAAGCAGAAGAGCTGATCGGATACACTTCATGGTCTTGAGGATACAGATGAAGAGCTTAAGTTCTTTATGTGGGAATATAGTTTCAACCGATTTTGTATCCAAAAACGATTTTTGCAGATATTTCGTTTCCTATTATATAATGCTTAGGGATGAAAGGACGAGCTGCGACATAGTCTGCTTTACAAATCTAATTATTTACAAATTATATTATTCATTTATTTCTTTCCTTTGTTAAGGGATTCGTCACTTAAATCTGTTCCGTTCTACTGTGCTCAAAGTTCTTCTGTCTACTCTATAGATTGCTATAATTAGTGACTTTTGCACAATTTATGAACTTCCATATTCTTTAGTATACCATTCGAAGATATTAACAAATATTTTATAAATAAAAACTATTGAGCTGATTATTCATTTCTACTAATAATAAAGTTTTGGGTCCAAAAGGTTCCAGAATATTTATAAGCTATATTTGGGGAGCTTAATCTATATATATTTCAAGTTTAGTTCTCCCTGTGGGTTTATTTTTCCTATTTAGTCCACTCAAATATGAGTGCGGTAATATCATATAAATATTAGTTATTGTATATTTGTTCCTATCGGCATTTATATCAACTTAATTAGTTCTAGGAAAATCCGCTAGATGGAATAAGGACTACTTAGCTGATTATCACCGCTTGTATTTAGTTTGTAAGTTCTCCAGTGAATACTCGAAGTTGTTTTAGCATCAAATCTTAGTACCTCTACGTAGAACGTGTTTTTTTAACGTTTGTAAGACTGTCTCAGTGTTACTCAAGTTCAGGTAGGACTTACCGTTAAATAATTTATTTGAACGTTAAAATTTTTGTTGACACGTTTTTGGCAAAATTTTATTCAAACGTTTCTATTTAACTGTTTCAAAAAATTTTGTATATTAAAAACTCACTACAAGTATCTTGATAAACTTTATTAGTAATCACATAAAAAAACACAACTAAATGTTATTAATGAAAGCGAATACGAGACGAAAACAATGAATACCAAGTACAACAACATCGAAACAAAAAACTTACCATCACCACTATCTGCCAACTTGGTGATATCCACAAACTCTTGCAAATGTTTTGGAAGACTTTTGGCTTCTTTTACTTTTTCTCCGTCAATCACTAGCACTGGTTCATCTTCATCCTTAGGTTTCTCGACACTTCCTTCTTTCTCAACACTCCTGACTTTTTCTAATTTTCCCTGAGCTTGTTTTTCCTTAACTTTATCCATAAATTCCTCTTCCAGATGTATAGGATGTATGATCTCCTTAACTTTGGCCTTCTCGCTTACCTGATCTAAATCTTTCGAGGAAGTCACTTTGATAACCTTGTTCTGTTTACGTTCTTGACGTTCGGCAACTTTATCCATGTACTCCTCGTACATTTGCTGCCGAAATATCTCAGTAGGAATCGCCGGTGTGGACGTAGGTCGGAACTTACTTTCGGCATAGTCACCTTTTTTAGAAAAGATAAAATCTTCCGGTCGAAATTCTTTGGACGCCAATAACTGCGCGCTGATTTTCCGTTTTTCCTCCTCGATGCTCTCGAGTTGTTTCTGAATCTCCCTCTCCTTTTCTTGTATATAAATCATTTGTTTTTCATACAGCTCTTGCGGAAGCGACGTACGTCTGTGCCTCGATGCAGACGGTGGCTCATTGAAAATGTTTCGTAAGTTATTTTCGGGATAATCGGGAATGGTGCAAAGATTGCTTTCACTTATACTCTTATTGCGCGCCAATTCCAGCCATTCGCCCAAATCTTTCGCTTTCAGTCTCGCGCTGTCACTATTCAAACGTCTGGGAAACGTTCCGTTTGGTCGAGGTTCCTTTTCAACGAAATACAGGTAGTTGGTGTCCTCGATACTGGTCGAAGGTTCTTCCCTGATTATGGTTAACAGTTTATTACTAGGACTGATATCGGTAATATTTTTGTTGAAGCTTGTTATATTCAACCTTTCTTCCATCTCCTTCCTCGTCATTTCGTTAGAGTGTCGCCTGTTGAGGAACTTTTCGTGCAAATCGATCAAATTATCAGCCTCCTTAGGTAGTTTTTTAGTTTTCTCTAGCAGTTCCTTTTGTTTTGGAGACAAGCACGCCAGTAAAGTTGGATCTCTCTCTGTTGGCAGTCCTACCCAGTCCTTTAAAATAGGTATGTTTACTTCTTTCGGTTTATTGAATGAACGTTTTGGGGGCACAACTGGTACTTGCTTTTCTTCTTCCCAGTCTTTCACAATTGGAATTCTTATTTCCTTGCTTTGATCCGCGCCTTTAGCAGCAGAGTTGTGTCTTTGATAGGCAATATCCTCTTTGGTTTTTTGATCTCCCATTTGATCTATGCTTTTAGTAGAAGCATGCCTTTGATATGCAATTTTGTCCTCCTTCGTTTCTTGGTTTCCACTTTGTTGATTTCGCTCTTGAATTATTTTTGGGACAATTTTTTCAGTTCTATGTATTGTTTCCTCTTCACACGCAGTTGTTTTTGCGTCTTTCAACCAATCTTTGTTAATTACGATACTCCGTTCAATTGGAATTTGTTCATTTTGCAGCATTTTCCCAAGATCTTCCTCCTCCTTAACAATATCTGTTTCTTTAACTGTTATTCTCCCCTCATCCAAAGAACTATTGTGCAATAAATTAGCTTTTTCCTTCTGAGTTAAGCTGAAGTTAGATTCACCAACCTCTTGTTTGATTGGTATGGTAACTTCGTTTGGTTTCTCCTCAACCTCATTCATTTTCGCCAACCGTTTTTGAACTGAAAGTTCAGAATAAAGATTATTATTGCAAGTCTGTGTTTGTGCAGTGAATTGGTTACGGTACAGCTTCGGTAAAATGGAAGATGGTAAGGAATTGGTAAAGGATTCGATACGTTTGGACACTTCGGCTAATTCCTCAAGCACTTCAGCACCAAAAGGAAGTTTTAGAAGGAATTTTAAGCAAATCTCTCTAAGGGTTAAGGGTTGGAGTTTTGATTCATCACACATTTCTTCTTTCGCAAGTTCAGTCACGTCTGCTATGGAAGGACTGCGATGGGATATATTTAGCAGTGCTTAAGGAACTTTCCCTGCTGCTTCCTTCGCTTGATGAAGATCTTGAAGGTATAGGTGGTGGACTGACTACGCAGCTGTATACCTTGGAAGTTGGTGGTTCGCTGGGATGTTGGCCCATTTCTTCGGAAATGATTTGAGGTTGAAGTTCATAGGAGATTTCGAATTTGTTTTCAGTTTGCGCTCCACTCTTTGGAGATACAAGTGGAGATTTGTTGTCGGGAGTTGGAGGAGGAGTAAGCTCTGATAGCAAAGCACTATCTATAATCGTTTGATCTGGGTTTGAAAGTGATTTTACTGAGAAATTGTAAGTAGACGAGGAAGTTGTTGATACCGTTTCATTAGGACCTGATAGATTTTCTTGAGTACTATTGATTGTTTCCAATTTGGTATTACGGAGGATATCTGGATTACGTACAGGTGGCCTGGGTGGAATCGCTGGCAAATTATTATCATTATTCTTGTAAAGTCCTACTGGATTCGGGGGCAGATATTTTTTCTGCTGTGTTATTATTGATTTTGACTTCGTTTATGTCTTCATTACTACTGTTTTTGTTATCACTGCTGTCTGCTTCTAGTGTGTAGCTATCGTTGCTGATGGTGTCAGCATCTTCATTGGACCCGTTGCTAGAGGACTCGTGTAGGAATATCATTTCTGCGTTGGAGGGTTCTTCAGTTTTGCTAGTATTACAAAATCCTTCGGAAATATGAGGAGCTTCAAAGATTTTAGTATCAACTAGAACTGGGGGCGACTGTTCAATAGGTGCTGGAAAATTTAACGACAAATTTCTTCTATCCCTTCTTGGTCTAGGTGGAACTTTCGGAGGTAGATCGAACTCAGGGGTACCTCGTCTGAGGTTTTTCGTCAAACTAATTTCGTCTAAATCGCTATCCTTTTCGCTTGCTTCTTCGCTAATAGCTTCAAGAAATCTGGGATTTTGGCTCATAGGTAAAAAGTACTGTTCTAATTCTTGTCGAGTTTTTGCTTTCTTTTGTTTCAAAGATTCGGACGTAGCTTTATCGTAAACTTGCGAGGCAGCTTCAATAGGACCACTCACAAGATTCAACGACTCCAAGAAAACTCTGAGATTTTTTTCTTCTTCAGGGGATATCAACGTGACTTGATCTGTAAAATAATTTTCTAAAGGTAAGGTTGTGGTGCTTAGGGTACCGTGTAAAATTTTGTCTTCAGGGAGTTCACTAGTTTCCTCCCATTCAACTTCGCTTTCCGAAGCTTCCGACACAATGGCTTGCGTTTCTTTGTCTTTGTCTTCGCTTTCACTTACTTCAGATAACTCTTGGATTTTGATCATATCATCATCGTCCAAGCTTCTGCTCTTGATCGGTTTGTTTGCTTTCTTACCATTGCCGTTCGTTGGTTTAGTTTCTGTTGGCGATAGCACAGTGTAGGGCGTTTCGACATTGCTGGTTTGTTCTTCTTCGACAATTTCATTAATATCACAGTCAGCTGGGGATATGTCAGTGTTCAGTTGTTTTCGACGAACTCTTCGTTGTCTCCGTTTCTTAGATTTGGATACGTAACTGCTATTGTTCATGCTAGACAACGAAGACGGATGATCGAATTCCGCACTTGTAGCGTATCCTATGTGAATTTCAAGGTCACGTTACCGCTGAGAAAACCTTGTTGCAGAAAAGGACAACACCGAAAAGAGGAAAAGCCTGAGGTGGGGGAAAATTGCAAAGTGTTACTTGATAATCATATCGCTATATAAAACAAATAATCAATGTATTGCAGGATAACCTCATATCCCAAGTACTCATTTTATGTGAAGACCAAAGTAGTCTTCACATAAAAAAATTATGTTAAATCGTTTGAACATACAGTTCGCAGTCTAGCAACTTTATAAAAAAATGTTATTTTTAAATCCTACAACGAGCCGGTTGGGTAATTTAACACTATCAGAAAAAAAAGTCCTAAAGTATGCTATTCAACTTTGAGTATTTCCATGATAAGTTAAGTTTTACTGCAGAACTTGTGGACCGTGTTTTAAAAACAAAGCAGTAGTAATTAAGGAATCAAAAACCTTTTTCAATGGAGTATACCTAAACTAATTTGCAGAGTAGAATGATTTGAGAATAGACCACAAGCGTATATAATTACTTTTATGTTTTTTTGGGCAATAACACCACAATGGAAATAAAACGACATATATTGAAGGAAAACTAAACGTTTCAAAGTCTATTCAATAAATACAAAGCCATTAACAACGAAGTCAGAATAGACTTTGAAACGTTTGGTTTTCCTTCAATATACGTCGTTTTATTTTGATTCTGGTGTTGTTGCCCAAAAAACATAAAAGTAACACCAACAACGTTTAGAAGACAACGTATATAATTAACTGTTTGTAAGCGAAAAGGAACAATGATTAGGTTCGAGTACCTAGACCGATCCGAGAGAGAGAGAGAGAGAGAGAGAGAGAGAGAGAGAGAGAGAGAGAGAGAGAGAGAGAGAGAGAGAGAGAGAGAGAGAGAGAGAGAGCTAATTCACTCGGTTGGGAGCTGCGTCCAAGAAATACGATCAGCATGTTGTTCGTTGGCTGCTTCTACCCACCAAGTGAAATTGACTGTTACAGTCTCTATTCCCTCTGTTTCTAGCCTTGCAACGATTTGGTGCACTGCAGACTATCTACAGAAGGTACATGCTCTAATGAAAAATATGGGACCTACCCTACCTTCCTCGTCAGAAGGCATCAGAACACGACACACAAATGAGCATTACACCCAAGTCAGACAAATATAGAGAGGAACGGCTAAATATTTGAGTGAGGTCAACCTCATTTTTTTTAATAAAAACCCCTATTTTTTAAGTGAGTGAGAGAGAGAGAGAGAGAGACTAAGAAGTTCCGATAATGACCTTGGATTTAGCAGATCTTAGGTTTTTCACCGCGGTCTTTTCGAATCCGATATCAAAAATAACAGTTTCTACATGAAAAAATGAGGTTGAACTTCAATGATCTTGAAAAATGAGGTATAAGGTCAAACTCCAAGGTCACCTATTGAGTTTCTCAGTTCCTCGTTAAGACTTACCTAGGGTATGAACTTTGTTTTGTTTTACTACTGAAGTCGCGAGATTTTTAAGAAGTCATTATTTGACCTCTATTTGACCTATAGGGGTTAACTCAACCTTGTAGCTCAATAATGTCCGGGCGTAAAAACGTAAAATTTCCCGCTCCTTCCGATTCCGTAATAAAAAATACAGGTTTTCATTAAAAAAAGAGGTTGACCTCAAAATAACCTCAAAAATGAGATTCAAGGTCAAATCCAAGGTCACCATCGGATTCTTTGGTCAAGTTACTAAAAAAATGACTTTCACCTTTTCCAGAAATGAAGTACTTTAGCAAATATTCAGCCGTCCCGAGATTTAATTGACTCCCCGTATATCCGCCTTAAGATATTAAGATGTCCTTGATAAGAAATACGAGTAGATACATTTAATTTTTTTATCAATTTTCAATTTGAATTTATTAGCAATTATAGTTGTTACAATGAAAAATTTTGAAACTTCTCATGTAATATGTCAAATGAAAGGGCTCATTACGAGGAATACAAATACATATTTGTAGTAATATTAAAATTTATAGGTTGAAAGATATGAGGGAAATTATGCAAAATGATCCATTACCCCCAATCGAAACTATTAACTCCGTAATATTCAAAAAAACATAAAGCTCACTTATGGCTTGTAGAAAATCTTACACGAACACCATAGAATTAATTTTGGGAGGTACACTGGAAGACAATAAAATATATCTCTATTATAAGAAACTCCCTAACCAAATAATTTTAGAGTTGAAAATGGAGACAATTTTCTGGACCAAACTTTAAACTTAAAATTTCACAATATGTCGAAAAAATCTCATTTAGCTAGAAATTTAGAAAAAGATATTTATCTTTCAAACTACAGTTATGTAGTTAAAAAATCGATTTTTCATCATTCATTTGTCTACAAATAATTTCACTTTCTGATATGGCGCACATGTAGACTTACAGATATTGTTCGAAAAAAAAAAACAATTTTAGTTATTTTATGACTTAAATTGGACTAATTAATATCAATTAACAACAAAACTATTCCTAATCAATGCTTTTCATGTAACTAATTCAAACTAGCGACAAAACGTAGTTATTTACACTGGAGATTATCGTCTGAAAATAATCTCTCGCTGATATTGCGAAATCACACACTGAACAGCATTCAGATTTTTGGGGACAAGTTTAAAAATACCCGAACAAATTCAAATATTTATACCGGCCACATTTAGAATTGCAATGACATTTCGTAAATAGCATAATCTATTAGATAACCTTGAATACGTAATTATGGCTTCACTGCTATATTAG
Source organism: Octodonta nipae (assembly GCA_034190945.1). Lineage (NCBI taxonomy): Eukaryota > Metazoa > Arthropoda > Insecta > Coleoptera > Chrysomelidae > Octodonta > Octodonta nipae. The sequence continues at coordinate 148,365,986 of CM067218.1, forward strand.
TAAACGGATTTTCAAGTAACACTTTTTTCTCTTCCAACAGGTGAACAGCGGTAACAGTTAGGCGGAAAAAATCTCGTTAGGCTTATTAGATTTTCTTTAGCGAAACGGCACACACAGGCACTTGAATCACTTGGCACAAACACAAAATACTACTTGGCTTTGAAAAAACGCAAAGTTTTGGTTGTACGAACATAAGACGGATATTATGATGTTTGTTATAAGGAGGTATATACGTGCGGATTGTCAATTTTTTCGCACACACACATAGGCGTCGCTTGCGGTGAACTGGTTGTTGAATGTTTTTGGTATCACTGCTGTTTGCTTGAAATTTCATCTGTCTTTGATGTTATCTTATCTTGCTTTCTTTATGTACAAATAATTAAATAGTTTTGCAAATAATCGCATTTATATGGAGCCTACTGGCTTTGCTACTGATTGGGCTTGAATACACTATTTATTGAATAAATTTAAACACCAAGGGACAGTTAGCATTTTCCCAAAATTTTCAAGCTGATTTTTGTAATCTCACTTAGAGGAATAAAGACAGAAATGGTTAGATGCATACGAGTATGTTATGAAGAATGCAGCAATTGCGGCAAATACCTTTTTTGATTAGGACTGGTCGTGTATACAGATCTGCCATCCATGAAGATGATACGTACGCTCATTGAAGAAAAAGGAAGGTTACCACGAGAACTTAGACACTATCCCATCTTCTAATACCGGGCAATAGCCGTGCCTTTGGTATAAATCATTTCTTCAACCCAAATATTCCTTCCTATATCCAGAACTGACTGAACTTACTAGCAGCACTGATCAACCGTATCAGCAAGCTCTAGTCCTAGTGTTTCAAATCTTACTACCCCCCCATCGAATAAAAACGTCTTTGAGTGCCCGTATTTCTTGACCAATAGAACTTCCACAAAGGAAAACAGGAATGGGGTAGGAATGGGGTGCTAAGAATCATCAATTTGGAGTAGGATATCAGGGAAAAACTACATGACCAACAGGCAATAAAAACTTTAAAACGTGAAGATCGTCTTTATAGAATGGGTAGAATAGAACAAATCGGTAAGATGTCTAAACACAAAATGTATCTTAACAACAACCTGTTATTTTTTACACGTTTACACGAGAACATTAATCATATAAATCTCAACTAAGAGAAACAAAAACAAGTGAAGCAAGAAGTGGACTTCAAATGAGACATATAAAATGAACAATAGAAACACAAATGGAACAAAGCAAGTAGAAAAAAGTTGCCAAAATGAAGGATAAAAAACTATGTCACAATACTATGAAATGAAATAGAATTAAACTATTTAAATGAGGTAAATTTACACAAATGACAGAAAAATAGAAAATTTTATCAACTATTAGGAAACTGAATTAAAAACAATTGAATGAAATGGAAAGCTGGGCATTACTACATCAGAAGAAGAAAATGGAAGAGAAGAATTTAGTAGAGAAACGGAAACATTCTTTGCGAATAATATGTCTATACGACATAACAACTAAAATATGCATTGAGATACAAACGGCAGAGGTTTATGAGATGAAGAAGTTCTACTAAAACTGATAAACAAATGAAATTGGATGGTAGCTCAGCGGTAGAAGCGTGCATTTCCAGAGTCGACTATGATCTGTGGGTTTGAATTTGGATGTGATGTTAGCACCACATGTTAGCACATGAATTTTTAAAAATCACATAACTTCCAAATGGCCTTTATTGTACTTAATCAGCAGAAGATATTTTCATCATTTTCTAAGAAATATGAACCAATGTGATATACTGATTCAACTAATTTCCCCTATAATTACAAGCTTCAAATCCACAAAAAATAAATCCAGTTGAAACTTATATTGATAAATCCAGATAAAAGTAAAGAAGGCTCATTTATGATGTCAATTTGTCAGTAGATTTAAAGAGTTTTTAATCGTAGGCTGATACAACTTAGTAAGCGGTAAATAATGTTCCAAAGTTGACTAGAACATGTTTTTTTATACACTAAGCTAAAATAGTTTTTAAAGCAATCTGTGATTGGCAAGTATTATGAAGGCATAAAATCAATCAATTTCTTTTTTTTTCAAAAATTAAAATAAAATATCAAATATCGAGTATTTTAGCAATGGTAATAAATTATTGCAGAAATAACTTTATGTATATTATTATTACTATTAACATTTTAAAAGGAAGTTTTTTTAATTTCAAATCGGTTGAACTTTTGTAAGTTTGGATTGGTTTGTTGCCGAGATATGGCAACTCATTGTTTTCTTAAATTTGTTTTAATAATTTAAAAGATATACAATACAAAACTTATGTTTAATCTTTAATTTAGTGTTTTAAAGAGGACCTCTATATAACAAAATTGTACAGTAATACATTTTCAGTTCTGTATATCCTATATACGAAAATCACTCCTGAATTTTTCGCCTTTCACATTACAGCAATTTTCTCGGAAACTACTGGACGGAAAAAGTTGAAGTTGGTATCGGGGTATAATTTGATGTCACTCGATCAGGAGTACATATCGTACATGAAGAAATTTTGATTTTAGGGGCAGGTACTTCTGTGGGGAAATCTACGAAACTATTGAGCTTAAAATATTGAAAAAATAAGGTATAAAGAACGTTGCCCAAAATTTACAGGAAAAATAAGGAGAAACCTCTAATAATTTTTTTTTTTTGGAGAAAGTATCAAATTAAAAGAAAAAATAAAAATTACAAATTTTTCAAACGCGTCATGTAATGTATCAAATGAAAGGGCTTATTTTGTGGAACACAAATGTATTTTTTTATATTTTAAAAATAATTCGTTAAAAAGATATTAACAAGAATATACAACCCCCTTATCACCGAAACTATAAGACCTAAAATTTTGAAAAAATAGAGATATAGGGCCTCATCAGGACTTTACAGGAAGTATAAGAAGAAAATCCCTCATATTAATTTTTGCGGGCAAATTACAGAATTAAGTGGAAAATATAAAATTGTTTCTAACGCATCATGTAATATACTAAATCAAAGAGCTCATTATGATGATTACAAATACATATTTTTAAAATTAATTATTTAAAATATATTAACAAAAGTATAAAAATTTCACCCATTCCCCCTTTTATGTTCGAAACTAGAAGACGCAAAATGTTGAAAAAATTAGGGATATACGGCCTCACCTGAACTTTAGTGAAAAAAAAGAAGAACATTTTAATATTAATTTTGGTACAATTTTTTCATTTAAAAAAAATTGTTAAAAAGTTATTAAAAAAAAATTAACCTATTTTTAGAAGTAAAACACAAATTCTAACAGTAATTTATCAACTAGAAGGGCAAATAAATTTTTGTATTTTAAAGTTCACCTCTAACGTGTATTGTGTCAAATAACAGGCATTATTTTTAGAATGAATTTATATTGTTAGTTATATTTTTTAATTCGATTTTTAGTAACCAAAATTATATTTTTGAAAGACATTACGATATGATTGCTGAGAGTAAATTGTTGTTCAGAGAATGGAAATTTCCAAGGATAGGAAGCCCAAAACAAGTTTCTGAACTAATGATAGGGAAGACACATTAATTTTGAAAAGAAATGTTTTATAAGCTTTGTTTTGAAAAAAAATCTGTTATTTCATTTGCACTCTCAGCATCCAAATTTATTATCCATGTAAAAATAACTTATCAATTGCATTATATTAAAATTTGTCTTTATGTTTTTTATTTTGAAAATTGATTATTTTTTTTCTTTGCAATATGCACACAAACAAATATAATTGAATGCTGACTGCTGTTTATCCAGTTTTGACTGTTTTCACAAAAATGGAGAAACCACTCCATCCAAATCGATAAGTATAAATTTTCTAAAAAAAAATTAATAAAAAAATTGTTTGCAATTCATTTATATAGTAATGCTTTTTTAATACAAAAAATGATTAAACATATGTTTTTATAGAGATCTCAATTAAATATTTAGTTAATATGTAATATTTAAAGAAAAGATTGAGAGCTAAGAGTTTTTGAAAAATTCGTATAGAAGGAAGTTAGAGCAATAAATAATAAGGTTTGTCTTCTAAATGTTGTTTGTGGCATATTCTTGATTATTTTTAATAATCGAAATAAAATGTTGTATATTGAAAGAAAAACCAAACGTTTCAAAGTCGATTCTGACTTCGTTGTCAATGGCTTTAAAATATGTATTGAAAATGTAAATTGCAAATTGAAAGTTCCATTTATCAACTTCAATGTCATAAATGAAACTTTCAATTTGCAATTTACATTTTCAATACATATTTTAAATTTGAAGACGCGAGATGTAAGACCGACAAATTTTAAAGCCATTGACAACGAAGTCAGAATCGACTTTGAAACGTTTGGTTTTTCTTTTAATATACAGCTTTTTATTTCGATTGTGGTGTTATTCCCAAGAAAATCTACCTAAAAAAATAATAAGGTTTTCGCATAAACGCATTGCAATATTTCAGTAGAAAATTCACCAAAGTAATCTGACAAAAGGTACTGGATTTAAAATTCAAAAAACTTCTTTTAAATCAATAATAATAAAGTTATTTTTTCAATAATTACTAACATTATGAAATAAACGACTGTCTATAGTTTTTTTATGTATTTTTTCGAGTCAAAAAAGCAAATGATCGTAACATGTTTCAAAACGCATTTGAAAATGTTTTGGACTGTTTTTTAAACTGGGCTCCATAATTCATGCTGTCTAAAAAAAAAACAGACTTTGCTAGATGATGTCTTTTTTTCATAGAACAATATTGCTAACAAATGTGTTAACCGCTTTTGTATATCATTTGTTCAAGTTGCGACGCCTATGTGGTGACAAAGGTGTAACGGAAGTCGCAGCTATATATTTCTTCCCTTATTTACATGCACACACGTGTTGTTTGATACACACTCGACTAAACGTCAGGCTGCGTTTAGAATAAATATTAGGAGCAATAACTAGAGCTGGTAGAAAATTTCGTTAATCTTTTAATTCAGACGAAATTTATGTTTACTTACCGTCTTCAGAAAATAAGGATGTACTGGATGGACTTAAAGTGCAATTTGTATAGGAAGATCTTTGTGAACAGGCCTCTGCATTGTCTGTTGATATGTTTTTTGTTAGGCCTATAACAAAAATTAAATTAAATGAAATTCCTCAAACACTTTCAACTGTAGGCTATATTGGGTTATAGAGGAAGTTGCCTATAACTCTGTTATAAAAAGGAATGTTATATTTTTCTACCGTATATATATTTTTAAAGCTTTCACCATATTGAAATTTTAACAGTAGTTTCCCAAAATTTTAGGTGGCATAAGAAAATATTAAGTTATTCTCTCTATATCTATACTATTATAAAAATGTAGTTGTCTGTTTGTTCGTTTGTTTGTTCTGGCATCACGTAAGAACTAATGAACTGATTTTTTTATCTTTTTTGTAGCAAAGCCTTTAGTTTGACTTAAAATCTGGTTCCCATTTTATCTCCCTACATTGACAGAAATAGTAGATATAGCGAAAAAACTTCTATGATGGTGAGTGAAACGCAATTACGCTATTGGTTACACCGAAAGCACCAAATCTTCGATACTTGCATTATCTTAGCTTTTATTCAAAATCCGGAATATGCCAATGTTTCTATTTAAAAAAATCAACTGATATATCAGGCGTAATTGTACAGGGTGTTCCATATGTAGGATAGGTGAAACATAGTGCGGAGTAGAATTACAGGGGTTAAAAAATCTTAAAAAAGTTATATTAGGTGGCCCATAAGCAGGTGCATATAGTATAAATTGAGGTTGAAATTTGTTATGTGTTGGGTCAAAAAATTATATTTGGTATTCCACAAATAGTTGCATATACCAGGTGGTAGTAAAAAGGTTGTATAGAAAATATATTTATACCGAGTGGATAATAAAATGTTATATTGTTTGGCTCATAAGTAGTTGCACGTAAATGTGGTTGAAATAAGGGTAGTATAGAATTCTAGTTATATAGGATAGATAAAAAAATCTTAGAAAAATTATATTAAGTAAACAGTTAGGATTATGTTCTTGAGTTATTATAGTTATGAAATGAATTGAAAAATGTTAGAAGCGGTTGTTTGTACAAGGTGATTGAAATATAAGATGGAGTGGAATTGTAGTTCATAGGCTGGTTAAAAAAATATTTTATATCCACAAGTAGTTGCTTATATAGAATAGTTGAAATATGTAGCGGAATATACAGGTGCGTTAAAAAAATATTATAAAGAGATGTTATGCCCTACAAGCTGTTCCATATTAAGGATGGTTGAAATATAGGGTGAAGTAGAATTCTAAGTATAAAGGGTTCTACAAAAATGTTATATTGGGTGGCCCATAAGTAGTTGCATATACAAGGTTATTGAAGTATAGAGTGGAGTAGAATTATAATTATATAAGACAGGTAAGAAAATGGTAGAAAAAAAAGTTATACAGGGTAGAACATGAGCAAGTTGCCTATATGGAGTATCTGAAATTTGAGGAGAAGTAAAGTTAAGTTACACAATGTGATTCAACCAAGATTATAGAGGATGATTGCACTATAGGGTAGAGTTACAGGTACAGAAGGTGGTTCAATAAAATGTTAAATAAGGCTGTTATATAGGGTGGCTCATAAGCACTTGCAGTTTGGGTGACATATATTCGGGATTGGTGGATGTATTGTTATGTAGGGTAGTTCAAAAAATTGTTATATAGAATAGTCCATATGTTTCATAAGCTTCCTTTTATAAAGAATTGTACATTCCATACGCGGGTGAACCTGCGGGTAACAGCTAGTAAATTAATAAAACCAAATACTAGTATGATTATGGCCTCAAATCTCAACTACAGCTGATACAATTTTCAATATTCAAGTTATCTCTTTTGGAAATGATAGCAATCGAGATATCATTATATGAACTAAATTATCTCAGAAGTCAGTTGAGAAAGTTACCGAAAAACGAGAAGAGAGATCAATAAAACTTGTAGAAAAAAGGGAATTTACTGAAAGAAATCGGAACCTTCTACCAAGAAGTTAAAAAAGATGGGATAGGATACTTAATCCAATGTAAGCTCGCATGGGAAAGAAAACTGATAAGGAATCCGCAGAAAATAATGGAGAGGTAACTCTCCTATTCAAGAAAGAAGAGGACAGATATGAGGTGCCAAAATTATCCCAAGAAAGAAGAAATAGTACATAAGATTAGGATGTGAAAAAAATATCAAAGCCCGGGAGGAACAGAAATAACAACAAAAATGTCAAAGCTGGGGTATGAGCTATTAAGCAAATGATGCATGGGCTTTTAACAGAATATGGAAAATAGAACGGATGGCTAAGAATTAGACAAAAAAGAATGACCAAAAGTTAGATACTTTTCGAGCAGGTGCTCAGAAAAGGGGACCCCATATCAACAACTCTGTCCAACTTGGTACTACAAACAGTTTTAAGAAGAAGTAAAGTTAAAAACAGGAAACAATATTCAAGCACGAACATCAATGCCTAGCTTATGGTGACGTAATTATAATAGCCAAAATTAAGAATTAACTGAAAAAGATGATAGGAAGAATGGTGTAGGAGACAAAGAAATTTGGATTGGTAGACAAATCTAGAGAAAAGAGATAGACAAAAATATAGTCTCTAGAGGGTGGAGGATTTTACCAATTTGAGGGTCAATTCGGTATAAGAATGCAGAGATGAAAGCAAGGATAGCAAAGGAAAGTAGGACGTATGGAATGCTAAGGGTTTTGATGAAATCCAGTTTTGCTTCAAGAAACACAAAAGAAATAATAAACAAAACAGTAATTCCAGCGACACCATATAGTAGAAGTGAAACATGGGTTCTCAATAAAACAGAAGAAAAGAAGATTTAACGATGAGATCAGAATATGTTCAGGAACATTTACGGAGGCATAAGAACGAGAAGTGGGTGGAGGAGAAGAAAAACTTAAGAAATGGAGAACATAAATGACGAGCCCAAAACATCCACTTTGCAACAGCCGATAGACTCAAATAGCTAGAATACGTAAAATCAATAAAGAGAGACACGATGCCAAAAATTATAATCGATAGGAGTGAAAGGAAGATGGCTGGACAATGTAGGAGAATAGGCATAGAGCCGTGAAAAGCCGGAGCTGTCTACAGAAATGTTAGTTAGGGAATCCTTACAATATTGTAAACTAAAACGAGGAAAATTTAACTGCAATACCCTGGAGCAAGACTACTTCCTCTAACTGTTAATATCTGTTCGAAATGTCCCCACAGGAACGAAAAAACCCGCTCGTTCCATGTGGACAAGCCTCCAGTTATAGGTATTGGGTTGCAATTGATGCAATTGCACTATAACGTTAAATCACTAGCTATTAATTACTGAATTTGACGACGCGAGATGTGAAGACCGACAAAAGAATGACACCTCGAAGAGAGTATTAATTACTGGCCAAATTCCATAGAAATTTCTGATAAAATTTAAATAATTTTATTTAGTGTAAGAATAATTATGAGAACTTATTCTTTAAAACACCATATAAAACGTATTTTTATCATCTCTATGCTTTAATAGTATAAATATGTGAGAGCATATACTAGTGATCTTCAATTCTTAATTGATTTGTAATAGAAAAACTGTATGTAACTAAATCAAACACTTACTTTCTTTAACCAGCGTCGATGAACTAGAAGATGAGGACGTCGACGAAGGCAAGGGAGAACGTGGGGTATTTACTTGACTACTGGAGATGATGTTTGGTTTCGAAGTACCTGTAACAACGTTAGAAATCATTAACACGCTTTTATTAGGTTGACGTGTATGTATGTATATATCTATGTAACGGAAACTTTCAACGTAATTTTCACCAACTTGAAGAAGTCTGATTAACTTCAAAATTGGTACACGTGTCAAGGCCGATGAGAATACAATTCTTTGGGTTGAATTTTCCCGTTTGTTCTCTTTTTGTCACTGTTCTTGCCTAAATACCAAATTCGTCTATTAACGCTGCGGTTGCCATCTAGTTGGCAGTAGTAGAACTTGCTGTAATGAAATGGAAATGTTACGCAAACATGAAGTAAACTTGAATTTAGTGAAAAACGAAAAATATATTTTTTTTAAATCAAAGTTTTCAATTATAAATACTACAGACATCGTTATGAGAATAAAAACTTAGAAAATAATTATAGTTAAAAAATAATTTGGTCAAGTACGAGTTGGACTCGCATACTTAGGGTTCCGTACCACCTTCAAGATTCTAATATTCCAGTTTGAGACAAACAGGGAATGAGTGCATTTTCTTATATTTACCCTAATATCTTTTAAAGGAAGCGTTTTAAATTTATAAAAAATATACACTTTGATTTTCCACACATAGACATTTTTATTTTATCTGCTTCAGGATTCGCTTGATTTTTATCAGAATACATATGTATTTAATTTTCTAATTTGGCCCCCAAACATTTACATTAGAGTTTTCTTTTACTAATAAACTTTCAGAGAAGTCTTTTATAATCTACTGTCTGAGTTTTGAGGCTCTGTAGATTGCAAGATAAAGGGCAAAATAGGTCATGTTTTAAATGATAAATTATTAAATCTGTTATTCAAATTATTAAAAAATACAACTAAAATATGTGTAGTGTGTAGTTTCTAAAGTGGGAATTAAGTCGATGTTTAATATTTTTGTTAATATCTTTTAAACAAATGATTTAAAAATATGATATATTTGTAATTCACATAATGAGCCTTTTATCTAATATATAACATGATGCTTTTGAAAACTGAATCTTTATTTTCAATTTAATTGTATAATTTGTCCCTAAAATTACTTTGGGGGCCAAATAATAGAATTAGGGATTTTTTCATATTTTTCCAACAACCAAAAAAATTTAGGTCTTATAGTTTGGGGAATAACGGGGGGAATGGGTAATTATTTTAAAATATTTTTTTAATATATTTTAAAATATTCATTTTAAAAGAAATTAAAAAAATACATTTGTATTCGTCATAATGAGCCTTGTTATTTGATATATTACATGACCCGTTAGAAACAATTATAATTTTTTATATTCGATTTTATTCTATAATTTGCCCCCCAAAATGACAAAATGAATATTAGGGGTTTTTCCTTATTTTTTCAGTAAAGTTCAGCTAATGGGTTCGGAGATAGGGAAGGAGATGGGTAAATTTTTTTTATTTTTGTCAATATCTTTTAATTAATTTATTTTAAAAATATTTCGTCATAATGAGCCCTTTCATTTGATACATAACATAAAGGGTTAGAAAAAATTTAATTTTATATTTTCCATTTAATTTTATAATTTGTCCCCCAAAATAAATATTAGGGGTTTCTTCTTATTTTTCCAGTAAAGTTCAGATGAGGGGCTATACCTCCATTCTTTTCAAAATTTTCCAGCTTATGGTTTCGGAGATAAGGGGGAGGGATGGGTAAATTTTTTTATATTTTTGTTAATATCTTTTAATTAATTTATTTTAAAAATATGAAAAAAATATATTTGTGTTCCTGAGAATGAGACCCTTCAATATTACATGATGCGTTTGAAAATTTTTTTATTTTTAAAATTTTATTTAATTCTAGAATTTGCCCCGCAAAATTCTCGGCCAACGTTCTATATTTACTATTTTTTTTTCAAAATTTTAGGCTCAGTAGTTTCAGAGATCAGGGGGGGGGAACTGTCGATTTTTTTAGTTTTCCCCCTAAGAAGTACCCCTAAAATCAAAATTTTTTCTTTTACCATATGTACTACTATACATTGATACCAAATTTCAACCTCTTCCGTCCAGTAGTTTAGGAGGAAATTGCTGTGATGTGACAGAGGCAGAAATCCGGAGTGATATTATAAGGCTATCCGTATATTGTATATACGGAACCCTAAAAAACTAAAAAACACGCTTTAATAGCAAACTGAACTAAAAAGTAGAAAATAATTTTTAATTATGAACAGTTTATATTACAGCAGTAGAAAGTCGAACAATCAATCATGATTAATTACCAAAAAAAAGTTATTAAAAGAATAATTCGATTCAGAGTAAAAAGTGTGGGGTGCTTGAAATATAAAATTTTACAATTATTGCTATTGGCAACTATTTATGAGAAGTGAGTTATGCAAATATAGTGAAATGCACCCCACCCTTTTAACTCTGAATCGAATTATTCTGTTAATAACTCAATTTTGTTTTAATGTAATTAATTATGATTGATTGTTCGAATTTTTAGTGCTGTAATATAAACTGTTCATATGTAAAAATATTTTCTATTTTTTAGTTCTGTTTGCTATTAAAGCTTCATTTTTTAACTATAATTATTTAATTATTAAATTATTTTAATTTTATTGTTTTGATTCATCATATAATAATTATAAGTGATTGTTACTTTGTTTCTAATCACGAATCTATTCTACTGTTTTTAATAAGGCATTTCCTATATTCTATTTCGGAGATAAAATATATAACTGTTTACTCACACGATATTTATTGTCAATTATGTCATTTAAAATAAAACATTAAAAAAATATATAACCGACTTCCACCTATAACTAAAAAGCTAAAAATAATTATAACAAAATACAACTCTAGCAAATAAATAACACATTCAGTGTTGTTAGGTACCTACCCAGGAAGTAAAAAATGCAAACATTAAAGGGTGCTCATTCTGTACAAATTAATTACCTACCAATCTAGTCTATTTTTGAAGTCGGTGCCAAGCAAATCTAAAATCCTTCATTGCGTACTTATTTACTACTTCATCAAACTTGATTGTTGCACAGTTTTTTACTCACCCTATATAATTTAATTTCACATTTTTTCCAACATACCACTAAACGTCTACTCCACCCTATATTCCAACCATCCTGTATATACGGCTAAACGGCCTAACCTATATTTCAATCATCATATAAATGCAACTCCTTCTATCACTTTACTTTGTGGTTTTGTGCTATAACTAAACATCCTATGTATAAACGCACCAAATAGAGTTTGACATGTGTTGTCTCTGAATTTTCTATTAGGCCGTGAGAATGTGACAACTAAAAGCACCGTCTTTGCAAAATGAAAAAATTTTCATTTAATTAGGTATTTGCCTGGTATATGCTTGCGATGTACATAGAAAATTTTCAAATTCGCAATTAAAACTGCAAGTTGCACGTCGCAGAAAAGTATATGAGATCACCTAGAGATCTTCCTTAATAGATTAAACATTAAAAAACTATACACATCCATAAGGAGTTTTCGAAACATCGACCAATATTGGTCGACTTCCCTGCGGGTATGTGTTCATTCACAACTTTCACCACTTTACCAATAGAATTTTTTTCCAATATTTGAAGTTTCACCAATCCGGTGATCTATTAAACAAGACCATATTCATTCAAAACGGTTCACCACTGGAGAAGAAATCAGGAACATACATAAAAAAAAATACGCGACGAATTGATAACCTCCTCCTTTTTGGAAGTCGGTTAATGATTGGAATCTTCAAATATAATAAGATAGTATTTTTAATGAATTTAGCCAATAATTTAAAGATTTTTTAGAAAATAATTTATTACAGCACTGTCTGAATTTTTGTCAATACTCTCGAGATGTGCAGTCGGTGTTCTATTTTCGTTTCTTCCTCAAATTTGTTATCCTACAAAAATTTCGTGGGAATTTATTATTGAAAATATTGACAGTGTTGTGTGTACATAAAATTATCCCAAAATTCGCAAAGGTACCTTTGACATATGGTAGAAAGACCTGGCTTAATAGAATTAGGATTCCTTATCCTAAGTAAGTTATATGGCCATATCCTAACGTCCTTTTTGGGCAAGACAGCGCACATCCATATATTGCTTGTTTCATTAACGCTTACTTTCTCCAAGAAGAAGCTTTAATGTAGGGGTAAATGTTTTCCGTGGCCACCCTGTTTATCGGACTTGAATCCTATGGAATATGTTTGGGATATGAGGCGGAGAAGACTGGGTTACTTTGCACCATCCTCCACAGTCTCTTGCATAATTAATCCATGAAGTTCAAGTTATTTGCCACGAGTTCCACGGTCGCCAAATTTTTTTGGTTAATTGGTTTTGGTTGCAATTCTTATGTGAGACATAGTTAAAAAATCCAGTTCAAGAAATTATCCTTCTAGGTGTAACACTTTTAAACTCACTGAGTGTATTTTCAATTAAGTATTTTTCAGAAATCACTGCAAGGATAGAAAATTTGAACCAATAACAAAAAAAAATTGAAATTAATATTTATGTTAGCTATAATAAATTAAGTAATTGTGATATATTAGACAGTATGTTTGTACGATAATAATGATTAGTGGCAATAAATAACATAATTTTAAATTGGAATAACACAAAGTAACAACATTAAACTAAGGAGAAGTACCATCTGTGGTAGGTGTCAAAAATGCTGCCAAAATAAACAATTCAATAATTTACTGTTTCGCCATTTCAATCTTTACATCTTAAGTAATGTTTATACGAAGTGATTAGCACCTATTAGAAGAATTATTACACTTTATAATCATACAATTTAAATAACAAATGTGTTACGTAGGGCAGAGAATGTATGTGATTAAAGTAAACATTGAAGAGTTGGTATAATTGAAAATGATAAACGTTACAAATCGGGAGGCAGTCGAAAGTAAATGTCATTTAAGGTAGTTAATGATAACAAAGGTCTTCCATGTCTGTTTTTTTAATTGAAAAAAAGAAAGGGAGCAGCCGTCGTTTCTGATTAGGCTCAAAGTTTTCAGTTTAAAAACAAAATAACAAAATATGTCAATAAATGTAAGAAGGCGAGTTTAACCTACTGGATTCGAATTCTTTACAAGTATATGTAATTCGGCTGAAGGATAACTCTAAGGCTTACTGTCCACATGGCGTCATATGACGGTAGTCGTATTTTGCTTCTCACGTTCTGTCCATTTAAGATGCATACAAGATAAAAATATGTTTCATTTCTGTTAAATTTTATAACGCGTTCAAACGTCATTTGAAAATGGCAAATGATGATACTAGCAATTTTCTTATAACACGACGAAATACACATTTTGACTTCATCCATATAGCGAAAATAACATTTTTTGTAGTTTGTTTGTTACTGCAAGTGAGTTTAAGGGAATGATTTTATTATTTAGATAATGAATAAAATACTCTAATTTAATCTCTATTGTTATTAATATAAAAGCACCACACGAGAATATCTTATCCGAGAAGAAAGGTTCGGTATTTACCATTCAGCCCTTTTTACATGATTGAGTAACAAATAACCAATCTCATTTGTAAATAGTGTTAAAGACAACCTATTGATCGGGATATAGAAATATAAAAAATATATCAAAGTAAAATGTTTTAAATTGCATTTTATTTATTACCTTTAATAGTCATACATACTTGAGTATTATGAAATACAAATTAAAAGTTTTCGATGTCCTGCAGTTCAGCTACATCTGAAGAAAACTTTGTATTAGGGCTCTATTTGCACAAAATTTGCCCATTATAAATAGGCAGAAGTCATGTTTGCGTCTTGCAATACGCTTGAAGTAATGACATGTTGCCGCTCAAGCTGCATGACGATTCGCACACCACTACGCAAATGCGACTTTGCCGCCTCGTGGACCCAGTTCCGTTTATTTCATAGCAAGATTCAAGCAAGCGTACAGCAAGGGAAAAATGACGAAAGCCTGCGTATGAAGCGACGCTACGTGGACAGTAAATGACATATCAGACATAACAGAACGTGAGTTACCGGGTGATCATATATTCAAAAATATGATTATTTAGCCCAGTATGCCTTGTACAAATATTGCAGCTTTCCAAGATAGGGGGTGTTTAAAATTTGAATTTAATTTTGAATTTCGAAACAATATGGTATGTTCTAGTAGTTTTTACTCGAAAATTGGCAATTTTGTGTTTTGTGACAGGAAGATTACGAATTTGAATTTACTTCAGCATTGCTAATAGAGGGCGTTAGTCACACTTTGTTATTCAATAATTGAAAGTGTATTTTTTATGTGCAGATTTATGGATAAAGTAATCAAAGGAAAGAGCGTTCAAATCAAAATGGAAGTCACTGTTGTTTGTTTCTTTGAATTCTTGTACCCATAGAAGTAATACTTAACATAGAGTGTGTGAGACATAGATGCGTGTACAAGCGGAATCGTAACGCCTTTTGAGAGATAGAGGAGACCAAGTGGAAGTATCGATCTTCTCTAATGCCACAAGCAATGGTTTTACGTCAGTTGACTGACGTAAGCAAGCATCAATCAGAAGCGATCTTTCACAGAAACTGATACACCCACTGGGTGTTCTTCCTTTCTGACCGAGCCTTAAATGTTTCTGGGGACTCTCTTATTCTATATTTAGTAGTACCTTCATAAGAAAATGAAACAGGGACATTTTGAGGAGAGTCAAGGAGCAAGAGGAACATCTTAAAATCATTCCAGACCTTAGAGCATGTACTTTCTAGAGATAGTCTGCAGTGCACAAATATCGTGGTAAGACTAAGGAGAGAGAGGGCAATAGAGAGGGAAAGAGGCTATTTCACTCGGTTGGGAGCTGCTTCCAATGAAATGCGTTCAGCATGTTGTTCATTGGCTGCTTCCACCCACTAAGTGAAATAGCGTATTGCCCTCTCTTTCTAGCGTTGCCACCTTTTCATCATTGACAGGCTATATCTAGATGGTAAATGATCTAAGTTCCAGACGAGCAGAGCGGACTCAGAGGGGAACATTCTATAGAAGACCAGGTAATGACCAATGACCAACATAGAGAACAGGAGGACAACGTGCATCATATACATACTTCGACGTGGAGCGAGCATTCGACAAGATATAACAGAGTGGACTAGTAGCAAAAATGGAAGGACAGGAATTCAGCAGGGCGATCATCAGGATAATCCAGGACTACCTAACAGGACGGACGTTCAGCATCAGGATCAACGACATCACATAGACCGAGAGGAGGATATGAGGAGGAACGCCAAAGAGACACTGTAGAGCATCTATACCAGCGGCATAACAAGAGGACCAAGGTACACAAGGACATGTGGACGACACAGCAAAAGCGGCAACATCAAGAAAAGTGGACCAAGCGGTAAACTACCTGCAACAAGAAATCGACGACATGGAGCAACCAACCACGAGACTAATTGTAACAGGAAATCACAAAAAATGGAGCCAAGACGTCAAATATCTGAGAATACACATAGGCAGGAAACTAATGTGGGAGAAACATATAAGAAAAATAGTAAAGCAAGCCAAATCAAGGATTAGCCAACTCAAACCGATAATAGAAAGGTGAAGCAGACTACAACTGAGGACGGAGCGGAACATCTACGAAGCGTCACTGAAGCCAATAATCATTTATGGAGCCAGAATCTGGGGAGAATCACGCACATCAGGAAATTAGAGCAGTACAAAACAACGCACTAAGGAGGATGACGGACGCACTATGGTACCTGAGGAACAACCAACTAAGAAGAGACCTAGAGATGACAACAATCAAGGGAGAAATAACGAAGAGGGCGAAGAAAACCATAGCCAGGATGGAACAGTATAGGAACCCATGATGAGAGATGCAACCAATTACGATGAACATGTGAGAAACATTATGAAAAGAGCACGGCAAGTGCTACTACAAGAAGACGAACCAATGGTGAAGAGCAGAAAGAGAAGAAGACTATAAATATAATTGGAAACATTAGGCAATAGAGCACATAATATTTTAGGGAAATACAATATATTAGGTAATAACATATCTTAGGGAATTAGCATTATATAACTTTAGGAAAAAATGTAGGAAATTATTTGTATTAGAGGGTAGTAGTAAGAAAATTTTGTAACATTTTTACTCTAAAAATATTGATTTGTAACATAACCTGGGCAACAAAGGAGTCCTGCCCCATTCTCAATTTCTCTGCAAAATATATTCCATTGCTCAAACAATATTTAATGCAATGTCATTGCTAAACAAATTCAGACATTATACACCTAATTAACATTTTGTGGTTCACAAAACATGTGAGAGTTGCGCGACTATTGCGTGTACAGACATGGAGTTTTAGAAAAATGTAAGGGGGAGTACTGTCAACTTAAATAATAAAATATATGGCAAAATAAAGTAATAGTTTAATTAGTATTTTACCTTATTTATTAATGACAGTATTATAAAATTGTAAAAATGTGCTTTTCAGGCAAGTATGTTATTTAATTATTATGGCATGTTAATCTTTCATAAATATTTAAGAACTTTTGTTACGTTTGCAAGTCAGTTAATAAAAAATGATGCTACTGCAGTTGTAGTATGTAATGTGTGCAACTGCAGCTTATCATTATTCAATAGATTTTATGTTTTCTTAGAATATATACGTCGGCCTTGGTAGTCGGCAACATACTTTAACATTTTTTATAGTTTCTGAATATTTAACCTGTATAGTGAAGAACATGGTATTTATGCAAATTACATTGTAAGGAATGGGGTGCGTTAGGCATTTTTGGGGCGAAAATTTGGACGAATATGCTTATTCAGTTAAAATAGAGTTCAAATTGACTTTTCTGTTTTTCGCCCTGTATATCGAACCTCGTCGGTTTGGCGAATCGAGTTAGTAGCATCATGTTCATACACTGTTGAATATTTAGAAGTCTGAAATTTTGCTGACTATGCACAGTTCGGTGAAACACTTTCAATGAGCTATATGGTATTCTGTTGCATGACAAGTGAACATTGACTGAACAAAATGCAGAAACCCTGAACACCCGCCTTAAGTCCTGATTTGTCGCCATTATACCATGTTTGGGTCTACAAACTGGGAGGTGAGGCTACGAAGGTGTATTAGGCATTGGTTATCGGACCAGTTTCATTCGAAACTTCCGATTTGGATATGGAGGTTTTCGAATATGCTTATTCAGTTAAAATATTTTCAACTGTTGAATTTCATATTTTAAATTGATTGATTTATTCTTTGTGATAAATTTCCATAAAACGCAAAAATATTAGGTAAATTCCATAACCACTTTATTAGTGCACGATGGAAAATTTGAGGTGATTTAAATGATAGGAAAAAAATACAAAATATAAAAAATCAAAATATAAAAGGCAGAATTTTTGAAATTCTTATCAACTATAGTTCAGTTCTTTAATAGACTTGCTTAATTTATACAGGGGGTTCCGGAAAAAATATATATATAATTTTTTACTTTTAGATTCCTCTTTTTATCATTTTTCTCTACATATGAATCTTTTTTATTACTAAATTAAATTTTTACTTAAAATAAATATAAATAATATGTGTTCAAATGTTCTAACATGTTTATTTTCTCCAAAACGTCTAACGTGTCACCTTATTTGAAGAACCCTGTATATTTGTTCAGTTTTAGAATTATAGTTGCTTAGACAACCGCAGAATAAAAAAATCTTCTTTTATTTCGGTTTGACGGAAATTAATTTCAAGAATAACTAGTAATCCGTTTAATCAAATGACCTAGTAAAAGTTACACGCTGCCAAGACAAACAGTTACATTAAGCAAATTTCAGATGACAAATTGTTGAGGTTTCCTTGCAAGTTATTATGAGGCAAGGATATCTTTTCCTTTTCAGTTACAATGTTATTCACAATTGTTATAAAATGCAATACCTTTGGTTGCTAAACATACTGAATATCAGAATTTACCAGGGAACTCAATATAGAGAAATGATAGATACATATGTATTTTGACATTAATATAAATTGCTGTACATTCTCGACAACTGTTTATGAAATTCAACAAATCTGAATTATGTATTTAACACAGTATTATCAAAATAAAGAAATTATTTAAAAATAATACTTTAAAAAATTTATTCAAAATTACTAGTAATATGTTTTCTCTTTTTGAAGCTTTAACATGTGTACATAATAAAGCTCTATGATTTTTTAGTTGCTTACAAAGACAGATATTTTTAATATATTTTTCTGATGTCAGCTCTAAAATTTCAGCCAAATGATTGTAAAACGTGATGCATTTGTTGCAGTTTTAGGTTGTTTATAATATTATTATTATGCTCTTTTATCCCGCATTTAATAATTTTACCACTTTGTCCAACATAAATAGATTCACAATCATTACATTTAAGGTTTGGACAATTAAATTAAGCAGGTATTTCTGTCAGTCAGTCAGTTATTGTAATAGTCTAGTTCCGAGGTATAAACCTAATAAGTATGCATAACTACCACCTTGTAATTTATTTCAACAGAGAAACCTTACGTTTTAATATACCTACATAAACTTTTGTAGCATTTGTTTAACAGAACATTTAAATTACCTTATTCTTGATAGCATTTGCTCTATTATAGTCAACAGTTTTGCTAGTTTTTGTGAAATTTAATTAAAAATCCGTTGATGTTATTCGTTTTGCAAATTTTTGAACTTAACTTTGATCGGTAATACTCTGGTATGTTTAATCATAGAAACCTAAAAATTGAAGAAAGGCTATTAATAAAAGCTAATATTTTTTGCTCTAGTATTTTTTTACGCAAGGTCTAAAGTTTTCGAATAAATTTGACAAAAAGTTTATTATTTGAAAAACTACACTAAAAGGTGTTTCATTAAATCAGTCAAAATTATGGTTCACATAAAAAACTATACCTAACAATGGAAATTGTAAAGAGAATAATATTAGTTTTACATCTGGTGGAAATGGTTCTGCTTTTTCTGGTCAGATTGTTTATTTAAATTGGTTCTAAAATATTTTCTTCCTCATACCTTTTTTAAATTCAAGTATTCGACAACAAAACAGTGTTTTCAGCGAGTCATATCTCGGTTGAATTACACTTAGAGCATTGATAAAAACCAGTATCAGTGATTTGTTATAAGCATCATTTTTACTTTATACAAAATTTTTAATAAAACGTAAGCTTTTGTGTTATTTGCGAAAAAACCTTTTGCTTGAATTGCTCTATTGATTTCTGGTATTATTTTGAGTAAAAACAAATTTCCACTTGTATAAGGGGTAACATCCACCCCCTGAGCCTGTCCCCGATCCAAAATGTTCCTGATTTTAAACGGTATATAAAAACTAAAAAATCATGAAATTTGGAAATGGCCTTGAGGGCTTCCGGGGAAAGGTCATCATTTAAGTGACTATTAAATCTGATTTTCAACATTTACTATGTAAAGTAAAATGGAAAAGAAAAATCAGCTTAAGTAGTTGAAGGTGAACAGATAAAATTGCTTCTTCTTCAAAAAGGGAGGAATATTTGGTTGTTAAGTATGTAAATAGATTATTCGAAGAACAGATTTGTACATTTTAAAATGTATTAAGTTAAGGACAATCCTTTGGATCCGTTATTCAGCAAAATAAATTCAAAAATCATAAACTTTTAACGGAGTGCAAAGTGCACTTTAGAAATATTCAAAATCAAAATATGTATAACTATAATTAACAGTTTTCATTTTTAGTTGTTTGAAGATTGTTTATTTTTTAACAGACTTCAAAAAGAAGTTTTTTATTTTTTTATGTGTTCAGCGATTACTCGAAACCGGCTCAAGGAATTTGGATCGTTTAAACCGGCTTCTGTTAAGGGGGATCCCGAAATGGTCCCATATATTTCTCAAATTCATAGTCTATACCATTTTTTTTTAAATTGACAAAAACTTTTTAATCTACTTTCTTGTATAGTAATCTTTGGTGGATGCGATAGTATTAAAAAAGGAAATGACTGTGTTCGGAAACTGGGGTGTAATAATTGTATACGAGGTTTGTAAGCAAATATGAATTTTACTTAAAAGTTACCTTTATTTTTCATAATATCTAAAGTTGTTACTAAATAGAAGTAATTTGAATTATAAATTGCAACTAACGTCATATTGTCTTCTAAACGTTGTTTATGGCATATTCTTGATTACTTTTATGTTTTTTTTTTGGACAATAACACCACAATCGAAATAAAACGACGTATATTGATGGAAAACCAAACGTTTCAAAGTCTATTCTGACTTCGTTGCCAATGGCTTTATATTTATTGATGTAAATTGCAAAATGATAAACAAATTTTCATTTTGCAATTAACATCAATAAGTTTAAAGCCATTGACATCGAAGTCAGAATAGACTTTGAAACGTTTGGTATTCCTGCAATATACGTCGTTTTATTTCTATTGTGGTGTTATTCCCCAAAGAAACATAAAAATAACGTCATATCACTAAAATTGTATAGCAAATATTCATGTTACTTTTTCAGCAGCATACTAGGTTTGAAATTAATAAGTCAATATTGCTTAAAAGTGAAATACCTATATTTTTTATAATAATTCATATTGTAAAAAAATCACTGAAAATTGTATAAAGAAATTTTTTAATGTAAATTTGATTTATTATAAAATTTCGAAGAGGAATTGCAATTAAATCAAAATGTCTGATAATTGAGACCTAAAAACATGAAGATTCTTACATTATCTAGAATACAGGGGGTCCACCTATTTGGACTCATATGCAAAACTTTCTTAATACATATAAATATTTAGAAAACAAGGTATTCTATTCAACATTAAATAATGTGTGTTCCTTAAATATGAAAAATTTCTTTAGATTTGAAAACTGCATTCAATTAAGCCTAAAAGTTGTCAATTAAATATAAAATAATAAAATAGATAAACAAAAACAAAAATCGAATCCAAAACAGGAAGTTAATTAAAAAGCAAAAATATTTTTTTCTGCAAAAATAAATACTTTTTCTAAAGTCAGTGCCAAGTTAAAGTGAAAGTAATTAATTACTTTTTAATTAATATTAATTTTGGGATTTACAGTTATGAGTTCTATTATACTATTACAGAAAACATATTTTGGGCTTATTAGTTACCTTCCTTTTTTTGATTTTTGTTTTTTCAAATTTATTTATAATAAATAATTTTAATTGAAATTTTTATATGAATTTATTTGAATTTTTTGTAATGCTTTTTCAGATTTGAAAAAAAAAACGGTAAATCATAAAAATTATCTAATAACTGTGTCAATATAAAATTTCTCGAACTTGTGAAATGAAATGAGTTTTCCACGAATTTCGTGCAACAGTTCTAACAACCAACTGACCTGCATTTCTCGCTAATCCACTGGCGATAATCAACCGTATAAGCCGCGTAAATCTCAAAGAAAATTTGCGCACTTTAATAAACCTGTAAACGTCAAAGACTGCGTACTAAGTACGTTCCAATAACGCGGCGAGTTAGAAGAACCAAACCTGTAGAGTGACCGCGTGTACTTGATGGTTAATAAAAATCACATGAAACCGGCAAAATTAATGCCGTTGTTTCGGCGAGTACCGATAACCAACTATTCGGATAGATCAAAACGGATCACAAAAGGATGTCCTGACTCGCGGAGAGTGTTTCCGGATCCGGACCGTGCCCGGAGGGAGTGTAAGCAGTGGCGTTCAACAAACTATTGTGGAAAATCCCCTTGTTAATAATTTAGCCAAATATTTAGTTTGGTTTATTATTTCCACATACCAACTTTGCGTGTCTCTGTGTAAAACAACATTAATTATAAAGTTCCTAAATTTAATTGAATTGATTTAAATTCAGCAACAAGCATTTGTTTTTTTTTAAGATAGAGCAGAGACACAAATAAAGTTGCGAAAAATTTGGAGCACTTTTCTTGCCACTGACTTGTTTCAGAGCTTTCAATAGCGAACTATATTTTATTTTAGAAAGAGCAAAGTTATGTCACTTATTCTATCTATAAATTGAGCTGTTTCTCCCACTCTTTTCTGTAACAACCACCAATTTGGAGCATAAGTTGTAGAGCAATCTCGAAAAATTGTGGAACCTTCAAAATTTTTTAATAAGTTCTTATTTTTGCTGGGTAATAATTCATCCTTATTTATGATTCTGGTGACTAGCTATCTTATCATCTTTTTAGTGGTTATCCTTGGAGTATTTTCCCTTCAAATTTTTCACCTATTGCTATTTTAGCTAGTCTATGTTTTTCCATTCCCGTTACATGGTGATTCCAATTCCTTCTTCGTTCTCTCGACTAGCTTGCTATATATTGGACTTCGCATTTTTAGCCGGTATCTTCGTTTCTTCCTTGGTCCTTTCTGGTCTTTCCTACTTTTGATTTTAATGTTTTTATGTCTGTATCTCATTTGTATTCTCGGAGTCAACTCTGGTTTCCATCGTATATGTAAGTATTGGACATATACATGTTTTATATCTATTCGCTTTCGATTTCAATCCAAGGTGCTTGTTTCTCCAAACTGTGTATCTTAATGAGCTTGCAGAAGTTGCTGCTTGCCCTACTTGGTTAGTTGTTTCTTGCAGAAGGTCGCGATAACTTATTAATAAATCTACTCCCAACATTACTTGGTGTAAGAGTATTTCTTTCATCTTTAGTTTGCATCTTGTTGGTTCCTTGGGTACAACTTGGCATTCTGTTCATCCTAATGTCGTCTTTGGATATTCCTGTTACCTGTTTTGCAGCCGGTTAGTGTTTTCACTGTTTCTTTAAATTTCCCCATTATCAGGTTGAACTGGAACGGGCTTAAGCTGTCTCTCTGCTTCTTTCCTGTATTTACGTTAATCTCTTCAGACAACTTCATTTAGTCTTTCATTATAGTTAAGCAGGCAATATTAGGTAAGTTATTCTCTAATCCTTAGTAGTTTAGTAGATACGTTTTTCTTGTACATTTAGCTTTGGCCTCCATACTTAATTTGTTCCATTGTGATTGTATCTTCTTCGGGTGCTTTTCTGTGTTTCAGTTTACGTTTTGCGTTTTCAAACTGATTCCCGTTATTTTATGAATACTTTAACCCTTATTGAGTTTACTTCTATATGTTAATTTATGGCTCTACTGTGGTGCGTAGTAGTTTCCCACAGTCGTTTTTAGATTCATGTACCTTATATTATTTGAATTACCTTTTAAGTATTTCTTCCATGAATATTAAAAATAACACGTGACTTAAGTCTCATAATTTTTTCCTGCTTTCCAGTTTTTCATAGTGTATTTTTTTGCTGTTTAAATGTTTATTTTTCTAGTGATTTCGTTGCAGTTAACTCCAGATTAATAATCTGCTTTGCGCTATTACTTTATCTGTGTTTGTTGTTGTAGATATTTCTTCCACTTTTGTAAATTATTTTAATCAGTGTAAGGTGACATTTTGATATTTGATAGCTTTCCATAACATTTTCAGTTATGGTAACTTGTTCCTTGCTCAGCTGATTTGTGTATGTGTAAATCTGCTCGGTAGCGTAGATTTTGAATATATTCCCAGTTCCATTTGCATTCCATTTTATTTATCTAAATGAATGCTTATATATTTGTACAAAAACTTGTATATAAAATAAATTAATTCTTGAAAAATATATCCATAATTATTGGAATCAATTACGATTCTAAAAGTGAAAATCTATATTCTCCATTAAATTAGATGGTTTACATTTATCACATTGTGTTAAGTAATGGTATTCTGTCAATTCTTACGAAGTTTGAACTCTGGGATCTGGAACCCAGGCAATTGTTTTATATACTTTCATAGCATCATTTTGTATCGGTTTGTTAACAACATATTATGTGCTCATGTGGGTTGTATCAAGTGAAACAACAGGTGTTTTTGCCAATTTTTTGAAGTTTCAGTGTAACAATTATGTTTACTTACAATTCCAAAACTTTGTTTTTCGGAAAATTTTCTATATTCTGTAGAATGCTAGCGGATGGATAGTCGGAATTGTGTTGCGTTGCGACTCCACTTCGAGGATCGTCTTGCTGTCAGTTCCTTGAACTTTGAGTTTTGCTGCTTTGGGTTCCCGAAAGCTGAGGATTGGTAGCTGGGATCGTTTATGGTTCCAACTAGGGTGCTGATTTTAATTACATCTGATTGCCTTCAACCCATATTTTTTTATTGGCAAATTTAGGCCTTTGCCAATAAATAAACAAGATTTTTGGACACTTGTTTTGTGATATAGTAGACATTTCAGCTGGAACTTCAGTGGTGCGAGCACTGTTAAGCATTGGTCCTTACTGAGCGCAGCGTGTCTTGATTGTATAGTGGATATCGAATGTTCGGTGATTGTGAGATGAACCGATGGTTTTGGAGTCGCACTTCGGAATACAGGAAACTAAATTAATTTTTTTTATTGGAATTGTTCTAATGTCTACAGTTTCACGCGAGATTGAGAGTGTGATGTGGATGGATGAGTTAGTACTCTATGGCGTGAACAATTGAGTGTAGTGAATATCCATTTCATTTAATTCAGAGAAATGTTGGGTGATACCGACATCTATAGCATTGCAAGTACATGGGAATCTGTAAACTCATTATGTTTATAGACGGTCACCTGTGGCTTTTACGAGTACCTATGTAAGTTGTTGGGTGAGCTCGTTAATTTGTTTTCTGAGTAGCTTTCTAGTGCAATCCGTTGTGTTCTTCATAAATGGTAAGTAGTTTGTCTTCAAGATCCCTTACTAGTACAATTCCGTTTTGATTTAAACCTGTTACCCATGAGCTGAGTAGTTATTATTGGAAAAATGGGGAATAAATCTTAGAATTTACTTATTTTTAGTACTTGGTGAGAGATCTTCAATGAAAACGATGTTATTCAATTTTTTATTGTACCTATCTTTAATATCAAATCAAGCAAGATATGGCTGCCCTATAAACAATATTCTGCAACTCTTAACTAGCAAATGAAAGTCCTAAATGTAAAAAAAACTTGTTAAACGTATTAACTCGTAAACAAAGTCAACTGCTTTCTATATATAAAAACGAACACGAATAATTATTAATTTCTAACCAGGATTCACAATTTTTTATATAACAATTAAAAAAAAGTTTGTCTAAGCACTTACCAGTTGGCATTTTAAGGACAACTTATAAAAACAATGATTGAATTAGAACTGAAATTACATAAACAATACTCCATGATTTTAGATGATAACAGTAGCCTGAATAACAAACAATTAGGTTAATTTTAGCAGATAGTGATCTGTTATCAATTCAGATGTAATCGAAATTAGCATCTCTCGTTTATATGAAGTTGATGTTTTAAATATTGCTAATGAAATCGTATTTCTTCTCTGAAAAATTTAGATGGTACAATTCACGACGAGCTTTTCGAGGTTGAAGTAAGTGAAAAGTGTTTTACCTAGCAACAATATGTTGTCAAGTACTCAGAACATTGTAGGATCTCGAAAAGGTCTTTTACATATACTTGGGGTTTGTGTAGTACATATTTCTGTCGCTATGGTTGTATAGTGCGACTCATTGCCAGTTCAGTGCCGCATGTGTGGTCGATTTGATTTGTCTGTTAATCTGCAATGCATGTTTTTAAGCGCTAAGTTGTTCTTGTTCCATTTTGTATAACGGCAAGTTTTTGTAAAGAACGTAAAGTTGCTTGCAAAGTTCATGCTATGGAACAAACTGAAGTGTACGAGTGATTTGCTTGATTTAAAAATGGCTACCAGTTCTGGAGCGTTCTGTGCTCATAGACAACTGATCAACTATCAAGCCCCTAGGGAATCGGTTCAGCCAATTTTAACTGAAGATTTGGAAATGAAAAGGATTACTGCCAGTTTGTTCCTCGGGTTCTGACTGACAATCAAAAAGAACGTCGAGTGGAAACATGTAGTGCTTTGAAGAACTTGAAACTGATCCAGAGACATAGCAAGAGTGAAGACAGTGGATGATGTGATTATCACTCCGTTCAAAAAAGTTGGTGTCGTCAAGTCAAATCATATATCAAAAGAATGCTAATTTTTGATCCCCGAGGTCAAAGTTTTGGCTAAAAATTTTTCAGCTTCCCTAAGCACCTTACTGGTCTGATCTGGCTCTGTGGGACTTTTTTATTTCCACGCATAAAAGACACCGATGTGACAATATTAAAGAGGTAAAAAAACGAGGAAAAAGCTGTCAGCCATTGCTAAAAATTACTCCAAAAAATGTTTGGAACATTGAATGGGGTGTGACAAATGTATTAGTTGTAGTGAAGGGTATTTCGAAAATATATAGCGTTTAAAAAATAATTCCGTGTTTTTTGGGTACCCTTTTTAGATCATTGGAAAGTTTTTAAAAATACAAATCAATGTTTATAAATTTTATAGTGTCAATACAAAAATATTAGTAGGTAAAGCACACACTGATTACATAGATTACACTGGTGGCATTCACAGTGTTCAGTAAAAAAATCATACGAAACACAGTACAAAGTAAACTAAGACCGCCACAATTCAAACCCGAGAGCAAGCTGGATTATCGATGGCTTCCGTACTATGGGAAGTTATCTATCAAGTCAACGAACAGTTAAAGCCTTGCCTTTATACTTGAGTGAACAAGGTAAACAAGGTATAGTTAAGCCATATATGGAAACGTTGGCCAGTCAATATATAGGAAAACCAAAGACCAAAAGTCAACATTTCCCCCGTACGAAATATCACTGAGGTTATTCACAGGGATATAAGAAATCATTTTGTGGAATAAATAATACGACCCTAGAGAAATAATAGAAGAATCTTGGGTTACTAATTGACATATTACGTTCACTGCTACTATAAATAAGCAGAAATATTAAACTGTAATGAGTAAACTGTTAGGCCAATTTAAGAAAAAAAATGTTGATCAACTTGGGCTAGTACTGCTGTTCGGCTTTGGGACTTCTGGAATTCGAAATTGCACGACAGTTTGAATAAAAATGTGGGGAGATGCATAATTGGTAAAACAAAGAGAAATCGAACGAAAATAGAGTCGATGAAAATTAAAATTTATAAGCCATTAGTAATTTACTTACATACAACGTATATAAGTAAATTATATAAAAAAGAACGCTTAGTACAATCTCTTTGAGGACCCCATGGATGGTATGGTTTCACGTGAAGAGACCTTATGTTGTGCCAGTGCTTTTTCAACAGGAAAACCAAGAGGTTGACTGATACGTTTTCAACGTAGGCCGCTGATACAGAAAGTAACCTTTTTCTTCTGGAACTTGATGGTACCTTATACTTCGTCGCTCTTGTGTGTTATGAGTTCAGTGTGGGATAACAGACTTGGAAACTTGCCAGACTTGCTTCATATTTTTTGGCCAGTTACTTGACAAGTTTCTTGTTTTTGTTCAATTTCTTCAAAGTTTCAACATCCACCTAGTGTACATTTTGGGCTTTGGCTTTATCATGTGCATTCTGGGGCGAGAAATGTGCTTCAGTTGACAATTCCACTAAAACATTTGTTCTTTTGGGGATCATAATTATTCAAACCAACTTGAATTTCTACGGTTTCCAAGAAGTACCTGTTTTTTGGAATTCGGGAGGACACTATTGAGGCACTCGTAGAGAGGATCATGTGATACTTTAGAACTCATATTTTTTGCAAGGTTTTTGACCCTTCCTACTTGACGGCCAGAAGCTGAAAGAAAAACTACATTTCGAACAATTGTTGAATGTGTTCAGCAATTGAAAATAATAGCGTACTTATACCACAAATATTACTTTGCTTACCTAAGCAGGGTATCAACTAAATCAGCTATATTATTGAGACTCATTGAAATTTTTAATACTTAAAATTCTCAAATATACGAATTTTTTCAAAGATTATACCATAATCCATTAGTTTCTAGTCTACGGAACTACCAAATGCGAAAATTCTGTTAGAGCAATTTTTGAGAAAATCTGTACATATACACAAAAATTGCTCATTTAATAATATTATATATTAGATATAACGTCAGGAATACACGACCTGACATGGTTCTAAAATTTGAGAATAGCTTGGAAATACATCAGAATGGGAAGGCTATACATTGAAAGGATTTTTGGGTAAAGGGAAATACGAATACCGTCCATTCTACGCCATTGACGGTTCGTAGTAATTCTCTACACCTATGCAGTTATAAGCTATAAGCAGTCTTTCATCCGTGACCCAGTGACCGCTCCTAATTTTTCCGACAATAGAAGTACGTTTTGCATAATCCAATGAAAAATCACGTCATACTCATTGGAAGCAGTTATGTAAGTATCGATTTTCAATGAGCATTAGCTCTGGCCATAATGGAATATTTACATACAATATGACAAAAAAGCGATCGTAAAATAGCCATTCGAGTTTTACTCGAACAAACGGAATGCCATAAATCTCCGTTTGATGGGAAACCAGTGTATTCGTTGGGTTTGTCAACTGCATTATTTCCTATAATGTTGAGTAATTGCTTGTTTGGGGAATTTTTGTAGTAAAAGTTATTCTTAGATCTGACAAATATTTTAAATATATGGACAAAATCAATTTTGGAATAATAATTATTAATTGTTTCATCTATTGGCATTTTGATATTTCGAACAATATTAGTAATCTATTATATTTTCGAGATTTTTCAATCCATTGAACACAAGACAATATATTGTTTCTAATCGATAACCTTTACCAGTTTCACTCTCCTCAACTGAGGGAAGTCTCGAATAATTGTGTATGTATTTAGCACATCTATACATAAAAAGGCAAAGACAAAACGGTTAGGTACTATTTTCTCCTCTGTTTCTCGACCGATGTTCTTTATTTTTGTATTGTTTAGTAGCTATTGACGACTTTCAGTGCAGAATATATAAAGAATCTTTATTCATATCTTTTAAAATAACTAGTTTTTAGATAAATTATTAATAAAATTCAAGTGAGTGGCGCCAACTATGAACAAGTAGCTTCATCTAATATTCAAATTTTGACAGTCGTCAACAGTAAAAATGTAATTGTGGACAATCGCAGTGAGGTATCACAATTTTTTATATAACAATTAAAAAACCTAACCTAACCTAACCTTTACCAGTTTCACTCTCCTCAACTGAGGGAAGTCTCGAATAATTGTGTATGTATTTAGCACATCTATACATAAAAAGGCAAAGACAAAACGGTTAGGTACTATTTTCTCCTCTGTTTCTCGACCGATGTTCTTTATTTTTGTATTGTTTAGTAGCTATTGACGACTTTCAGTGCAGAATATATAAAGAATCTTTATTCATATCTTTTAAAATAACTAATTTTTAGATAAATTATTAATAAAATTCAAGTGAGTGGCGCCAACTATAAACAAGTAGCTTAATCTAATATTCAAATTTTGACAGTCGTCAACAGTAAAAATTTAATTGTGGACAATCGCAGTGAGGTATAAAACTATTACTAAATGAATGTACTTTTACTTACAAAGATGTATGGTGTCAAAGCCTTCTTTTCTATTCATTTATGACATTAATTTTTTACAAAAACGATGACAGCTATTACTTAAGTTACCAAAGCGAATGTGTTTACCTATACGCAGTTATATATATATATATATATATATATATATATATATATATATATATATATATATATAGATTTAATTATTTATTTTTATGCCATGTGCAAATAAAACTTGAATAAGTATTACAGTTACTTTTATGTTTTTTTGGGCAATAACACCACAATCGAAATAAAACGACGTATATTGCAGGATTACCGAACGTTTTAAAGTCTATTCTGACTTCGTTGTCAATGGCTTTATATTTATTGATGTAGATTGCAAAATGAAAATTTGATTTATGTCAATTTAAATGTCACAAATCAAATTTTCATCAATCAAGAATATTCCACAAACAACGTTTACATGGTTCCAGAGCCAATAGTTTGGGATCTACAGCCCTCTAAAGTGGACATTGTCCAGAATCCTTATGGGAATTACTTTCGGCTAAATTTATTTAAATTCAAGTATGTGATAGCTCTTGAAGAGTAGATTAAAAGTGTTTCGGGGCACAAAGCTCCAGAGCCAATAGTTTAGGATCTGCAGCCCTTTAAAGTTCATTTGGTCCAGAATCCTTATGGAAAATTCATAAAAAACGCGTTCAATATATGCCCATCGTTTTCTGAAGTCAGTTAAAACTAGATTTTTGTGGTTATTTGCAATTAAACCAATCTTCTAAGTTGTATGCTTATCTAAGGAAGCATTTTTTGATTATAAAGTAAATTTTGTTTCTTGCACCACTCTGTATACAGCGTAATTCAAATTCCACCCACACCGTTGGGTTCATCTCCTCGAAGGGATACACGCAGACGTCAGACTATTCGTACAATACCTTTAATTTGATAGGAGTGCAAAAAATAGTAACTAGTCCACCATCGTGGGCGGTCCGCCATATTGGATTTAGAGTGAAGTAATTTTATTTATCGTATTCTTCTCAGCAAACCTTTTCATTTGATACCCCCGACATATTGGATTTAGAATTATGTTGTCATCCAAACTAAACGTTTATGCAAAATTTCATCTCAATTTGTTGAGAACAACTGCGTCACATTTCAGTTGTAAGATTTCATCCGAAGATACATACAAACATTGCAAGTTCAATAAAAGCTTGTAAAAAAGATGATGATGGTAGTCGAAAAACGGAACGTTGGATGGCAAATCTAAAGAGGTTTTCGTATAGCTGAGAAAAAGTACGATAAAAATTTGTTTCTGAGTTTGGATTTCCTATATAGTTAAATAACGCTACAAAAAAAAAATAATAAAAAGGTAATCTCCAATTTTATGATTTTTTTCGGATATCTTCGGAAATATTAGGAAATTTCAATATCAATATTCCAATTTAAAATATGGACCTTGTCCAACCAAGGAAGAAGTTTTATATGTAAGTTACGCACTGTCGGTAAATTCTTCTCTTCACAGATAAAAAAGTAGAAAATTTGTTGGATGTATAAACAATAAAATAACTTCCATTGATGTTACAAAGGTATCGCATGACAATCGGAATCAGTTCAATGACAATTTAGGTGAAGAGAACAATATAATTGGTGTACTAAAAGGAAATACGGTAAAATTTCGTAGGATACGGTTTAATTATGGGACTACCCTATCGGAAACAGATATCAATGGTTAACAACGTAAACAAAACAGATTCACAAAAGAAAATTAATTTAACAAATATATTTCCTCTTATTTTCTAAACGCTTTTCATACTTTGAATGACAGCTCAGGAATAAATCCGTTGCTATATGCAATATGAATGGTGTTTAAATGCTATTCGTTTGTCCTCGTGATAATACAGCTTAGTTTTGTTATTGCAGATCTGTGTTTACCTCCTGTTTGTTCAATTACGTTTTATTCACTGACATATGATGAATATTTGTCGGATACTGAGTCATTTTGGATAAGTTAAGCTTCAACTCTATACCTAATCAGCATACAACTAAATATAATCTATATATATATATATATATATATATATATATATATATATATATATATATATATATCTTTGGTACCTTCAACCGATTTTATCTATTTTTATGTTTAGCAGCTATTTTCGAGCTTTAGTTGAGATAGCTAAAATTCAGTTTCCATATGGGTTTATTGATTAAATAAAATAAAACAAAAAATTCATAATTTGCATCCATACTGTCAATGCCAAACATATGATAGTCACAGTGGCGTCAGATAGCTTGGACAGAAAATTTTAAATATGGAATGTAAAAAAGTAACAGTAAAACTAAGAAATTTTTTTCCTTTTATCCTAAAGTTGTTCTACATTTTCACTCTATTGAAACAGAACTCACGAAAATTTATATCACATAATAATCAGTGTTTATTGGGCTCTCACAAGTTTGTAACTTTTATTGAGTTATAAATATGGTTTGTCAACTAAAATCAGAACTATTTTGCAACTAAACAATTTATTTCTAATAATATTTTATTAATTTTACTTTTATACTTTCAATTTATATTTAATTTAATTTTACTGCATAAGTTTCATGTAATTTTACAAAAATTATAAAAATCTTGAAATGATGCACATATCTTAAGATTCAAGAGAAATAGTTAGATTTGGCAACCCTGATATTCAAGGCCATCGTCGTTGTACCGCATTTGATTTGAATTTTGTCATTTCAATACTTTTTTAGCCATCAGGTAAAAAGTTTTCAATTCAGTCAGAAAAGTTGTCAATGTATTGTTTTCAAGAATTCAATTTCAATCTATTGCTAAAAATTGCCAAAAAAATTTAATAGTAGGTGCTTCGTAGGTATTTCTGTGTTCGATATAAAACAGAAATTGTCATGGGTTCCTAGGTAAGTGTGTTTCACTCAAATTAATGAAAATATACTGATATATTGTAGTTGAAGATATATTAATAGGTGCTTATGCATTGTAATTATATAGTACAACATATTCCTACTAACTTTTGAGTTAGTTTCTTGTATTTTCTTCGTACGAGTTGAAATCGAAACTGTGAAATGCCAAAATAAAGATTCTAATTTAGTTCTATTACACACTTTTATATACTTTAAGACTTGGAATTTGTGAGTCTGAAATGAAAAATATTTTTTATATTAGAAATCCTATTAAAAATTATAACTATGTGTAAGTATATCTAAACACAGAAGATTTAGATACGTATATGATTCCATTCTTCCAAAGTCCTGCCTTTTAATACAAGGTAACTAAGTTTGACTTAAAATAAACATATCATTGACCTTTTAGAGATATGTGTTAAAGCCTATTTATTAGTATAAGATAGGTACATTTATTCTAGAGTAAAATATATTTTCATTAGACATTTTTCTGTCCTGTGTCAGACGTTGACTTTAGTTCAATAGGAAAATAGTGTTGTAGGTCAGTATTGACTTTTCGGACAAGTAGTACTAACTTTTGTAAAAATTATTTTTCGTAAGCTTTTTCTTCAAAATAACTGTTATAATATAGTTTAATCTAACATATTTTTTAAAAAAGTCTCCATTAAAATGCAGTAAATTAGGGTGGCGCTGATGCAGCAAGAGAATGAATTTTAAAAACCACGCCAAAAGATTTTAGAATACTTATTTTAACAAAGTTTTAACTACAATTAGATTCATTGAGGCTATATACGTTACAAGATAATCTCCTTAACATCAATTGTGGACAAATGTAATAAATACACGGATTATTATGATGCCGGCCACTCGGGTGTCATCATTTACAAAGCCAATTCGCTCATTCTCCGGTGCTTCAGTGCGAGCTTGTGTTATCAAGTTTTCACTTGAAAAAATCGAATCAATCTCATCAATAATAACTATTTATAGTTAACTCAACTCCAAAAAATCATACAATCATTTCATTAAGGATTAAAAATTTAATAATTCATTAAGTTGCCAATTGAATTTCATACCCGATGAATTGTGAGCGATCAAAAATTAATAACCAATGAATTGTAATTGCGGTAAAAGAGATCCACTTCGTATAACTATAATTTTACTTCACTCTTATTTCAATCACCTTGTAAACGTAACTACCGATGTGCCACCCAATACAACATATTTGAACCACCCTGTATAACTTTAAGTCTATTTCACCTTATATTTAATTTTTTTTTAATAATCACTGAGGATACATAAAAAAATGTGCCTACGAATTGATAACCTCCTCCTTTATTGAAGTCGGTTAAAAAGATCGCAAATAGAAAATTGAAATTAGAAAAAAAAGTTGTGCTGTTATTGTGTATTAATTGGATTTTATCTATATTTGTTTATTTACTATAATATATTGTCTTTCGATAAACGATGAAACTGGTAATATATAAACTGATCCCTGTTTTTTTACATTGTTTGGGTGTTTCAAATCAAGGTAGTGTCGGGTCGGTCGATAAGTGACAAAGTGTCGCGAAACAAATGTAATTTCAATCTTTTGCATTTCATTACCAACTTATCTATTTTCATTTAAGTAGCTTTTGTTTTAATTAACGAAGAATAGATTGATCTCCCAGAGTTAAAACGGTAATAATTGAGTAACTTGCAACTCACTTTTTGTTTTCTTCTTCCCAATCTTCCTAACACGATTCCATACTTTCCCCCACCCTTTTTCCTTTCTCCTCCACTGGTTCTGGCCACTACTAACGTTCGTCCTTGGAAGCGTTCCCAAGTCCTTTAAACATACTAACAGATCGGGTATTTTCATTTCGCAAATTATAAACTGAACAAAATTGCAATTCTCGCGTAACAACACCTGAGACGTCGTTAACCACAAGGTAACACTCGCGATGTTATTTGCGAGACTAAACAGCTGGGAACGCAGCTTTCGTGAACTAACAATAGCGGAAGAAAGAGGACTTCAATTTCAAAACGGAAGATACGCCTTGTGAGCACTAGAGCTGAAAAGTTAAAGTTCTCTGTTTACTGCTGTGTCGATATGAAATATAATATGATGATATTATAGCGGAACAAAACGACACACGAACCACTGAACACACCTTTCATTTAGGTCATCTAATAAGGACCGATGAGGTTGGGTCTTCGAGAAAATTAATGCTTTGTCGCAGAAATTATTGTTATTGTTTTAAAAAACTGTAAACTACATAATGCTAATGCAAATGGTGTTAAAAATTATTTTTGCTGACATACATAAATAAAAGCATTTGGCGCATATTTATACAAGGTGATTATAAATTGGTTCAGATCGCACTCGTAGAGTGGATGTTTTGAAACTAAAGCTTCTTAATAATGGTCCACACTTACACATCAGAAAATAGATCAGTCTGGTAGTGAATCGCAAAAATCAGGCTTTGTTCCGAGACTTCCTTCCGACACCCCTTTGGCCTGGTAATATCCATACAACTTAGTTTTCTGTGAAAGAACTGGGGACGAGGTTATAAAGGGTGTTTTTTTAGAAGTATAGAACTTTGAAATGAAATAAAATAAGGATTTTTTTAATTGACATGAAATTTACTTTATTCTGGCATTATAATTTGAATATGACTTCTGGCATATGACCGCCACGGCTGACTCGGACGTAGTCTAGAGGTCCAATTTTCGATGATTTTTTCTAACATTTGTGGCCGTATATCGGCGAATGTTGCCCTCCAAGTGGTCAATTGTTTCGGGCTTATCGGTGTAGACTAGCGACTTCATGCTTTACGTATCCCCACAGAAAATAGTCTAGCGCGTTAAATCGCAGGATCTTGGAGGCCAATTCACGGGTCCGAAACGTGAAATATACGGTTACCAAACGTTTCTTTCAATGAATCAATTGTGGCACGAGCTGTGTGACATGTTGCCCCGTCTTGTTGAAAGCACAGCTCGTGTGCATCATGATTGCTCAATTCATGAACGAACAAGTTAGTAATCATGGCTCTATAGCGAGCACCATTGACTGTAACGTTCTGGCCAGCATCGTTTTTAAAGAAGCACGGACCAATTATTCAACCAGCCCATAAAGCACACCAAACACTCAGTTTCCAAAATACTGTAATAACGAGAGTACCGTCAAGAAATATGAGCTCTTAATTGTTTTATGCTTACTCCTCTGCCTAAACTTAAAACATTTATAAGAATTGAGCACATCAGTTGGAACAAACAAAGAATTCGGCCAAGTGCGAGTATGAGTCGTGAACTATACTTTTTAATATTAAGATTTGTCCTCCATTTTCGTTTAGGTTTTCTTGAACGGCACCACATTCCCTTATTTATTTAGAAGTTTTTAGTTTGAAGACGCGAGATGTAAGACCGACATCTAGGATTTTCAAGAGAATCAGTACACAAAGGTTCCGAATCTGGAGCCGTTCCGTGTAATTGCTGTTCTCCCTTAACTCCTAGGACAGAATGTCACGATAAAATTTTCAGGTTACTTCACCTGTCAGAGATATTGAATACTCTCTTCGAGGTGTCATTCCTAGATGTCGGTCTTACATCTCGCGTCTTCAAATTTAACGAAATGCATCAAATGCATAAAGAAGTGTTCGAGAGGACATTCAATTGTGGGAAGCGTGTTTATATTTAAAGCTTCTAGTTTCGGAGATAAGGGAGTAGTCGTTTACAATATTCTAAACTCTTTGAAAAGTAAAAAAGTATTTGGATTTCGTATAACGAACACTTTCATTGGACACATTACAGGATGTACTTGAAACCATTAGTTTTTTGATCGAATTTAAAAAAAGAAATTAAGGTATTACTCTATATATTAAACGTTCGATTTTATTGATCGAGTTTGTTAAGATCTATTAAATTGGAACCTAATTTTGCCCATCTGAAGAAATACAGATGGATTGGTACATGTTTCGTGGCCTTTGACACCAATACTTGGGTTTTTGAAGTGTACGTTTTGATGAAGTTATTACACAAGAATAAGATTCAATGCATCTCTGCCATACTTAAGCTAAAATAATTATTTAATATTCTTATTCTGACCTCAACTTACCGTTTACTGTTTTAGTTTCGTTATTTTTCGTTGTTAAGTTTTCCTTTTCGGATTCCGAAATTTCCAAAGTCTTCTTGATAGTGTAGGAAGTGATACTCGATCCTAAAAAACAAAACAAATATATCAGTTTAGTTTACCTAAATAAATTTTGTAGACTGAAAAATATTCAATTCAATTTAATTCAATAGCTTATTTTAGAGAACAGAGATCAAAGCTTGCAGATGTTGTTTTTTGATTATTTCATTCGGTATAAACGATTTGTTTTGCATTGACTTTTATGCTAAAATGCTTCAAGTTAATTAATAATAATTTGAATTTCAGCATTTAGTAATTTTATAGAATTTCTCTTGATAATTACACTAAATTCTTTTCTGTAACAGTTCCGGTAACTGGGGTGGAAAAAGTTTTAAATAGTCACCAGGGTCGGATTAATATATTTTGGGGCCTTTAGACATTTTTACTATCGGTCCCCTAATAGAGATAAAAATTTCGACGTTGACTGAGAATCCCATGGAATGATGCAGTTTTCTGTTCTAAGTAATATTTAAGGCTGATAGTTTCCTTTACTTTTGACTTCCCATTTCAATTCTGCGGTAACATTCAGTGCCATTTAGTGATGAATTAATAAAATAATTTATATTTAAAAACGAACCGATTTCAGCTGACTTAAAATAAAAACCGTTTAGAAACCGTGTGCAATCAATCACTATTTAAAGTAAAATTCAATTCTCCCTCTCTCTTTCTCCCTCACTAATTTTTATTCTTCGTCTATATCTTCCAAATATATTTTAACTCTTTACTTGTTTTATTATTTGGACCACTTTCTATAAGTGTAACTCTAATTCACTCTATATTGGATCCACACTGTATATGCTTCTGTGTATTGATCACCCCTACATAACTTATTGATCAATCATTTTCTGAACCACCCTGTACAACTATAATTCAACGCAACACAAAATTACAACGGTTGTGATATTTTTAAAACCACCCTGTATAAGTACAAATCTTCTCCACACTAATGACTCTTTCTATTTTTCTATTGTTTAAATTATTTCTGTATACCAATGATTTTACTTCGCCCCATATGTCTAGTATTCCATTTATGCAACTGCTTATGGTAATACCCTATATAACAAAATTCATCTTTTTGAACCACATTTTATTACTATAATTTTATTCTACCATTCATTTAAATCATACGGTATATGCAACTGCTTCTAAAATTATATGAACCCATGTCTGTTATTATATCCCGTCCTATGTCGTATAATTCAAGTAGTCCTAACTACTTATGTTTATGGATGCACTATATGTTTCCGGGCTATTTTGTCGAGGTCTATTGGAATGTCTTCCGAACGATTTCTCTGCAACTGCGGCAGACATTTTCAGCGGCGCGGGCGTAGTTGATACCTCGTTGGGTGCTCGAATGCTTACATAACAAATTTTTTATACACCCTGAATAACAATAAATGTTCCTTAACATAATGTAGTTTAAATCATCAAAATTGCCCAAGCCGTTTTTGAATAATTGCCGTTATGCATAAAAAAAAGTTGCAAACGAATGGAAGTCTAACCGACTATATTCACGAACTTCTTCACGTGGTTCCATGCATGAAACTTTACCCAGGTTGATCTGAAGTAGCGAAATGTGATGAGACAACGGCAGTTGCTCCTCTCCACGCGGACAAATTCGTACATACAAGCAAAATTAAAATCAATTCCAAACTGTTCTCTAAATTTTTATTGGTTTGTTCTGTTTAATTGTTCGCAAATTAATTTTAAGACTGCTGCAATATGTGAGGTCTGTAATAATACCACGCTTGTAACAACTATATAGCTATATATCTGAGTTAAGGCGATTTTTGCGGAGGCAATAATTTATAGAGAAGTTTTTCAAACGCATTGTATACAATACGATCATTCGATCGGGATGGACCCAAGATATTGACAAATGTCATTAATTGCCCTTACACTTGTATATCTTGAAATTTTGCCGTAAAATTTGTTGTAATAAATGCTTGTGAATATTCTGCTAAACTAGCCACCATTACTTTCTCGCAGATGTCTTGACAGTCACTGTTAATTAATTTTTCTTTTAAAGCAATTTCAAGGCTCTGTAATGAAAATTGAAGATAAATAGATTGAAGCGAATTATCATATGAAGCTACAAAATATTTTTGGTATGTCACAATCGGATGAACCTGGTTTATGTGGTGCGTTTTGCAAATATTCTCGCAACAATATTCAAATTGCAAATCTTATTACATTATGAACTGTTTCATTTTTTATTACAATAAAGTTATGACTTTTTGAAAATATGTTGAAGGCATTCACATTTTCTACAATTTAGCCAACGACGGGTTTTTATTTTTTAAATAACTTCTATGGATTAGCTATTAAAATCAGGTCAATAACATATTCAAAATAATTTCAAAAAACGCGTTTTTTTTAAGTAACCGCTTCAGCCCTATGAGCTCGTTTTGAAGTAAAAACATAAGCAAATTGTTGTTTAATCTCATGTTGAAAATTGCTTTAAGCTTTGATCGATGGACTGGTGTATTATACACTTATGTGAAACTAATCTTTTAATAAAATTGTAATATTTATATATGCGACCAGAGTAGATTTCAATTGTTTAATTCTATTAGTTTACAATCTGAACTCCATAAATCAATTACTCGAAGTTAAGAATGACCTAAAATCCATTAGAAGCGGAAATTACACTTACTTTTTAGTGTTTCCTGAGTTTCTTGGTGAATGGTTCTAAACTGTCTTTTTTTCGGCGAGCCGTCTGAATCCCTAGAAAACGAAACAATGTTTAAAGGAATGTATTTTCCTATCAAGGTATCACCCAATAGTTGAA
Organism: Octodonta nipae; assembly: GCA_034190945.1. Classification (NCBI taxonomy): domain Eukaryota; kingdom Metazoa; phylum Arthropoda; class Insecta; order Coleoptera; family Chrysomelidae; genus Octodonta; species Octodonta nipae. Next base: position 148,405,986 of record CM067218.1, read on the forward strand.
TGAACTCTTTTTACATAAATAATTGATTGCCGAAGCATATTAAGATTACGCACCGAATGTTTGTGGGTAATTACATTGTGAAATGTGACACTTTTAGAGAGACAAAAATTGTGTTAGTAAGTTGTATACTTTTTTCGGGAAGAACTAGAATAGTACGGTTATCTTAATACGTCCATATTTTCAAAACTAGCATCAACAAATTATATTTATTAATTAATATATTTCGCTGTTATTGTAATAAATGCAATTAGTATTAATCATTACCGGTATGCATTAATAAATCGAATCAAATGATCAATGTTATGCTTAATAGGCAAGGAATTACTATTTTTATCGGTTTTAATTAATAATTCTTTAACGATTATGATCAAATTGATAAAACAAAGTATTTCATTTGCTCATACGTTTTAAGTATTAATTACTTTTACTACCCAATAAAAGATTACTTCAAATTATTATTATATTATAAATTTTTTAGGTTGATATATACGAAATATACCAATTAAGAAAAAATGACGCAAATCTTAAATTTAGCACTAGAGTTTAGCAGCTAAATAGTTTCGTTGACTACTAAATTCAAACTAATTTAATAAATATTATAAATAGGTGATTGCGAGGGTAAATTAAGTTCAAGGATAGTAAATTCTTGAGTTAAGTTCAGCTGAGTAACGCATTTAGTGAGGTATATGCTTTAAGTTATCATTTTATTGTATAATTAATTTGATAAGTTTCCAAAAATTATAAATTTGAATAACAAAACAACAACTGATTATTTAGGAGCACTTCTCTTCCCAGTTCATTTGTTTTTGTTTTGTTAATATAACTTTAAACTTGCAATTTACGGGGAAATTTTTCAACTGCGCGATGAAGAGCTTCCAGCTTTGGGCTGTTACATAGGAATTTTAATTTGATACTTCGTTGACATTTTTAATTTTTGGTTTCTTCGGCGCTTTTTGAAAAACTACTCATAGCATGCGACGACCTCCGAATCTTCCTTAATAGAAGACAATTGAAAAAACTATCCAAATCGATATAACAAACATGTGAATATCATCAAAAACTAACATTAACTAAAAAACAAAATCTCATAGTAATAATACGATTCTGGTAGTTTGATAGTATTACCACCACTAGCATCAATGCAACAACGAATTCGACGTGGCATGCTTTCTAAGACCTCAATAATTTCTGCTTAGGAAACATTTCTCCATTCCTCTAGAGCTGTTTCCCCGAGCTGCTCTACGTCAACGCTCTACGTTGCCAGGGTTGCCTGTTAAACATATTCCACAGGTGGTTAATTGGATTAACATCCAGGGATGAAGTCGGGCATTCCAGAACAGTCACACCTTCCTAATCTAAACAATACCTCGCAGCTCTACTGGTATTTGGGGGCGTGTTATCCTGCATGAATAGGAAAGAAGTGACAAAAAACCTCCAAAAAAGCGCTACAGTTGGTAGTACTAGTTTTACATATCTCGAACCTGTTAGAGTTTGTCTTATGGGAATCAAGAAGTTTTTTCCTTACTTATGATACCATCTCAAAACATTACAATCCTTTGTTTTTTGAGACCGATGGTGCAGCACAGTCTAGCTTGTCTCCCACGACCTCTTAACACACAAATTCGCCGATCATCTGATTTTAGGTCGATTCTGGTGTCATCTGAAAATAGCACATTTCTACAATCTTCAATTGTCCAGGTTGAAGCTCCAAACACCAATTAAGCCGAACAAATTTGCTTTGAGGAGATACCTGTGGAACTCTTAACGTCTTCTACTGAACAACTCCCAACTGTAAAGTGTCTTCCTTATAGCTCCAACTGAAATTCTAACACCGGTAGCTTACAAGAATTGCCTTTGTAGCTCTGGGTTAGATGTAGGGGAATTTCTTCGTGTTGAACTAAGAAGCGGTCCTGGCGTTCTGTGGTAGCTCCTCTTCCACGACTTCTGCTGGGCAAATTTTTTAGAGTTCCTAGTTCGGGAAACCTTTTTTGGAACAACCCCTTGTGCAACTACTACCGTTTTATTATCAACAAATATGTTTGCTTTATTATGTTTACATTTATTTCATATTCTTTCATATATAAAGTTTTGAAGGAACTGGTTGCATTTTTACATACAACCAAATTGATTTGGAATCACCCTGTAGCTTCCATATCAGTTTGGTTGTATGTATATCAAAAATGCAAATATATCCACCAAAACTTTAATCCAAATGATTTATTGATTGGGCTACTCGTTTGTTATAGATACACATGATTTACAGGAAGTGAATAAATATCTTTCACTAGTAGAAAATAATGTTGAATATAATGACACAATAATTTCTAATAAGGCATCATTATGTTAAAAGAAAATATTACAACATCCAATATGATGTTACTTATGGCCAATACAAGTACGATTATAATAAACAATTTTATTTAAGTGTATTGTTATGTCACATAAATAGGATTTCTGCATGGAATCATTCGGTAGGGTCATTCAATTCCGCCGTTGATATTGTGTATTGAAAAGGTGTGTCGAATATGTTTAGCTACGGGCAGACGTAGGGTCGATTTTAATGAGCATTACTCAGTGGTATGAAATTTGTTTATGGCAATAAGCGTGGATTGTTTTCAAATGAGATGATCATTAAGAATATTTGTTTTGCTTATAAAACAGTATTCGAAACCAACGAAATGGTAGCATCCTTATGTCGATATTATAATTCCTTTATATACCGTTAGAATGTTAGCACTCTAAAATAATAAAATAATCCATGTTAAAAAACTACAAAAAAATGAACGATACTAGACAGCCAAAGATAACTAACTGTTTTCTTCTAAAATTACATGCTTTCTCTGAAGTCGGTGCCAAGTTAAGGTGAAAATAACTTGGGAAATGTAAGTTGGAATTTGCAACTTTGCTGTTGAACTTGGTTCAAAATTTAATTGTGGCAGAAAATAATATTTTACAATTTTTGATGATGTAATGGCTTAATTGGATGTAGTTTTCTTTTTAAAAATGTACTTTTTCGGCGTTGCCGAAAATGAAGTAATTTGTTTTTAAGTAAGGTTCATTATTTCGCCTAATCTCGTTTAGTGTTGAATACAATAGAGGAACTTTTTTCTAAATATTTTTATGTACATATTAACAAAGTTTTGCATATTATTTCAACTTCGTTGCCCCCACTGATTTGTTGACAATTTGAAAATCTTCTAATGCTAATTATAAGGCATTTTGATTCAATTCGACTTACATCCATTTAATAGTCTGTCCTCGACACAATTTTGTGATAATATATTTATTTTAAATTTAAATATATTCATTGTACAATTTTTAGTGCTATAGCATCAATGATTGCAGTTTTCAATTGGGTATTTGGCTGAATTTTGTAAACATGATAAATTTCAATAACATTGCAATAAGCTCGATATATGTTCTTTTATTTATAAATATTATTATTTTCTAAGATTATCTGGAATTAAATTCGAATAAAAATAGAGACCGAGGTGTGACGAGTGCTTAGAGCATATACCTGGCCTGAAATGCACCAATATTGTGACAAAACTAGAAAGAGAGGGCAACAGAGACAGTAATAGGCTATTTCAATTTGGAGCTGATTCCAAAGATCATTGACAACCTCCACCTAGTAAGTTAGATCACACGATGCTCTCCAGAAGTATATGCTCTAAGCTGGGAACCCATACATGGACACAGCACCACAAACAGAACTTACGTTAGGCTATTTTTCTATGCACAGATTATGCATATTAAGATCTTGACGTCACCAGCACTTTCAGCCCGTTTTAACTTTGCTATTTAAAATGTTAATTTTCTATTGCCTCCATTACAAAAATAATTGGTATTTCCTAAGAAAATTTACAATGATCATAAATCTATATATAAATAGGCAAAGACAAAACGATTAGGTACCATTTTCTCCTCTCTCTCAACCGATTTTCTTCATTTTTGTTTTGTTTAGTAGCTACTGACGACCTTCAGTGCAGAATGCTAATCTTAATTTATAATATTGGTTCATTCATTAAATAAAATATAATAAAGATTCATTATTTACGTCAATAATGTCAATGCCAAACAAATGAATGTGCCGCGTGTCGCTGCCGCCAGACTCAAACCATTGAGTAATTATATATAGACAGACCAATGCTATTATATACTTAGAGCATGTACTTCTGGAGGTGGCATGCAAGCGTTGTTATTGTTTAGTGGGTAAAGTAATCGTTGAATATCATAATTATACAGGGCGATTCCAGATATGTTAGAAATAATTTTTTTAATGGGTGGCACATAAGCAGTTGCATATTTAGGGTGTTTAAAATATAGAGTAGAGTGCAATTATAACTAATAAAATAATTATATAGGGAAGCCCATTAGCGGTTGAATTTACAGGGTTCTTGGAATAGAAGGTGCAGTAAAATTACAGTTATACAGGGTGGTGCAAAAAATGTTATACATAGATGCATATACAGGGTGGCGGAAATGGAAATGCAACATTTCGTAACCCATAAGCAGTTGTATATATAGTTAAGATGAAATATAGGGTAAGAGGAATTTCAGATATACAGGATGGTGATAAAAAAATGTTAGAATAGGAAATGATTTATAGAGTAGACCACGAAGAGTTCCATATATATAATGATTGAAATATAGGTCGGAGTAGAATTATAGTTACAGAAGATAATTAAAAATTTCATAAACAAAAAGAGTAAATATGGTGGGTCATAGGCAGTGGCATATACAGAATGGTTTACCCGGTGGTTGAAAAATGTTAAAAAATATTATGCATGGTCCATAAGCAGTTGCATATACAGGGTGGTGGAAATATATAATGAGAGGGAATTATTATAATGAGGATTTTAATAAATGTTAGAGAATTGAGTGCAATTATAGCTATACAGGGGTGTTAGAAAAAATAAATATGTAGGGTAGCCCACTTGCGGTTGAATTGTTGTCATATTAAATTAAGAATTACGAATTTGAACACAAATAAAGTTCTATGAATTATATCTGAAAAAAACTTGAATTACGTTACTTATTTGTAGAAGCGAGATGTAAGACCGACATCTAGGATTTTCGAGGAAACTATCACTCAGAGGTTCCGAATCTGGATCCGTTCTGTGTAATTGCTGTTCTCCCTAAAGTCCTAGGATAGAATGGCACGATAAAATTTTCATGTTACTTAACCTGCCAGAGATATTGTGACAATTGGTCGAATTTCGACCACTGGGCGACAGCTAGTAATAATTATTTTCCTGGATTTCACCAGCCCAATCCATATTTTTAATACAGTCAAATACTCTTTGTTTGATAACAATTTTAGATATTATCAAAATAATAGTCCTTCACTTTTAAGCAAAATTCATATTTCTTCACAAACCTCGTATTCAATTGAAAAATTGACACGTAATGTTATGGGGTTAAGACCGAGCATGTTTTTATGAAGAATAGCTGTTTCGATAAATATTTTTCATAAGAAAGATTTCCATTTGATTCCAACTTATGAAGACATACTGTATGTATAGAGACCAATTGAGAACCTCCATCTTAAAGTTGCTTAAATGACATTTATTTTAATTTAAGTCCAATCTATATTTATTAAACCACAGGTTTAAAACAGGAACTTTTGCTTTTTTTAATACTATCGCCTTTACAAAAGTTTACTCTATAAGAAAGTCCTTGAAAAAAAAAATGGAACCTCTTAGGGATCCTGTTTAACAGAATCCAATTTATACGATCCAGATTCTTTGAGCCGGTTACGAGTAAAAAAACACGTACAGATGCATTCTTTTTGAAGTGGTTTAAAAAACAAAAACTACTTAAAAAATACAAAAGTAACTAACGAAAAAAATATTTACAACTACACATTATTCAAAATTTTTTATAAATAGTAATATTCCAGCTTATGTAGACACAGCTATATGCAGAAGAATTGGGAACCTAATTGTTATTAACGCTTACTCCGTTTTCAGAGTTCGAAGGACGTGATTACTTTCATTTTATACTCTCGCCTTCACCAAATTTTTGTTGAAAAATGGTATATGTCATAAGAATGGACAAATATGAAACCACTTCTCCTTAATAGAACAGTTTAAACTATACAAATTAGTTGAATCGTTTTCGCGTAATAGGTGTTTTGACTGTTCATTACGGTTTTCTCTAGTCGTTTTTTTATTTTGTAATAAATACGTTTTTGAAAGTAGAAATGTAACAAGGGACAAATTCTTGTGTACAAATATGTGTACTGTATATTGCATAGACGTGGAGACATTTCAACCTCAAATATTTAATATTTTATGGAAGAATATAATTTTTTTCAGAGAAATTTTTTTTATGAACTAAATAAATTGAAGTTTCTAGTCGAGAACCTTTATGAGTTGCGCTTCCCTAAATTAATTGAAATATGGAAGAATAATTTTTGTAATTCACATACACAAAACTGAATTTAATGTTTTATGGCGAAATGAATATCAACACCTCGGAGTTCCAGAGAACACTAATCCACAGCTACCCAAAATCGGGAGTGGTACGCCGTTTACCTGTGATTCATAGCATAGAAATCACAAAAACTTGTATGATGACTAAACCTATCAAAACATTTGTCTCCTCCACACTAAAGTCTATCAAAAAATATTTCGCATACTACAGGGTCTTGTTACAGTTTTATTACGAGTACAGTTGCTTGGGTGAACCACTCTGTATACCCTTGATGTGACGTCTTAAATATTTGTATACTAAAAATAGCAATACTTGATCATTCAGGCTACTATACATTCGCTTTGTAGATATATAACCAAAATAAAATTAATACTAACTCATTCAGTCCTAAGATAAGCGTATTTCCACTCTGCTTCAATAGTGCGTGCGCCTCTGCGTTGGTTAAATCTTTCGTACTTTGTCCGTTGATTGATGAAATTAGATCTCCTTCGCGGACGCCTCTGAGTGCGGCTTTACTGCCTGGATTGACCTGCAACACATTCAGCACTTTAGTGTACTGTGGGTCATCTACTTTAAGGAAGGAAGACTTGTAGACCTGTTAATAACGTTAATACATTATGTGCTTTTAATTAAAATTAATCGTTACAGAAAGTTTTAGAAACGCCCTTTAAATAATTATAGAACATAAACAATTAAAAATTTCGCATTGTATAACTGAGCTCATGTTATTGAATATATTTATGCGTATAATCAGTAGATGGCGGACCTGGTCTGAATTTATTATATTAGTTATAATTTCTATATCTTAGGGATACATTCTCCGTTTGTTTAGACAATATTGTGTAATAAATGTTTTTGTTAAATGTACATTTTTGTACACTTTTTTAAGTTCTCACTCTCTTTTTTTTTAACAGTAACAAGAACTAACTACATTTTGATCTTAGACTATGATCATAATAATTCTTCGTTAATATAAAAAAGAATCAAATCCTAACAAACATTGACTATGTAAACTTGCATTTTGTGAAATTTCTGATCAGAAAAATAAATGAGAGAAGTATCTGATATTAAATAGTTAACCTAGATTTATTAATTTTGGAGTGATGTCGAGGCGAATGAAATTTGTAAAATTCGTGATTCAACATGTATGGATTCATTGAAATCTTCACTAGAAACAAAGAAAATACCTTTAGTTACTGATCGCTTTCTTCTGAAAATACATGTCATGACCCTCTTCGCAAAATTATCTGTTAAAAATAAAAAAAACTTACGAAAGTTAAATCAAAAATCGGAACTAACATCGAAAAGATTGTTGATTATTTTGTGTGTAATAGGTATTCAAAATAATTTTTTGCAACGGCCGCTACAGCCCATAATGCAATCAATTATTCTAAAGATCTTTAAATTAGTCTGTATTCCTAATGATAGCCAAATAAAAATTTATATTTATGTAGATTTCCCCCACTTCGAAATACTGAGCTTAATATTTGGAAATGAAATTGAGAATATAGGGCTTCACTTAAAGTTTACAGGAAATATAAGTCGAAATCCTAATCTTAATTATGGAGGACAAATTAGAAAATTAAATAAATATTTTAATAGAATGAAGCTCATTATGTAGTAGATCAAATGAAAAGACTCCTTCTGAGAAATGAAGGGGTATATTCTCTGTACATCTTCTAAACTAATTAGCCAGTAATTTGCAAAAATGTGTAGTAAATGGCAGGATAATGAACTGAAAACTATTTACCTACACTTTCTTCTAAACCATCTAACCTAACCAAATGTAACCTAACCTAACCTATTAGAAGATATTCCTTTAAGTGTGGGACAGAATATGTTGTGTGTCCTGATGCAGTTCCGCCAAATTACAGGTAAAATTCAGGAAAATTTAATTAATAAATTTCTCAACACATGGATAGGTCAGAATGTACTTATTTCGTGACCGGCATGTTCACTGGATCTGACACCTTGGATTCTCTTGTGGTGCGACACTTAGTTTCTTTTTGACGCGTGTGGTCATTTATGGGAAAGTCGAGCATTAACCGAACAAACGGTGACAATTCTGAACAATTTTTGTAGATCATAATTTCTAATTTATATTGCGATTTGGAGCATATAGTTTATTATTATTTATATTTCTCTTATTCTGCAAAATTTATGGAGAGAAATTTTGGGTGTTATAATTAACGACTCAATTTGACAACACCTTATATATGTGTGAAAGAAATAATCATGATTTATTTAGTATTTCAACGTTTGTTTAGAAAAAGGATTTAAGCTACATCTAACAAATTGAAATTTTTACTGAAATGAGAAAAACAACATTCATCAGATATTTGAAGACCCGAGATGTAAAGACCGACATCTAGGATTTTCGGAGAAACTAGCACATAGAGGTTCCGAATCTGGAGCCGTTCCATGTAATTGCTGTTACCCGTAACTTCTAGGTTAGAACGTCACGATGAAATTTTCAGATTAACTTCACCTGTCACAGATGTTGAATACTCTCTCCGAGGTGTCATTCTTTTGTACGCAAGACAATATATATAATATATATTGTTTCTGGTTAGGGAACCTTCATCGTGACATTCTAACGTAGGAGTTACGGGTATCAGCAATTACATGGAACGGCCCCAGATTCGGAACCTCTACGTGCTAGTTTCGCCGAAAATGCTAGATGTCGGTCTTTACATCTCGCGCCTTCAAATTTACCGATATGTATCAAATACATAAAGAAGTGTTCTAGAGGACATTCAATGGTGAGAAGCGCAACTCATGAAGGGTCCCTAACCAGAAACGATATATATTATATATATTGTCTTGCGTACAAAAGAATGACACCTCGAAGAGAGTATTCATAAGATATGTCTACTTACAACTTATAAAGATTACAACATAGTAATTGAAACGTGCTTCTGATGTAAAAATAATTATTTAGTTTTAAAGCATTATTTTTTTGTATTATTCCTACTGAAAATTATGAAATTATTTTTTTGATTGTAACAAAAAAAATTATTTACCAAATATTCCCGTCGTCTTCCATGAGGCGAACAGAACTTCAACATGTTTCACTGTTTGAAAAAAAAATACACAACGATTCAAAAGAAATAAAGAATTCTAAATGAAAGCGAGAAGTCTTTCAGTGAAATGACTACCCTTTCAAAGCGTTTATTATTCAACATAATGCAAGACGATGTCACTTCATAGGTCACTAAGTTTTTACAGTCCTCCAATTGAAAGCTCAAGAAGTGCTTTTATCCGCGTGCACGCCGGGTGTTTCCAAGGTTGCTTAAACGTAAGGTGAACTCTTTTTACGACGGGCAATAAAAAAGATGTTGGGGATGATAGCATTATATATGGGGTTTCTCAAAGTTACACACTAATTTTAAAGGCTAATATTATGTTGAAAAGTTCTTACAAATGTGTGTCTTGAAGGGCTTGGTTTTCAGTATAGAGAGCTTTTATTTTTGAAGGCCCCCTACTTATACTTGAGAAAATACACCAGAATGGTATAAAATCTTCTTTGACCCATACAAATACCCATACAACTTGGATTTCTGTTTAAGAGCCAAGGAAAAGGTTTTAAATAAGAATCTCTTCGTTAATAGAAAAATCAATAAACTGTAGTAAATTAACAAATATAACCTCCAACTAATATACAACACAAGCACAACATTTTCTTTTCGTTCTAAGAAGCTTTATATTTCTCTGTGTGCGATAATTGTCAGAACACCTCAATAAACTGCAACGTTACCAGTTACAAAGGTGCCATTACATTAATGTGCTGTTCAAGTTCATATTATAAAAAACATTTTCTATTAACACTTTTGAATAATATTTGAATTTAGAATAAATATCCTATTTTTAAATTGCTCAGATTTTAGAGCATATACTTCTGGATGTAGCGTGCAATGCACATTAATACCGGATCTTAGAGCATATAATTCTTGCATAAATAAAATATATTGTTTTGTAGTATTAGGTATTGTCAAAAAACACTTTCAATTTCAAATCAAAAGAAAAGTTAGTTTCTTTGCAGTTTTTGGGTTAAGGTTTTAACAAAAATTGAGAAAATAGTTAGGATAGCATATTATGAAAAAAACAAACTGTTTAGCATGAAACTTTTTCATGTAACCAGTGACATAGGTATAATTATGATATAATTAAAATTTAAGGAAAGAACTGTCCCGTCACTGATTTTTATTATTCGTAGGTATTTAAAAAACGATCTACAATTTTCATTTTAGTGTATCCAAATCCCTGGATGAGTCGTGGAGAACTACAATTATGACCACATAGATCACATCTAATTAGCCTAGGATTTTATTTGTTAGGACATTTGAAAACGTTAATTGATGATTAACAAGTGCAGAAACGAGAAAAACTAACAATTATTTCTGTGCTGTACCATCCACACGTAATACACTAGAAATAATTTTTAGAAGAGTTTGCAGGTTGATGAATAGAAGAACTGGAGGCTTGTAAACAAGTATGTACATGTAAATTGTTTTGGTATATTAGCAATTTTATGTAAAGGGTTCTTGCTGAGGATGCAATGGAACAATTGAAATTATTAATTACTTTCTTCGCATGGCAACTTTCTTCACTATTTTCATATTCACGCCCTTAGGAATTGATTTTAGAAAAAATCCTAACCTCAATTTACCCCAAATAGTTAAGCCCGATTTTGTCAAAAACGGTTTCGCCGTTTCAGTGCTTTCCTAAAAACTTTAGATAGCCCTTTTAATCACCTATCAACACTTTAGGGGTGAATTTAAATAAAATGCTAAAAGTACATTTAGTCCAAATGCTGAGGCCAAATTCTATAAAGATTTCGTCAGCTCTATCGTACTAACTTTGACATACCTTTTCATTCCCCCTTTAAGGGTTGAAATGAAATAGCCTATGGTTGAACTTAAGTTCAAGTTATATCCCCAGTAATTTTTAGCACAATTCGTGAATATTAATATAGATATAAACTTGCTTCAAAATGGTAAGTGGAGCGACAGAAATGAATAAAGCTTTTTTGTACAAAAATAAATGATAATAAGTCTTTATTCGTTTATAAAAAACGTAGCTTGACTGTTGCTATTGGGTTTTTTGGATTCAATATATTAACTGAAAATGTAATGAAATATCCCAGATTTCTCGAAATTTTTCATAAAATCCGAATAAAAATAAAAATTACTACACAATATATTGAAAATAAGATTTAAAAGCAATATTTATATAATCTTTTGGACATAAAACTTGATAAGGAATAAAGGAGGGCTTGTAAGGAAAAACGCTTGGAAACGTCGATTTGTATTTTTAACAAAAAAATTGTATAAGGCGTGTCATGTGAGTGTGGATAATACCAACTTTCTTATTTTAAATGCAAGCCCCTGTATATTATTTATTTTTTGGATTCTCCAATATATTCTAGACATAATTCATATATAATTGCCTACACATATATTCAACTGTTTTGGAAATATTAAGTATTTTCAGATTTATTACAAAAATTAACATTAAAAAAAAGAAAATTATTTCACGAATTCTCTACATTACTGACATAAACGGTTTCTCGCTTATTTCACGAAAATTTTCCGATTTTGCTGCCTGTAACCCAAGGAAAGGAACAATTCATGGTCATGTAAGACAGGTAAAAAAAGTAGCTGCCAATGCTCTAAGTGATTATACGAAATTGGATATTATGCTTATGTTTCAAGTAAATTCACATAATTCTGGTCGAAAAGCAGGCCGACTGTTCAATGTTAGCCACACATCAATTTTTGGGGTATTAAAAAATTAAATGCATCCCTATAAAATGAGGCCGACTCAGGAGACCATTTCGTTAGGAGAACGTATTTGTGTGGACAAATGATGGTAAGGTTAGACAACAATGTGATCCAATTAGAAGATGTTTTGTTTTCTGAAGAGCGCACATTTACACTTCACGGTCAAGTTAATCGTTAAAATTGCCACTATTGTCCTAATGAGAATCCTCACTGGATTACAAAAAAAGTAAACGTTTTGGCAGTTTTTATTGATCGCAACTTGAATGGAGATAAATATTTAGAACTGCTCCAAAATAATGTCGTGCCAACTTTGACAAACTCATAACATGAACCAGTAAACTCATAACATGAACCAGTAAACCCACAATACCCGCCAATACAATATGGTTTCAGCAAGATGGAGCCCTGACCCATTACAAAATCAGTGTCCGGCAGTACCTGAACCAAATTTTTCCAAATCGGTGGATTGGGCGGCGCGGATCGGGCAGAATGGCCAATGGCCAGCACGATTTCCTTATACGACGCAATTGGACTACTTTTTGTGGGGATATGTCAAAACTGCTGTATACAAAACTAAACCCCTGACCTTAGTTGTCCTAAAAAGTCACGCTTGCGATTAGATCAGTCACGCCTGAGATATTGAGTAACGTTAGAAGACACTTGAACATTTCCTACAATGACATTAATGGTTATTTGTTTTTTATATTTTTAAGAAATAATCAGTATTACTTATTACATTTGTGAAATAAAATAATTTTCTTTTTTTAATGTTAATTTTTGTAATAAATCTGAAAACATTTAATATTTTAGAAACAGTTGAAGTTAGGTGTAGGACTTTGTTCATGAATTATGTCTACAATTTTCTGGAGAAACCAAAAAATAAATAATATACGGAAGCTTGCATTTAAAATAAGAAAGTTGGTATTGCCCACTGTCACATGACACACCCTATATACTTTTTTTTGTTGAAAAAACACGCTCTCCTTTATTCGTTATTGAATATATTCTATTTCGCTGTTCCACACTGTATACCAATAAATGCCAATTTGTAGGTACATCCCACAATATACCCCGAGTTAAATTTGTGTTGTACCAAATTTGCATTTAACCCTATACGTTGAACTTAAAAGCTCTCCGTTTGATCTAACCTTATCCACTTAAAACCTTGCGGTCTGAAGCAAGGGGTGGATCGACTACAAAGCACAAGATATCGAGTACAAACAATAACTATTTAGTATGCGTTAAGTGGCAGAAGTCAACAAACGACACTGCTGTTCACCAGAATCCTTAATAAGAATTCAAGTGGCGATTTTTTTATAAACATTATGTAAGCTCTGTAACTTAACGTGATTTTGAATGGGCTTATTGTCTTTTAAGAGGCATTTTTTTGTTTGAATGGTGGAAGAATATCCAAGGATTTGGTGTTGATGAAACACGGAGTAAAACGTTCATTGTATTTTTAGAATGAACTTGATGACTACGAATAATGTTTTTTAAGTATTGTTTAAGTGATACATTTTAAGAATATCAATTAAAAAGATAAATGCTGCAAAATTGACTTTTTTTAACACATCACTTAGTAAAATTTGCTGGAAGAGCTTTTGAACTTTAAACATTTTTTCAAGTTCTTTTAGATTTAATTTATTAAAATGTCGGTATATTCTTACTAGCATTATTTTTCATTTAGATGGGTTGGATATGGTATTATTAGAAGATATAAAGCATAATTTCAAACTAAATCACAATTTTGAAATTTCACTCTCCCTGCTATACGAGGGCTGCCTTTTATATTTCGGGATTGGACAACCCTAGTGTTGCAATCTGACAACTGACAGCTCTATCGTAAAGTTTGACATTTTTGAGGTTATACGTACTCAGAACGTTTTGACATACGAGCGCTATGTGTTGTTTACAGTAACTGAAAAGATTCATCTCGGCCAAAAAATGGAATTAAATCGTGAACATTTTCGTGCGATTATTTTTTACAACTTTCGACGTGGATTAAGTCAGCAAGACTGCATGGATGAACTTAATGTAATTTTTGGCGATGAAACTTCATCAAGGACCACTGTTTATCGATGGTATGGTGAATTCGAGGTCGTAGTTCACTCCAAGACGAATTTCGTGAAGGTCGTCCAAAAACATTTGTTGTTCCGGAAACCATTGATGCTGTGCGCGAACTGATATTGCAAGATCGTCATGTGACCTATCGTGAGATTGAGTGAGTCAACCTTACACGTTAGTGGGACCAGCATACATTCAATATTGAATAAACATTTGAATGTCAAAAAAATTTGTTCGCGTTGGATCCCATACAATTTGTCAATCGTTAAAAAAAAGGCTCGTGTCGATTGGTCGAAAGAAAAGCTCAACAAATACGATCGCGGTTCTTCAAAACACGTTTATGATATAGTGACAGGTGATGAATCGTGGATTTACGCGTATGAGCCCGAAAGTAAACAGCAGTCGACTGTATGGGTGGTATGAAGATGAGCCGAATCCAACAAAAGTTGTTCGCGTCCGAAGCCCTCCAAGCAAATTATCGCCTGTTTTTTCGGAAAAACTGGACATGTCGAAAACTTACCACTAGAACAACGCAGAACAGTCAGTTCTGAGTGGTACACAACCATTTGTTTGCCAGTTGTCTTCCAAAAAATGAGGAAAACCAACCGCCGAAGACGGATCACTCTTCACCACGACAATGCAAACTCTCACACATCAGCTCAAACAACTGCATTTTTGACCACTCAAAACATCGATCCGCCGTATAGTCCTAACTTGTCACCAAATGACTTCTTTTTATTCCCGTAGGTAAAAAACAATCTGAGAGGGCAACTTTTTTCGACACCTGAAGAAACGGTTGCTGCGTTCAGAATGCATGTTTTGGAGATACCTCAATCAGAGTGGAAATAGTGCTTCGACAATTGGTTCAAACGCATGCAAAAGTGTATAGATCTTCATGGGGAATATTTTGTAAAACAATAAAGCGATTTTCGATGATTAATATTTGTTTTTCTTCTCTAATCCCGAAATATAGTTATTTCTGAATAACACCTTAAAAAGAAACCCGAAAATATCACAAATAAACTTCAGAAAATAATTTAGATACATATGCATATCGTTTAAGCATTTTTTGAAGATTCGATCCAGAAATGGATGAAATGGGGTGAAACGAGATGTCAAAGTTTGTAACTACTCTAATTGCTGACGGTATTTTGATAAAATTTGATTGCAATATTTGGAGGAGATGAAAATGAAATGTCAAAGTTGTTAGAATAGTTTTAATATAAAGGCTTTAGATTAGTCTTTGGTTTCTTCATTTATAATAGACGAATAGGTTTGACGTGGGCTGCATTTGCAAACCTGGGACATGTATACGAAAGCCGATATTCCGATGTGTTTTAAATCAGTTTGTCGTGTCTGCTCTTACCAATGGTGCTGAGACTTTGACACTAACAAAAAAAGGGGAACAGAAAATAAGAGTGGCACAACGTACTATGGAAAGGTCTGTGCTGGAACTCACCCTCAAACATAGAAATACATACAAGAATCCACCCTACCGACGCAGTAGAGGGAATCACAACCCTAGAGTGGAACTGGACATAGCCAGAGTACAGGTTGACAGATGGACAAAGCGAATTATTGTTAACATTATTCTAGTTCTTCTCAGTGCCTCATTTTTCCCCTTTAAGTCGTGATATTTTAAAAACGGATCATTGAAAGTATATTTCATTTTCTACTTTCTGGAGTTAATGCTAAGCAAATTTAAGATGTTTATACTCAGATAAAATGGACAATTTGAGCTTTCAGCGGACTCTTAAAATAAAGTACTACACTCTTAAAATTAAACAAAGAGTTCACACCACAGATGTAACAAACCGATAAAACATTTAACCGCACATTAGACCACCAAACCACCACACTTGATAGATAAAACGGTACTGTTTATCGTCATTTTAAAGACAGTTGAAGTTCAATATGTTTCGTCAACATGGTGGTTATTTGATACCACTAAAACATACACGCCCTTATAAAGTATTAGGTTTCGACAAGTTTTTTTAATTAGGCAGTATTTCGGCATTAGAATGTCTCAAAGGAAATATGTGTCAATATTAATTTTATACGAGATCACCTTGACAACAGAAGGGAAATATTTTCCGTAGAAGCTTAATTGGAAAGTTCTAACGGTAAAGATGAATTATATTTATTTTACAATAGTTGAGAGACATATGTTATATATTTTGCTGCTAAAAACTAATTTATCCTCAGAATTTTCCTTTACCCTTTAATTTCAGAAAAATGATGAAAATTCTTTTATAGTCCTTGATATGGAAAAAATACTTTTCAAAATCCGACGAATTAGATTATCTTTTCTGTTCACATGTTTGGGGTGCGCTAAATGGGAATGTGATATTCATTTGTTTCTACAGGTAGGATTCCAACCCTTCCGGATTGCCCGGGAGACTCCGGGAATAATGTTTAACGTCCCGAGCTCCCGATCCGCGGTAATCTCTTCGGTTTTTTCTAAAATAAAATTGCTGTTCATTAACAACATTAATAGATTGCGCATAAAGACCTGAAAGTTGCGTAAAAGTCGTCAAGTTTTTTGTGTTGAATTAAATGTTAATAAGTAGCTTTAGTTCAATAAAATCCCGCTAGATCTAGCGGCAAAAAAACTGAAGCGAGTTAATAAATATTTTAACTAAAAACGGTCTTGAAGTAAATCAAATTTCCGCATATTTTGCTGTTATTGCTGGTATAAACTATGTCATAAATATTTCCGTTTACCAGAAACTTAAAATTGTAATACCTAAAATATATGAATAGAAGGTATGGAAGCATTAGATCTTACTTTAGAGGAAATTTTGAACTTTTACTGAAAGGACAAATGAAATGAGTTGGTAAGATGTTGGTAGTGAGTTTAGAGATATGTGTCAAGCTGTGGGCTTGTGACAAGCTTTAATGAATTTTTTGTGGCAGTGATTCACAATCAAATGCAGGGATATTTTATTCTTTCACAACGTCTTTCGTTTCACTGCTAGTCGTCATGAAAGTTTTGGAAAACAAGCAACAAAACTGACATAATTAATAGTAGATATGGCGTGCATTTATTGAAACTTTTTGATGAACCAAAATAGACAAAATTGAGGTACAATACATGAAAAGATTGATCCTTGAAGAATATTAGATTAATGCATCCGAAAATAATTGATTGCTCATTTGTTATAATTAATAGAACAATTAATATCTTCTAAGTTTTGATATAATATAAAAAAAAGAATTACACATTAATTATTTTTTTGTTCATAATTTGGAGCTCATTGTACCCCGGTGAGGTTTCGCCAAATAATGGGATATTGGCAATGTAAACTAATTTTTCCCAAGACGAATTTGATGAGTGTAATTTCAATTTTTTATCATTTATTGTAACAATATATAATAACTCTACTTCATGCTGCTTATGGACTACCAAATATAGCATTTTTGCTAACATTTTCTTAACTACTTTGTATCAGGCGCGGACCTAGAATTGTACTGAGGGAGGGGCGCAAAATTAAAATTGTGACAATCATAGGTATATATTTTATATTTATACATTTTAACCATACTGTATAGCTATAATTTCTCTACACCCTATAGTGCAAACATTTTATATATGCAAATGCGAATGGGTGAAGAAATATATAGCATTTTTGTTCTAACCTTAACTATAATTCTACTCCACCGTATATTTCAACCACCCCGTATACCTATCCATCCAATGTACCATTTTTTAACCACACTGTTTAATTATAATTCCACTGCATCCTATTTCTCAACCACTTTGTAGCAGTTGAACATTTTTTAACCATCCTGTATAACAATTATTCTGCTCCGCCCTATATTACAACTATCATATATATTGAACTGATCGCTGGATATCTTATATAATTATTTATTTGGCTTTTTTCTAACTAGCGTGTGAAACTATAGTGCCACTCTACTCTATATTTTAACCACGCTGTATATGAAACTGTTTATGGCCCACCCAATAAAACACAGCGCCCTTATATTTCTATCAGTTTATATGTGCATAAGCAGCATAAGCACTTGATTATGAAATGTAATCCTTCAGTTTATTAATATTTTTTTTCCATTTTTACAAAGCCTCACAGGCGCTATATTCTCACCACTCTGTATATGGGACTGCCCATAAGCCAACCTGCAAACACTTTTTTCTAAATTATATTAATTAGAATTGTACTCTGCCTGATATTTAAACAATCATATGATATATTTTATATTTATACAATTTAACTATACTGTATAGCTATAGTTTCTCTACACCTTATAGTGCAAACATTTTATATATGCAAATGCGCATGGGCCAAGAAATATATAGCATTTTTGTTTTCTAACTTTAACTATAATTCTACTCCACCCTATATTTCAACCACTCCGTATACGCATCTGGTTATATCCATCCAATGTACCATTTTTTAACCACACTGTTTAATTATAATTCCACTGCATCTTATTTCCCAACCACCCTTTAGCAGTTGAACATTTTTTAACCATCCTGTATAGCAATTATTCTGCTTCGCCCTATATTTCAACTATCATATATATTGAACTGATCGCTGGCTATCGTATATAATTATTTATCTAGCTTTTTTCTAACCAGCCTATGAAACTATAGTGCCACTCCACTCTATATTTTAACCACCTTGTATATGAAACTGTTTATGGCCCACCCAATAAAGCACAGCGCCCTTATATTTCCATCAGTTTATATGTGCATAAGCAGCATAAGCACTTGATTATGAGCTACATATAACATCTTTTTAACGATACTGTTTAACTATAACAATATGTATAAGCACGAAATAATAACGACATGCAAGAATCAGCTTCAATGTGTGCCTCAAATTAACATGCGAACTCATAACTTGGCTATTCAGAAATCGTAAAACTTGCTATTTTTTCACTTAAAAAAAAACAAAAATTCCTCCACATCAGTTTGTATTGAAAGAATTTTTACAAGAGCAGTTTAACGCTCAAGTAGGTCACCAAATCATCGTATATTGAACACTGGAAATTTTACCCTCTTTTATAATTATCAAAATTTGTTACTGAGTTCTTTTAGTATTTGAATTTCTCAGTAATAGAATTTTTTCGAGGAATGAAATTCTCTCTCAACGATTTTTAGGGAATAAAAACCCCGAAATGGGTCAATTTTTACGTTATATTTATATTCATTACAGGCATACAAACGTTACGCGCATTATATTCTTAGTTATGTCTTATTAAATTAATTAAATTCATTTTACATTTGGGTAAGTACAAAACTTTTGGGTACTTGAGACACCTCTTCTCAGATCTTTTGCCACGGTATATTTGAATACACAACTACTATTATCAGCTATCTAAAAACTAGGAGAAGTATATTCTTGGACTATTCCTTGTAGTAAAACTCATTCCTTGAGAAAGAAACGTCAGTGATAGGCAATCAGTTATGAATACATTTCAAAGGCATTTCATCTCGACTGATCGTGTAATATTATCTTCATATTTCTAAACCTGTCTGCTTAGTTTATTTTTACCAACGTTAAAGCAGAAAACATAACATCGCATAATTCAAAGTGACTGTGTAATATAGCGTTTACCCACTTGAATGCATTCGAGAAATTGTACTCAATTAGAAGGAAGCCAACGTACAAAGCTTCAAGGCAATTTGTAACAAAACACCGACAGCCAAAGAAATCCGGTAGTTTTAAGGTCTAGCTTTGCCTTCATTAATGGAATGAAAACATTAAAAGAACCAACGTGAGTGTGCAACTTTAACGGGATATAATGTGTGGTCTACCATTAACGTTTCTTGAGGCCGAATAGCCCTGTGGGCTTTGCACTAGGAATTCAGAATCAACCAAGTTTATTCTGGGTTAGTTTTAAGATACGCGCATCTTAGTAAACTTTCTTATTCCCTTTTGAATTTTTATTCTTACTTTATTTTCAAATTTATTCTTCCACAGTCTACTTCTATTATTTCCATCTTATGAACATATGTCTACACCCCGGATTCGGGAGGGGGGCTGAATGAAACCCAGATCTTATTAACGTCTCATAATACAAGAAAGGAATATTTATAGAATGTTGGATTGAAATCACGCCAGTAAGGTTTATATTAACAGCACAATAGAACATAGAAGTAATAGTTACACAAGCACATCAGACCGAAGAGTATACATTATAATTTATATTTAAAAAAGAACCAACTTCAACTGACTTAAAATAAAAACCGTTTAGAAACCGTATGCAATCAATGACTATTTTCAGATATATCTTCTTTTTGATCTGATTTAATTAAGGTACAAGTCAATTGAAAATTTTAGCATATTTTTCTCCCTCTCTCTTTCCCCCTCTCTAATTTTTATTCTTTGTCTATATTTTCCAAATATATTTTAACATTTTTATTTGTTTTATTATTTCGATCACTTTCTATATTGCATCCACACTGTATATGCTTATGTGTATAGGTCACCCCTATATAACTTATTAGTCTTTCATTTTCTGAATCACCCTGTACAACTATAATTCAACTCAACACAATATTACAACGGTCCTGATATCTTTAAAACCACCCTGTAGAAGTATAAATAATCTCCAGACTATTGACTCTTTATATTTTTCTATTGTTTAAATTATTCCTGTATACTAATGATTTTATTTCGCCCCATATGTCTAGTATTATATTTATACAACTGCTCATGGTCTACCCTATATAACAAAATTCACTTTCTGAACCACATTTTATGACTATAATTTTACTTTACTAGATTGGTAGGTAATTAATTTGTACAGAATGAGCACCTTTTAATGTTTACATTTTTTACTTCCTGGGTAGGTACCTAACAACATTGAATGTGTTATTTATTTGCTAGAAATGTATTTTGTTATAATTATTTTTAGCTTTTTAGTTATAGGTAAAAGTAGGTTATATATATTTTTTAAATGTTTTATTTTCAACTTTTTAGTCTTTTTGAACTCAGGTAGTTTTCATTCTTTATTTTTTATTTTGTATGTATAACCTTAATAGACAGAACCAGGTAACATCGAGAGCCTCAACATTACACAATGATACTTTCTCATTTAAATTGACAGGTAAATCTTTACGAACAAAATTTACTAGTACGCGTTGACTTAATAAGCCCAAAATATATTTATGCCTTATGGACTACGCCATGTAACCTTTTTTAACTTTTTTTGACAACCCTGTATAACTATAGATAATTCCACTCCAACCTATGTACCAACCATCCTGTACATACGACTGCCCACAGACAAGCATAAATTTGTTAGCTGCCTTCTATAGGACGGAGTAGAATCCATCCCATATTTATGGAGTCAAATCCGTCCTATATTTCAACCATAGTATATAACTCCTTGTGGGCTAGCCCATAAATTAGTTCATTTTTCACATTTTATATTATCGTCCTGTGTAACATTAATTCCTCTCCACACTTTATGCCACTTCTTATGGACTATAAAATAAATAATTGTTTAATCACACTGTATAAATATAATTCAACTGCAGCATATATTTCAACCATCCTGTATATGATTTGCTTATGTCCACATCATATAACAGTATTTTAATCACCCTATATAATTTTAATTTCACATTTTTGCCAATATTTTTATACCACCAAACGTCCAGTCCACCCTATATTCCAACCATCCTGAATATACGGCTGCCTACGGACCACTATCATCCTAGTCCGTCCTATATTTTAATCTTCATATAAATGCAATTCCTTCTATCACTTTACTTTGTGATTTTGTTTGCTATAACTAAACACCCTTGCTATAAACGTACCAAATAACAGTTTAAAGTTTGACATGTGTTGTCACTGAATTTTCTATTAGGCCGGGAGAATGTTACAACCAAAAGCACCGTCTTCGCAAAATGGAAAAAATTGCATTTAGGAATTTGCCTGGTATACAAATATAACGAGCTTGGTACTCGTTGATTTAAGGAGCCGAAAATACTATGCTTTACTACATATACGAGTATGCTTGAGATGTACATAGAAAATTTTCAAATTCGCAATTAAATTAAAATTACCGCACTATTACGTTGGAATTAAAATATTTGAGGAAATGTCCGTTATGTCATTTCGATGAAATTTTTGATAAGAATTTTGGAATTTTCGGCGATTTTCTGCAAAACTGCAAGTTGCACGTCGCAGAAAAGTATATGAGATCACCTAAGGATCTTCCTTAATAGTTTAAAAGTTAAAAAACTATACACATCCATAAGGATTTATCGAAAAATCGACTAAAATATTAGGGATATTGGTCGATTTCCATGCACACATGTGTTCATTCACAAATTTTATCACTTTACCAACGGAATTCTTTTCCAAAATTTGAAGTTTTACTAATCCGAATATATACTCTATTAAACAAGACCATGTTCATTCAAAACGGTGCACCACAGGAGAAGAAATCAGGTAACATACATACAAAAAAAAAGCGAAAAAATACGCGACGAATTGATAACCTCCTCCTTTTTGGAAGTCGGATAAAAATATAGGGAATCAAGCTGCAACATATCTTTGTAGAATACAATTTATAATATTCAAGTTTCTTGATCGGTTTTAGAGAAAACAGTGAATATTCATTGAAACTCGCTGAAATCTAGTTCCTTATTTACTTTTTTTCTGATTTTCTAGAAAACCGTAAATCTCATGTTATAGACAAAAAAAATAAACATAAAAAAATTGCTGATGAATTGATTCCTTTTTGGAAGTCGGTAAAAATACACAGATAGTAGAATAGAAATTATTAATGAAACAGCAAGAAGCAAAGAAATGTGTATTATGGTATTATTGTAGGAGAATTTAATTTAATACTGGGAATAGCTTGGTAAAGATGGAATAAAAGAAAGAAACCACTGAGGTCATATGCATTCAAACCAAACTTCCTAACAGAGTTTAAATAAAACAAATAACACGAGAGTTTAACAAAGACATATGATTCCTAAAGAGAGATAGTAATTCCTCTCCAAGACATCTTTATGTATTTGAAACATTTCGTTAAATTTGAAGACGCGAGATGTAAAGACCGACATCTAGGATTTTCGGGGAAACTAGATTCGGAACCTCTATGTGCTAGTTCCAGATTGTAATTGCTGTTACCCGTAATTCCTAGGTTAGAATGTCACGATGAAATTTTCAGGTAAACTTCACCTAAAAAAAGATATTGAATACTCTCTTCGAGATGTCATTCTAAGATCTTAGTAAATTCGTCTACTTAAGAGCAGTTACCTTAAAATAATTCAATTCAAAATGTCGGATCATTTCCTTTTTTAAATTATGTCTTATTGTTTATTTGGTAAAATTTGAAAATTTATAATATTTATATATAAATATTAACAAATATTACGATTGGTAGAAGATGGTGATTATCCATAGAAACTAAAGGAGAAATAAAGACTTAAAGAAACTGAAGAATGAATTAGGGGCGGATCCAGACACATGCTTCCGGGGGACTTCATTCTTCAGTGGGGGAGGGGGGAGATCCCGGACTAAATTTACCTAAATATAAATTTAAACCCAGATTTCTTTGACTATTACATTAAAAATAGTCGTTCTGAGATTTAAACCAATAGAAGTGACTTGCTTTTAGGCCCTTGCAGTTAAGATTACCTCGTTCAAATATTAACTTTGAGCCTCTCGTGAGAAATTGTGGGATCCCCCCCTCCTTGGATCCGTCTATGTAATAAATATACAACAAATGGAAGACGATGACACTTGAACAATGCAGAGACAACAAAATTGTTAAGAAAGTGCAGAAATTACTGGAACAAACATGTGGAAAGGATTGATATACTCTCACCTATATATTTACACTTAATTGAGTGAAATCCCAACAGGCCTGAAGTCGAACAAACACGAAGCATATGTGAAAGAAGTAGAGCATCTTAATATGTTAAACAAAAAGTTGAATCAATAATTCTGCTATTTGCAGTTGCAAGGGGATACATTAGCATTAACTTTCAACCTGATGTAGTAACATACACCGTTAATATATTTTATTCAACATAATGGGTTTTTGGTAGCTTGCACTCTAATAATCAATCTTGTATTTGTTGCGTCGTTTTTAAAATCTGGAAGGCTGTCGAGCGGATATTTATTTCCTTTTTACTGTACTTAATAATTTTGAATGGATAAACAAAGCAAAGCGCTATGTTGAACATCAATCTTACTACAGAGGAATACATTCCATTAAAACCCGTCGGTGGTGTTTTAAATTTTTACCAGACACCTCCATTTTCTCTAAGACTCGGCGCGTACATTATCGAAGTATTTAATTCACGAGTTGCAGTGATTGACGACGTAAAGGCTGCAGAATAAACAAGGAATGCATCGCTAGATGAAAGCTGTTGGGAAACTGTTTATTTTCGTGAGCTTTGTTTAGACAGATAATTGGATGCGAGATTTTATTGTATTGTTGACTTCTATTCGAGACAGAAAGATTGATATATTTTTAGAAGATTTATGGGCTGTAGCAATTTCAAATTAACACACAAAAAACTGGATCGATACACTGAATTTCGTCACGTGAAATATTTTCTTGGAACTTATACTGAAATTGAGAATACGAATAAAGGCTGAATGAATTGAAGTGATATCAGTATATGATAACTACATTATTGGTAAGTAATTTCGAAAAGATTGTTGAGGAGGTCTTAAATTATTTCGTCTGTTCATTGGGGTTTTCTGTTTTTGACGAACAACAAAATCCACATCAGAACGAAAATTTTTCTCGAAATACTCAACACAACGATTGACAACAACTCCAGAGTCGGATTTGAAACGTGTCCATACAGATAAGTGTAACACAGTATACAATACACTATTTATATACAGGAATACTGGTTGATCATTTTTAGATATCTATGTACTCGCGATAAAATAAATAAATTCAGTTATATGTACTATATGCATAAATAATTATTCGAGAATTCAATCAGTTGAGGGAAGCGATGAAGCTTCTCGACTAGAAACAATATATTGTCTTGCGTTCAATGGATTGAAAATCTCGAAAAGTTAGTAACCTTTGTTAACAATAATCGCTATGTTGATGGCAGGGTCATAAAAGGCGGTAGTCACAAGAAGCACATTACGTTTTATCGGCAGAATAACCACCTAAGAATAATAAATTGGTCTAAAAATAAATATTGACAAAATGTAATGGTGGTAAGTAGAACACCAAAAGTACATTCATTTGAGTCAAATATCTCGATCTGGATAATTAAAGACTTCGTCCCAGTCACGGAGACAAGTACAACAGAATCCGCAGAGTAGCATTTAGTCAGCTCAGCAATAAGAGTCTTAATTTAAAGCTACTGTACCGTTTTGTGAAAAGCAACATTTAGTCACTGTTGCTGTATGATGTGGAGATAATGCAATCGGCTAGAGACTTTCGATATGTGAGTGTTTAGTAGAATCCTTACAAATCTGTGGACAGATCATATAACCAATATTGAAGAGAAAGACAACTGCTCAAATAGTGACACAAAAAAAAACAGCCTAGCTGGATGACTGAAAAACTCGACCCAGTCCCGGAGACACGTAGAACTGAAACAGCAGAGTAGTATTTACTAATATGACATTTCTGCTCAGCAACAAGAGCCGTAATTTAACGCAATGGTATTGTTTTGTGAAAAGCAGCATTTAGTTGGAGCTGCTGTATGGCGTGGTGACGTTGACAATAAAGGCCAACGTTATGAATCGGCTTGAGACTGTCGAAATGTGAGTGTTCAGCAGAATCCTTACAATTCTGTGGACATATCATATAACCAATATTAAAGAGAAAGACAACTGCTCAAATAGTGAAACAAAAAAAACGGCCTAGCTGGATGACTGAAGAATTGGACCCAGTCCCGGAGACACGTAGAACCAAAACAGCGGAGTAGTATTTACGAATATGACATCTTTGCTCAGCAACAAGAGCCTTAATTTAACGTTACGGTGTTGTTTTGTGAAAAGCAGCAATTAGTTGGAGCTGCTGTATGGAGTGGAGACTTGGACAATAAAGGCCAACGTTATGAATCGGCTTGAGACTGTCGAAATGTGAGTGTTCAGCAAAACCATTACAATTCTGTGGACAGATCATATAACCAATATTGACGAAAAAGACAACTGTTCAAATAGTGACACAAAAAAAAACAGCCTAGCTGGATGACTGAAAAACTCGACCCAGTCCCGGAGACACGTAGGACCAAAACAGCAGAGTGGACAGATCATATAACCTATATTGAAGAGAAAGACAATTGCTCAAATAGTGAAACAAACTGGAAATGATCTGCCGCTAACCCCTGCTTGGAAAACTTTCACTTCAAATTAATCAGCGATCGGTATTTTCCCTTAAAAACCCAATTCTAAAATAGTTCATTGGAAATTAAGACAAGAAAAGTTACATTACAAGATAATATATAAAAAATGAGAAATGAATAACAACATCGTGCACTTTCTCGTGTTGAAATAAACCTAACTGTGTTAGACGATTTTGACAATGAATCATTAATTGTTCAATCAATATCTCACCACATGCCTACAAATTTAAAAGCTTGACTACATCATATTCGTAAATTAGATAAAAAAAAAGTTAAATCCCAAGAAAGAAAATGTTTTCGGCATATGCTCTTATTGTTGGTCAAAACACAATAGAAGAATAAAATACCGTGGCTAAGATTGATGTAAATATTGATGTTGGGAACATGTGACTATCTTCTGTATGGAACTGGATACTTGACTGTTTTTTGTAAACCATCAAATTGTTAATGAGTTCGCAGTATGTTTATTTTTCTTTATAATTTTGAATAAATTTAAAAAAAAGGAAACTAAATGCAAATAAAAATAAAGATCGCGTAAAGGCTTCACATTTTATTGTATTGCTCTGTGACGAATGCTGAAATGCTCCAATATCGTCACAAAACTTCGAAAAGAGGACAATAGAGATAGTAATCGGCTACTTCACTCGATTGGAAGCTGCTTCCACAGATCATTGGCAGCTTTGATCCCCCAAGTGAGATAACACAATGATCTCCTGAAGAATATGCTCTAAGCTGGGAACCCATACATAAACATAGAACTACGTACAGAACTTACTTTAGGTCATTTTTCTATGCAGCGATAATGCAAATTAAGATCCTGGCGACCTTAGAGCATCTACATCCTAGAGATAGCACTTCGTAAATATCGTGCCAATGTTAGAAAGAGAGGGTAAGAGGCTATTTCACTCGATTAGGAACTGCATTCAATAAGCTCATTGGCTGCACCTAGCAATCGAGTGAAATAACCTCTTGCTCTCTCTATTGCCCTCTCTTTCTGTCCTGGGCACGACATTTGTACATTGCTTGCTACCACCAAAAGGTGTATGCTGTAAAACGAATTTCAGCGCGTTTTTTGATCACGTAACTTTGCTATTTAAAATATTTATTTATTATTACAGATTTTGTTAAGAAAATTTATATAAATGATCAATAATAATAATTATCATCTTGGATTTCACTAGCCCAATTCATATTTTTAATACAATCAAATATCCAATTTTCCAGTTAAGAAGAAGCCTCAGATTCAGTCATATAAAGGTTGAAATTTGATCGGAATTGTAGACCAAAGTGGCCACTAGTGAATCTCACCTCAACACCTCACCACCGAAAGGTTAAGGGAAGAACGCTGCCAATTGCTGATTACAGCTGAAACAGAAAACTAGTCAAGAGCAAGTTGCATATTCTGTAGAAGGAGCGACTTATTCTATTAGTCTTTCATATGTCATATAAGCTGCCCAAGTGATCTATTTTTAATTTAGTATACTCATTTAATGAGTTAACTTTCTCTTACAATTTCGATCATTAACATTTCAACTCACTCTTTGTTATGAATTCCAGGAACACTCTACCTACAAGCTATTAGAGATAATTGAAAAGAACATACATCATCTTCAATAACCGTCCATTAATCTAGCAATTTCACGCATTCGTAATCATTGGAAATAACGTATACCGCCTTAATCCACTTGCTACATTTTAGTGGTAAAAAACCATCACAAAGTGACCTATTCAATCACCATTTTCTGCCTTCTGGTCTGATATCGAAGCAAAGGTCAAATTTGATGGAGGTCGTTTCTATTTCAGTATATGAAAGCGAGCTCTAAAACTAATTGTCGGTATAATCTAATCGTAAGTACATAATTAGATATCAGCGTATTAGAAATAACTAATGCAAGTGGGGGCGTGGTGAATCGTTGCATTATATGCATGCATCAAAGAAATTCGTTGTGGGAACTAATGACTGTGAGTTTCTTAATGACGAACGTATTTACCAAATCAACTGGGGGTCTTGTAAGTTTCTCATTACCTTCTAACAAACTGTTCATTATTCGGTTTTGTGCAATGCTTCGGATTATTGGAATCTGAGTTAGACGGATTTGCAGATTGTTGTTAATATATTAATACTAATGTTTTGTGGTATTGATCATGGTGAAGAGGAACAGTCAAAACATCAGTAGCAACTAGTATTGTTACTTTTATATTTTTTTGTTCTGATTGGAAAATATCATCACATTTGAGAAAAAAGGTTGTATCCAAAACGTTTCAAAGTCTTGAGCTGACTTTTTTGTCAATTGCATTAACGTGTATAAAATATAAATTTGAACATATGACATAAAGGAGGAATTTTTTTTCGATAGACAAACAACACAAAAAAACCAACTGTCATATAGGGCTTTCATTTCAAAATCAACCACCCAAAACCACTTTTAAAATCTATATATAAATAGGCAAAGACAAAACGATTAGGTACCATTTTCTCCTCTGTCTCTCAACCTATTTTCTTCATTTTTGTTTTGTTTAGTAGCTACTGACGACCTTCAGTGCAGAATGCTAATATTAATTTATAATATTGGTTCATTCGTTAAATAAAATATAATAAAAATTCATTATTTACGTTCATACTGTCAACGCCAAACAACTGACAGTGCCGCCGCCTACAGACGGCCATATACAAAACATTGAGTAATCATATATGGAGCGATCGTTAGACGTATACTTACAGCATGTACTTCTGGAAGTGGCGTACAAGCGTTGTTAGTGTTTAGTGGTAAAATAGTCAATGTAGTTGATCAATATTGATTTTCAGGACGCGTTGCAGTAACTTTCATATTAAATATTCTGTTTTTAATGTGAATTTAATTATTTGATTAATATATTATCATCACAACCTTCCCGAAGGTGTTATGTAAAAAAATGTAAGACAGCGGACAATAGAGAATATATTAAATATTTAAGTTCTCCTAAGGTTGTTGGTCCTCTCTTTACTTTAATATTCCTGAACTTGATTGAAACCGCAAATGGTTGCAAAGAACAAGCCAAAAATTTAAGGGGTCATTCATTTGTCAAAAATATTTCGAATACCGATATTTGATTACATTTTTATAATCTTTTTATTTCAATAGATTTGTCAATATGAGTGAACAATTTTGGTCATTACATCTACTTCTCCGATTTCTCCACAACTCTGTTTCTTGTAAAATATACAATACATGAAATAGGGTCGAATTTCGACCACTGGGTGACCACTAGTATCTTTAAAAGAAAAAGATAAAAATACATGTGTATTTATATTAACGTTATGCCTAAATAAATTCTTTCTCTATAAAAATACAGCTTTTACATCTTGCTGAGGATGATAATGGCAAAGGGTAGAATTCTGCGAATCAATGACTCATTTGCAATTGCAGAGCTTAGTTTCATTAAAAATATTTGTTTTTTAATGGCTTTGTCAATAAACATAATTGTAGATACTGGAACAATACCAATCTACAAGTTTTTTGGGAAGAGTACAACCGAAATCCTCAGAAAGTCAACGTATGATTCGGAATTCTCGGAAATAAATTATTGGCCTTTTATTAGTGGAAGAAAATGTAACTGGGGAATGGTATCTGGACTTATTAGAAAATGTGATAAATCCCCTTATAACCGAATCTTTAGAAAACCAAATAGATAAAGGTGGAACTTTGTTGCTAGACGAAGAAAACCTATTTTTTCAATGCCTTGCTTATAAGAAATTGGCTTAATGAGACATTTCCAGATAAATGGATTGGAAGAAGGAGCGCTACAGACCGGCCAGCAAGATCACTCGATCTAACGCCGCTTGCCTTTTTTGTGCACATTTAAAAGCTGTGGTGTATAAAACTCAACCGCGCGAAATTCCTGAACTTTGACCTAGAATAGTGGAGGACTGTGAGCGGATTACACCAGAGACGCTTCAAAAAGTGCGGAAGGAATTCGAGCTGCGACTTTTCCATTGTTTTAAAAACAATGGCGGTCATTTTGAACATTTAATTTAACTACAAGGTAATCCTAACGCCAATACAATTTTAATTATGTAAATAATAATTATTTTAATTTGAAAGTCTAAAACGGCATTACTCTGATTTTAAAAAAAATATGTCAAAAGATTGACAAAAAAAGATGGTACCCCTTAGTACTTAAACTTGCAGAAGTGATATTCATCCCCTCTTAGGGGTTTAAACTACACGGTACGTGTAAAATGTTTCCCCCTTTTTCTTTTAAATATATATTTTAAAAGTTATTTTGAGTGGCCCTATATAATAGTCAAGTTGCTTTCAAGTTGGAATAACTTGGAAGAATTTTCTTCAGAATCTATATGTGACACTCCTCGGTAGTAAGATTGTGCATTCAATAATTATTCGATCAACGAATTCAGTTGATTTAGTGATCTTATTAAGGTCATAAGGGAAAACTGGAAAAAAAACCTAATGAACTATCCCGATATAGAGTTGTTCAAAAGCAAATGGTCATTTTTAATTTCATCCTTAAATATCGGCAATCAGATATCGTCCTCATTAAAAAGAATTAAGGCATGCTCTTGTAACTTTTCATTTTGTGTTGTGTTCTCCTTTGTGTAACATTTTTGAATTGTCAACTGTATTTTGTAGCCTAGGTTCCAAGTATATTAACAAATTTTAAATTTTTTAAATTATCATTTCTGTATGTAATTTTTGCCTATTTATTCGTACTTTTACAGGTCTAGATGTTTCGACAATGTATAATTTACTGCATTTGCAATAATTTTTTTTTAAATGCTTTGTTGGTTTTGTTTTCGATATAATTTATTTTTGAATGTTGTTTTGACATTAAATCTGTTGCACTACTGTTACTATAATGTATTTGTCTTAAATTCCACTATTAATTACTCACAGAGGTTTAGTGTTGATTATCGATTTTTGTTTTATATTCACTTATTCATTCATTATTGACAAAAAATTGAGAAAAAAATATTTAAAACAGAAAAAACACTAATATTATATCGAAAACAAATCCAACAAAAATAACACGAAACTCAAAAAAAACATTTACAAAATCCTTGCAAATGTTATACATTTTACATTGGAATAACAGCTAGATGTCTAAAATTTGGACTAAATGAACAAAAAATTACATAATGAAACTCCAATTCTAGAAAATTATTTTTTAACATGTTTAAGAACTAAATCATAAACTCCAATCTGTCAATAGCAACTTTTATGGGGTTATGTTAAGGAAGCTGTTTACGTCCCAACTTTACCAACAACCTTGGAGGATCTACGGAACGTTATCACAGCTGTCGTGCACTCAGTAACAGTACACATTGAACATTTAAAATGTACTGCAGAAAAATTTTGAAACTTCCACTTTCCATTGATCATTTGATCATATTGGATTTGTACTTACCATCTTTAAAAATGGGTCCATGGTTTATAATAACCCGGTAAAATACATGCATTTACAAAAATTTAATCAATTTATTTTGAAAAAAGTATGTCGGAATATAATCTGCAAAATACCAAAATTTGCTCTAATACAACAAAATAATTAAAAGCAGAAATTAGCGTTCTTCAAAATACCACATTTTATAAAAGTTCTATAATAAATACATGTTGTGAAATTTAATAAATTACCTTTAGTATTCTTTGGTCAAAAGTTCATATAACATATAAGTGCAAAAAACAATCCACTTTAAAGCATGTTTTCAATTACAATTCTAAATTTGGTGTATTGACTTTCTATAAAAAACTAGTAATTGTTCGTAGGAGATATGAAAACACAAATATAAACCAAGATTGTATTTAAATACTTCTAGTTTTTATTTTACCGACCCATATGCCTATAATATACAAAAAAATTGT
The DNA here is from genome assembly GCA_034190945.1 of Octodonta nipae. NCBI lineage: Eukaryota > Metazoa > Arthropoda > Insecta > Coleoptera > Chrysomelidae > Octodonta > Octodonta nipae. Next base: position 148,438,448 of record CM067218.1, read on the forward strand.
TTAAATGTACATACTTTTCTGAGTCATCATCGTTGATGATGTTGAGTATTCAGCATTTTGTTCTTCAAGTGAAAGTGAAAATAATAAAATAAAAAAGTGAAAAAAAGTTTTATTTTATATTTCCTTTATATCAGATTCCACTATTTGCATCCTCTGAATAACTGATTCATTAACTTGCGTTACTATTTGCATTAGTTGTTTAAATTGCTGTTGTCTTTTTAATTTAACAATCTGCTTCTTCAATTCCGTTTGTTTTTGTTTTTCTTCAAATTAAATTTTTGTTGCATTTTATCGACATTAGTTACAAGGTTCTCTAATTCAATTTTACGTTTTTCTTCAAAAGATTTACTAACCTTTTGATTTTATTTTTCGTTTTTGTCAGGTTTTTCGAGGATCTGAGTTATTTTTTCGTCGAGTTCATCAGTAACCTGTTTGAATATTTTTACGCTAGTCTCGTCCATTACTGCCATACTTCGAGTTGTTCAATTCGCAAAGTTTACTTTCTCTTTATTTCACACTTCTGTCACCAGTTGCAATGGATTTTCTGGGTTCAAAAATTTACAAATATTCATTTCAATGTCAATTCTTTATTTTTATTTTATTTGCAAATACAATGAGTAATACTCTCGAAAACAGGTGTTCACTCACTTCTTTCCGTCAATTTAATCACATGCCGCAATATAAACTACTCAACTTTTACAACAGTCGCCTTTCAATAGCAGGTGTAGAAAATACTTGAATGCCATAGTTATTTCTCCTTTGCCAAAGTGGATTTCACGAGTCTTATCGAAATTTTGGGATAGCTCTTCTTTTTTATTTCGGACGTATTTTATGTTTACCTCTTGTATTTATCGGAACGAATAATTTAGAAGGTTTCGTAATTTTTTTTGAGGCATTTAATGAATTTTATAACAATATTTAATTGTTATAGAAATATATCATATTTTGCTTTATATTAAGTTCCAATTGTGTTTTTTTGAAGTCGATTATTGTGTAAAAATGTATTTGTTTCATATAGTTAGTCAAAATTTTGAAAATATACACCAATGAGATCACGGCCAATACAAATTGCTTTGATGAATTGGAAGGCTGGCGTTATAAAAATAATTCCTGGCTAATAGCAGTTACTCATTTGTTCCTATTGTAACATTCGCGTATCTCAGATGATTCTGTTATTACTGTTGAGTACAAAGCATACCGGCAGGCGTCTTTCGAAAGCATTACGACGGGTGTACAGGAAAAGAAAAGCAGACTAAAATACTTTAACGATTCATGGTTGAAGTAAACCAGAACGCACTCGTCGAAAATAGTTTGTATAAGTAATGTCAGAGTTCCCTTGCGATGGATTGATGAGTTTTGGTTACAAGATGTATTTACGCATTAGACTTTTTAGGATGCTTCTTATCGAAGTCCCCCAATTACAGGTGTGATTAACTGAATATTAAATTATTATGCGTGGGCGTGAGCTTGGTGTATTGTTTTAAGATGCCAAGGTGAGGTTTGGAAATCTCCTTGGCATTCTGAAATATTACATCAAGTTCATAATCACACATATTAGAGAGTTTTCCATTTCTTTATTCTTTCTGAAGATAAATTCTTATTACCCTTTCATGATTGACAAAGCATTCTCAAAACTGAATAACGCCAATGTTTACCTCAAGTTTAAGATATAGGGTGTCAAACAAAGTTACTAAATTAATCTATTTTTGAGAAAAATTGGTAATTGTATTTTCATGAACAATTATTTTTTTGAAATCTTTACTAAACAAAAAAAATGTAAAGAAATAAAAATTACAGATAATTTTTAATTATTTTCTTATATATCTTATATTGAAGAAAAAGGAATAACTAATCACCTAGTAAGTCTAATAAATGTATTATTAATTTGATAAATACTCATTGAAGGAGCTGTTAGAAGAAGAAAGATTTTTAGTAAATAATAATTCATTGAAAAACTGGGCCTTGATGTGACTGAGAGTTTGAAGTCTCCCCCTCAAGTCTCTAAGCTGGTTATATAGTTGTAGCTGATTATACAGAGAAGAAAGACCTTCATTAGTGATTGGTCTGAAAGTAATTCTAGTACTATGATTCTGCTCAGAGATATAATGAACGAATTGAGAACCTCTTCTTTTTGAAGTCGGTTAAAAATGGAAAATTAATTTACACGACATATTACATATTAATTCCGATTAATACTTGAATTGAAACAAAATAAGTGATCCTGAAATTGATGTCCATTACTAAGAATGGCACCAAGAAAGAGAAATACCGACAGGGATATAACATATGGGAAGTATATTATTAAGTAAGATGCTTTCGCTTCAGTCGTCTAGAAACACTTCTTCACTTTTTAGGGTTCCGTATATACAATATACGGATACCCTTATAATATCACTCCGGATTTCTGCCTCTGTCACATCACAGCCATTTTCTTCTAAACTACTTGACGGAAGAGGTTGAAATTTGGTATCAAAGTACAATTTGGTGACCCGATCAGGAGTACATATCGTAAAAGAAGAGATTTGGATTTTAAGGGTACTTCTGGGGGAAAAACTAAAAAAATTGACCGTTCCCCCCCTTGATCTCCGAAACTATTGAGCCTAAAATTTTGAAAAAATAGGAAATATAGAACAATGCCCGAACTTTTAAAATAAAAATAAGGAGAAACCATTGATATTAATTTTGGGGGGCAAATTATAGCCTTAAATGAAAATTTAAAAATAAAATTTTTTTCAAACGCATCATGTAATACATCAAATGAGGAACACACATTAAAAAGTTATTAACGAAAATAACCAAAATTTACCGGTTCCCCCCCTCCCCATTATCTCCGAAACTATAAAACGTAAAGTTTTGAAAAAAATTATAGGTATAGGGTATGACCTGAAGTTTACTGGAAAAATAACCACAAATCTCTACTTTCAATTTTGGGGGGCATATTACAGAATTAAATGGAAAATATGAAATTAAAATTGTTTCTAACCCATCATGTTATATATCAAATGAAAGAGCTCATTATAACGAAAACAAATGTATTTTTTTCACATTTTAAAAATAATTAAAAGATATTACCGAAAATATAAAAAAAATTGAGGTATAGCCCCTCACTTAAACTTTACTGGAAAAATAAGAAGAAACCCTTAATATTCATTTTGGGGGGCAAATTATAGAATTAAATGGAAAATAAAAAATTATAATATTTTCTAACGGATCATGTAATATATCAAATCACAGGGCGCATTATGATCAATACAAATATATTTTTTTATTTTTTTTTTAAAGAATATTTTAAAATATATTAAAAAAATATTTTAAAAAAATTACTCATTCCCCCTGTTATTCCCCAAAGTATAAGACCTAAATTTTTTTGTTTACAGGAAAACTATGAAGAAATCCCTAATATCAATATTGGGGGCCAAATTATAGAATTAAATGAAAAATAAAAAAATATTTTTTTAACACATTATGCTATACATCAAATGGAAGGGCTCATTATGAGGAATACAAATATATATTTTTCATATTTTTAAAATTAATTGTTTACAAGATATTAACATAAAGATATAAAAAAAATCATTTCTTGCTTTATTTCCGAAACCATACTACCTAAAATTTTGAAAAAAATTAGGGTTACTGAGGCTCACTTGAAATTTATAAGAAAAATTATTGGAAAACCCCCATAGTAATTTTAGGGACAAATTATACAATTAAATGGAAAATAAAAATTCAATTTTCAAACGCATCATGTAATATATCAGATAAAAGGCTCATTATGTGAATTACAAATATATCATATTTTTAAATCATTTGTTTAAAAGATATTAACAAAAATATTAAACATCGACTTAATTCCCACTTTAGAAACTACACTATTTAAATTTTTAAAAATATATTTTATTTGCTTTTTTAAATAATTTGAATTACAGATTTAATAATTTATAATTTAAAACTTGACCTATTTTGCCCTTTTTGCCCTGACGAATCAATTAGTTGTTCATACTTACAAAATGGTATTAAGACAACATGCTTCAAACCTTGAGACATAAACAGTGTAGTTATTTAAAATTATATAAGCCCCAAAATTAGAGGATTATTATTAACATAACGGCTATATTGTTTGCGTAATGTAAACGGTCTACCCTAATAACAACATAATAATCATCTAATTTATCCAATAAAATTAAACGACCTTGATGACTGTAATAAAGCAATTTTTTATGGATGCCGCTAATCGTGAGACAGTGGGAGGTTGTGTAAACCATGCAAATTGTTGTGGTGTGTGTTTAATGCTTAGCAGTTGCATACTTATGAGAGAAAAAGACCGTTGTTGTCTAGAATGTTTAGTTAAAGGAAGGTTTTTGTAATTTGTCAGTGTCAATTAGTTAACAATAAACACTGGCTGGGATGGGCCGATTTCAATCTTTATTCGGTATGTTTTTTAATGCATGGCCTAATCGATATGTGGCATTAAAATGATTGAGATTTGTGTAAATCAAAATTGATGTACTGCAGATGATGACAATGTAGTTAATGTTAGGTGCGGCGGTGTAAAAAATAAAGGTTTTGCCTTGTTAAATACTGTTTTGTCAAAAATATGAACTCGAATGTTAATAAACAAGTGATATGTCATGTAATCACATTACTGGAAACGGCTCTAAAGCCTGGTGCACACATAATACCAAATTATGGATACTGTTTCGAAATTATTAATGAATAAATATTTTAAACACATGGGGAACTTTTTTTTAAACAACTTGGACACAGTTTTTCGCGTCTACACACATTGATGGATTCAGACTGAGTGGGAGGGGGGCGATCTGGAGACTCAACCAAGCCCTGGAGTTAATTGATCGAAATAAAAAAATACGTTGTCCAAAATGTAATTAACATTGTCAACATTAAATTTTTGTGGTTTTATCCCTTGTGTTGGGAATTTTCTCCACTTTTTTCACTCACGATATATACTACCTCAGTGTTAAATTAACATTATTTGACCTAAAAAGGATTAAACCTCTGCCCCATGCATAAAAATATTTTTAAAACTACCTCAATTATTAAGTTTTATTATATATTTTTATATATTATTTATATCATAAGAATAATCAGATTAGATTAGAAATTTCCCATTTTGACACTTGTGTTAGATTCAGATGTACTATACTTTATCTTGTATACTATTTAATATTTACTTAGATGACTTTGTGAAAGAATGGACGAAAACCACTCCCTCTCGAATAAAGATTCGGTCCAAGGATATTATAAATACTGTGTTAATTGCTGATCATCAAGTTATACTACAAAAAACAGAAGATGAATTAAAAAAGGAGGATACACAAGTTAAATTTTAATAGAGTTTGCAGTTAAATTAGCTATTTGAGCATTTTGTTCTGAAAATATCTGTAGAGAAAATGAAGACCATGATGGTTCTGGGAAAAAATTCGATTAGAACAAAAATTGATGAACTGATGATCACACTTTAGAGCGAGTGCTATTCTCAAACAATTTGTGGAACCATCAGCAGAACTCTTAAGGGAAAGGAGGTAGAAGAAACAGATAAAATGTTACAACGTTGTGACAATTCCCAGACTACTATAAGGATCAGAAATTTAGGCGCTAAGAAAACAGGGCTATAGAACATCGGATATGAGATCTTAAGGATCGGTAAAAGGTTGAACCAGGTTAGATTGTATAAGACATGAAGACATCAGACATGAAGTAATGGTACAACCAATAGCTCAATAAAGAAGAAACTACAATAATAAATGGAAAGTCCATCACAGTCGGTAAGAACACCCTACTATATAGCAGAATATAGGGATTTAGAATTTCAAATACAGAGACAATGGTACATGAACAACACTCGAACGGTACCAATTGTTATGTCAACAACAGGAGTAGTCCCAAAACAACTATTAAACAATTTGAAATACCTCGGTCTGGACGAACATCTTTACCAACTGATGCAAAAGCCGTCCTGGTAGGAACAGGCCGGACGGTCAGAAAATTTATGGGGAACTGCAGCCACGACGCCAACCACGGGCCTGATAACCTGGCAAGGGCTCCCACAGAGCTAAACCCTTTTGATATGTAATTTATCTGGGGTTTAGTGAATTTTCCCCTAAAGGCACGCTATAGCCTTAGAGGGAGTGTGATGTCATACATTGTATGGTCAAGTCGGCATAGATGGAAAGTCCACGTAATAACTAATATTCTATTAATTCGATACATTACAATAAAACCCTTTAAAGAATAGAAAATACAAGTTTTACCTTAATTTCGAGTAGCAGTAGCAAATTCAATAGTCCAGAACTATAGTCATTACATATTTTAGGCACAATAGGGGTAATAAATCACAAATTAAGGATCTTGGTAGAGTATTTCGGGGTTAACAATGTTTAAAAGCTAAATTATTTCCACTTTAAAGGTTCAATTTAAATTTCATATGTCATAATAACTTTGTAGCGAAATTTTGACAGAACCCGTGATCAAAACAAGCTCAAATTTATAACACAACACAAAGACGGAACGCGGAATATAAATATTGCATTGTTGTAACACAACAATGGAAAAGTTTATAAAATTTTAATTCAAGTTATGGATGAAACGTCTGGTGGGAAAATGAGCAGAGAACAGCAAATTATAAAATTGCGGATGTTAAGAAAAGTAGAAGTTATTATAAAAAATTGACTTTATAGGGAATAAAATATTGGAAAAAGGATTATTATATAGGAAAATGGGACTTGAAATATTCTGATTTAACAAGTTATAAAAAATTAGCTCTATGGCAAAATTAAAAACTATAAAAGCAAGAACACACGTCATTGAAAAGAGAGTCTAAATTTGATAGTAAAGCAGTAAACATTGTTGGTGGTTTTAAAGGGACAGTTAGTTATCAAAGTCAGAAAAGTTTTCAAAATTCAAATTTTGATTGTATATTCAAATGGAAACAGTCACATCCAAATAATAGTAGAAGTAAACAGTGCAAAAGTAAATGAATATGCATTAAAATTATAATACGAGCAAAGAAATTGCAGTCAAGCAAAGCATTCAAAGGTATAGCAGCAATTATATAATCACCTAAAATAATCCAGAGGAGAAGCTGAGATTAAATGGTAGCAGTACCAGAGGTTTTGCAGATTGGTACCAGAGGTATTGCAGATTAGTAGCAGAGGTTTAAGCAGATTGATAGAAGTGATTGAGGTATCATCTAAGATACATCAATGTGAGACAGCATCCAGTAACAAAAGCCTTTTCAAAAGTGAGAACACTTTCAAAGGAATTTAAAGTGAACAAAGTATTTACATTTGGAGTTTAATTAAACAATTTATATTGATATTCATTCATATTATATTTAATTAAATACATTGAATAAAATTGCATTGATAAATCATTAATGTCAAAATTTTATTGTTTTCACAATATTACAATCAGTTCGAAAAAGGCAAATCTTCTTAGATTAATTAAAATCTAATTATAAGGTATTTTGATACTTATTTTTTCTGATTTACATTTGATTTTGATTCTTGATTGATTATAAATGATTTTTGAATTGACTTATAATTTGATGTTATAGGTTTATTGAAAGAAAAAAGATAATCGAGTTTGATATTACAAAATATATTCACTTTGGTGTTTTATTTTTGACAAAAGTCAATTGGCGTTTATAAATAAATTTTCAAAAAGAGTCGTTTTGAAGAAGAACGTGTGTGGAATTTTTATAATAAATACAGAATATAATCGTACCACAAAAATAAAAAAATCCATTACATATATATATATATATATATATATATATATATATATATATATATAGTCCAGAGTCCAGGCCCTGGGAAAGCAAATTTACTGGTTTATTACCAAATACATTTCATAGGTTTTCCGTATCAATTGTAGTATTATTGCCTTCTTAAAATCCGTAAAATAAACATTGAAATAAATGTCCCTCACTTTTCACCCTATCAGCAGTTTAAAATCTTTTCATGCTTATAATACACAAACAGCAAATGTTTAGGTTAATGCCTGAGACAAACTTTGTAGGCACAAATAAAAAATAAAAATTACTTATCGAATATATGCAAATGTTTAGTTTAATAATGACAAATCTAGCCATGTTTTGACGAGGCAGCTGTATCGAAACTAAAGTACACAAATATCAAAAATAGACAGTTTGTGAAAAAACTGCTGATAGTGCTTATGAGTACATGATAAAAGTGATCAAAAATTGTAGTTTGTAGACAATTAACTAAAAACTATTATGAAATAAATAATTTAAATTGAAATGTCTAACACATATTTCTTAATAGAAATAAACAGCTTAAAAGCAAACTCACAAATCAACATGACAGCATGTTATATTAAATCATCTATCGAATATAAGAAAACACTATGTTCTATTCATACATTGTGTAAGTAAAATTGGAATTTTTTTGAATGTAAACGTTGCAGTTTTTAAATTAGTTCCAATTATAAATATGTAATCGATGAGAGAATGCACCAAAATAACTTCAAACTTTCTCATTTTCCTGACCGTGTCGATTAATAATTGGATAAATTCCAGACGAAATTTTACAGTCCAAAATAAAAACCAGGCTTATAGCACTGGTAAAAAGTTCACCGAATAGGATTGGAACAATAAATATTGAATTTGGAACTCATAAATATAAAAAAAAAATACAGAAGACATTTTTGATTTAGGATTCAAAACTTATCTGTCAAAATTATAAAAGGAACTGTGGATTGGCCATAGTATCTGTAAAGGGAGGATATCTTGGAAACTTTAGTTATCCAGATTAAACCTAGACCCAGCTTATAGTCCCTAAACTTATATAAAACATTTATGACAGAGCACTACTAGAAAAGTCTGTCATTTCTTGAGCAGCAACAGCTACACCAAATACAACAACTACTTTTTGTGCCTTGGACAGTAGTGAGAAAATGGTCTTTCCTCCATTGCTTGACGAGCTAGGGTAAGGATTTTGTAGAGAACGTAAAATGACAGGTTAGTAATGATAAAATAATAGAGGGTAAATTTGTAGGACCATAAATAGGGGGGGGTTAAGAAGAACTATGACTTTACTGACAGATTCGGTGTGCCTCTAAAAGTTGCATGACTGAGTATCAAAAAGTATATAATAGAATACTTGACTTTAATGATAGTAATTATGTATCTATTTAAATAGAAGGAACATGTGATTAGATAATAATGTGAATAATAATCCAATACCAAATAGGTAAAAAAAATCCCATTTTTATTGAAATAAAAATTATTATGTAAAAAGATATGGAAATAAATAAAATACCTGTCCCACGATTTTCTCAAAATTGTTTGTTTAATTAAAAATTAAGTTAGTTCATACTTTATGTACACAGTGTATTTCAAATTTGTAGGCACCTTTATGGTAGGAGAGATAGAGCGGGATTTTGCTCGTCATCCTGAAAATGGTCAAAATTTATCGTATTAAGTTCAATTAAAATGATAACCGATGATAGTTACAGTGTGTGAAAATGTTAATTTTTTTTTGGTGATGCTCATCATCGAGTAAACGTTCCAAAATTGACTACATACAAGATTGTAATATATTTAAGCAGATTCCTGAGAGTCGTCTGTCTAGAGCGTTACCATCAAGTTGGCGGACCGGGGTAAACTTGTCACAAATAAGGTTGGACTGCGTCATTAAGTAAAAAGAACGCCATTTGCACAATTTTTTTGCTTACACAAAAGAAATCATAATCCAAAAGGACGTACAGCTGAATGACATAAATTGATTTTTCATGAGGTCATTAATGTGGTCTGTATGACGACATACACATTTTAGTTAAATGTAAAGCTTCATTTTTTATTAAGTATTCGGAAAGAGCGGAAAATTTCATGTCCGAATATGACTTTGATCATGACCTTGAACTTGATCTTCCGGGAGATTCCAAGATCATTTTTTTTTGAAAAATCAACCAATTATAGCTGAATTATGTCTACGGGGATTTTCTACATAGCTGATTTCGAATCTGAAATCACTTTTTCAAAATTCACAATTCAAGATGGCGAACCAATTTTTTGAAAGATCACTGATTCAAAGAGGGTATTCCAAATTAAAAACAAATTTGACATTGAACTTGACCACTACTTGTTTTGAAAATTTTTAAAAACTGGTTTCTTATTCGTAATCATTGACGCCGAAAACCCCCGTATACCAAATTGGGAGTAGGTTGGTTGATTTTTTCAATTTGCCAATTGTAGTTCAGGAATTGAACTTAATACGATATATTCTGTTCATTTTCTCGATGACGAGCAAAAACCGGCTCTATCTCTTAGACAATTATTTAACGGACTTCCACAAAGGAGGAGGTTTCCTTTTTTTATGTATGCTCAGTGATTGTTCAAAAACGGCTTGGGCAATTTTGATGATTTAAACGGTATTGTAGTAAGGAATACTACAGAAAGGTGCCATATAATTTTCTATATTATCAGATTTACAGTTTTCCAGAAAATAACAGTAAACAAGGGACTACACTTCAGTAAATTTCAATGAATCTACACTGTTTTCATTAAAACGGCTCCATCAATTTAAATATTTTAAATTGTATTCGCCAAAGGGATGTTGCAGCTTGATTTAGTATAATTTTGTATAACGTAAAACATACCTTATTTGTGAAACTCGGGAAAATATGTGCAAAAAACGGTAAACATCAATGTAATTATAATTTTATCTAGCTTAAATGTCAAGATCTGTCATGAAACTATATGGTCCAGGGTGTTTATACCAGTTTTCATTTTACGGGGCTTACAGTTGAGTGAAATGGTATAAAATATTCCATTAGCGTATCGGAAAGAAATATTATTACGTGAGCGATCTTTTCTATACGGTATACGGTGGTAGATATGTGTGTGTAAAAATTACAGTTATACAGGTGGGTTCAAAAGATATTACAAATAAATGTGATATTGGATGGTACATAATCAGTTGCATATATAGGATGGTTGAAATATAAGGTGGATTAGAATTAAAGTTATACAACTGTAAGGGGTAGCACATAAGTAGTTGCATATACAAGGGGGTTGAAATAAGAGTGAAGTAAAACTATAGTTATACAGCGTAGGTCAAAAAACGTAAAAAAATTGTTAAATAAGCATATGCAATAAGGGTATTTGAGTTATAGGGCGAAGGGTTAAAAAGTGTTAGAAGCAGTTGCATATACCGGATGGTTGAAATATAAGGTGGAGTGGGATTATAGTAGTTATACAGGGTGGTTAAAAAAGGTTAAATAGTGTGGAACATAAGTAGTTGCTTATATTTGACATATGGGGCGAAGCAAAATTATAGGTATTCAGGGTGATTTAAACAATAGAAAAATAGAAACCGTCAATAGCATGGAGAGGATTAATATTTATACAGGGTGGTTGCAAAATCGTGTGGAGTTGAATTATAGTTATAAATAGTGGTTCAGAAAATGATAGACAAATAACTGATATTGGGTGACCCATACACAGAAACATATTCAGGGTGGTTGCAATATCGGGTGAATTAGTGTTACACTTAAAGAAAGTGGTACAAATAATAAAACTAAACTAATAAAAAATATATGTGGAAAATATGTAAAAAAATACAAACTAGAGAGAGGGCAGAAAGGGAGAAACAGAAAGAATATATGTCAGATAAGAAAAGAAAGAATATATGTCAGATAATAGTGACTGATGCAAAACCTTTTTATTTTAAGGCATTTGAAGTCGGTTCTCTTTTAAATATAAATTATTCTTGTTACTAAAAAACTCAGTTGGAGTACATATTTTCATGTGTGGATTGTCCTATTTAGTGTACTGTTATTTTCAAAATCAGTATCTGTTTCGCTGTTGATAGAGCTACTACTTTTTTAAATTTCGTATTGTACACAAAATCGTATTACATAAACGTGTTACGCAAATTTGATATTAAAGTAAAATGTTAACGTTAATTTTAATTTATATAAAATTTTTATAATTTGAGTAATTTATACAAACACACAGCTAAATATTATCACTTAACGCCTCATAATTCATCGCTTACATTAACTTTGTTCTTTCATTTCATAATGAAACCAAATGTGTCGAAACGATACTCAAGTTTTTACGTATATATATCTATCCATCTCGATGATAGGCAACAAAATGAATAATCATGAAAACAATCGAGCAGAATTAACAATTACTTAATTTTGTACGGCACTATTTATTTCCATTTAACTAGATCAGTTTTGTGACAACAAAATCCCGTCTGGTGGCTATTTTCAGCCAGTTTCCTCACTCTTTCGGTATTTTCAACGAAAAATCTAATCCATTATTTCGCGTGTCGTGTGTTTACATACGAAACGAAAATAGATTTCGCACTAATAGAACAACATCGCGCCCGATGCAGAAGAACAAACCTAACCTCAATTCGCAAGATTATAATTGAAACAAACAAAAGTGCACACAACAGGCGTTCGTGAAGCCCCAACATTTATCATCGTCAACCCAACGAAAGCGAAAGGCAAACAATGTCGGCAAACAAAAAACACAAACACACCGCAATACTCACCCTCGATATCCTCAACAGCTGACTGTGATCCTTGCCGCCGTGCATGCGAAAACCCCACGGAGCACCACCTTCTAGCGCGACTCGACGCGTCGTCATAGCCTACGCGGCGGTAGCGGCGGGAGCGTCGACATCGGAGGCGGCGGCGGGCTCGGCGTGATGTGAGTGTTTTTGGGTCTCGGCCAACTCGATCATTGCAAGGTGCGATTGGCTGATTAGATGCTATCGATGGTAATTACGATTACTATTACCCAGTATGATGAATATTCAATAGGATGTTACTAGCGAGGTATTGATACCTGTTGTCATCAAAAGAACGACTACTTCTTGAAGATTGAAAAAGTCGTTACTTGGGGGTGGTGATGTGACATCCTGTAACAAACGAAAAAGTTACTGGGCTTATTACAGTTTGTCTATATCATATTTTCCGTAGAAATTAAAATCTGTATTTTTATAATGTGCTAAAAGTATTGGAAAGACTAAATATTTCGCTCCCATTGCGTTTCAGAGAAAACTATTTCAATCAAAAAACTATTCGGTGGCGACCCAAGGTCAAACTTGATTTTGACCTAAAAGTTCATTACAAGGTTAAGTCTTCTTTTTAGTGTTCCGTATATACAATATACGGATACCCTTATAATATCACTCCGGATTTCTGCTTCTGTCACATCACAGCAATTTTCTCCTAAACTACTGGACGGACGAGGTTGAAATTTGGTATCAATGTTTAGTTTGCTGACTCAATCAGAAGTACATATCGTTAAAGAAGAAATTTTGATTTTGGGGGTACTTCTGGGTGAAAAAATGGACAGTTCCCCCCTTGATCTCCGAAACTACTGAGCCTAAACTTTTGAAAAATTGGGAAATATAGAACGTTGCCCGAACTTCACAAGAAAAATAAGAAGAAACCATTAATATTAATTTTGGGGGGCAAATTATAGAATTAAATGAAAATTTAAAATTATAATTGTTTCTAACGCATGATGTTATATATCAAATGAAAGGGCTCATTATGATGAAAACAATTTTTTTTTTCATTTTTTAATATAAATTAACAGATATTAACAAAAATATCTTATCTCCGAAACCATAAGCTGTAAAATTTTGAAAAAAATAGAGGTATAGCGCCTCACCTGAACTTTACTAGAAAAATAAAGAGAAAACCCTAATATTCATTTTGGGGACAAATTACAGAATTAAATTAAAAATAAAAAAATATAATTATTTCTAACGGATCAAGTAATATATCAAGTTTATGTTTTTTTAATTTTTTTAAATGAATATTTTAAAAAATATAAAAAAAATATTTAAAAAAATACCGATTCCCCACTTTATTCCCCAAACTATAACATAATTTTTTTTATTTACACGAAAAATACGAAGAAATTAATATTGGGAGCCAAATTATAGAATTAAACGGAAAATAAAAAAATATTTTTTTAACGCATCATGCAATACATCAAATAAAAGGGCTCATTATGATGAATACAAAAATATATTATTTATATTTTTAAACTTAATTGTTTACAAGTTATTAACATAAATATATAAAAAATTCTCATTTTTCGCTTTATTTCCGAAACCATATTATCTAAAATGTTGAAAATAATTTGGACTATTGGGACTCACATGAAATTTATAAGAAAAATTTATAGAAAACCCCCATTGAAATTTTAGGAACAAATTATACAATTAATGGAAAATAAAAATTTAATTTAATCATGTAACATATCAGATAAAAGGATCATTATGTGAATTACAATTATATCATATTTTTAAATCATTTGTTTTAAAGATATTAACAAAATTATTAAACATCGACTTAATTACCACTTTAGACACTACACTATTTAAATTTTCAAAAATATATTTTATTTGTATTTTAAATTTTGAATAACAGATTTAATAATTTGTAATTTAAAATGTGACCTATTTTGCCCTTTATCTTCCAATCTACAGAGCCTCAAAATTCAGACAGTAGATTATAAATGGCTTCCCTGAATGTTTATTAGCAAAATAAAATAAACTAGCTGTCGCGCAGTGGTCGAAATTCGACCAATTGTGTCAATATCTCTGGCAGGTTAAGTAACATGAAAATTTTATCGTGGCATTCTATCCTAGGACTTTAGGGATAACATCAATTTCACAGAACGGATCCAGATTCGGAACCTCTGTGTGATAGTTTCCTCGAAAATCCTAGATGTCGGTCTTACATCTCGCTTCTACAAATAAGTAACGAAATTCAAGTTTTTTTCAGATATAATTCATGTAACTTTATTTGTGTTCAAATTCGTAATTCTTAATTTAATATGACAACAATTCAACCGCTACCCTACATATTTATTTTTTCTAACCCCCCTGTATAGCTATAATTGCACTCAATTCTCTAGCATTTATTAAAATCCTCATTATAATAATTCCATCTTATTATATATTTCCACGACCCTGTATATGCAACTGCTCATGGACCACGCATAATATTTTTTAACATTTTCGAACCACCGGGTAAACCATTCTGTATATGCCACCGCCTATGACCCACCATATTTACTCTACTTATTTCAATCATTATATATATTGAACTCTTCGTGGTCTACTCTATAAATCATTTCCTTTTCTAACATTTTTTATCACCATCCTGTATATCTATAATTCCTCTCACCCTATAGTTCATCTTAACTATATATACAACTGCTTATGGGTTACATTTCCATTTCCGCCACCCTGTATATGCATCTATGTATAACATTTTTTGCAACACCCTGCATAATTGTAATTCTACTGTACCTTCTATTCCAAGAACCCTGTAAATTCAACCCTATATAATTATTTTATTAGTTATAATTGCACTCTACTCTATATTTTAAACACTCTATATATGCAACTGCTTATGTGCCACCCACGAAATAAATGATTTCTAACATATCTGGAATCGCCCTGTATAATTATAATATACAACGATTACTTTACCCACTAAACAATAACAACGCTTGCATGTCACTTCCAGAAGTACATGCTCTAAGTATATAACAGCATTGGTCTGTCTATATATAATTACTCAATGTTTTGAGTCTGGCGGCGGCGGCACATTCAGTTGTTTGGCATTGACAGTATTGACGTAAGTAATGAATTTTTCTTATATTTTATTTAATGAATGAACCAATATTATAAATTAAGATTATCATTCTGCACTGAAGGTCGTCAGTAGCTACTAAACAAAACAAAAATGAAGAAAATCGGTTGAGAAACAGAGGAGAAAATGGTACCTAATCGTTTTGTCTGTGCCTATTTATATATAGATAATGATAATTTTTGGTGGCCAAATTAGAAAATTAAATACATATGTATATGTATTCTTATAAAAATCAAGCGAATCCTGAAACAGATAAAACAAAAAGTCTATGTGTGGAAAATGAAACTGCATATTTTTTATAAATTTAAAACGCTTCCTTTAAAAGATATTAGGGTAAATATAAGAAAATGCACTCATTCCCTGCTTGTCTGAAACTGGAGTATTAAAATCTTGAAGGTGATACGGAACCCTTAGTATGCGAGTCAAACTCGCATTTGACCAAATTATTTCATTCTTAAAACTAGAACGGTGAAATTTTAAAATCTGATGCGAGAGAAATATGAAACAACAACAACTGTTAAATTTGTATATACAAAATGCATTGAATTTTTTAAAAGTAACTCAATAACTGTTTTCTCCCATTAAATTTTGGATAATTTATGGTTTAGAACTTACAATTTAAAGACTGGACATTCTTATGAATCATCCTGTATATGCAAAGGTATACATATTTCCATTGCTTAATTTGCATAATTTAATTGTGCTTACTGGTATACGTTGTGGTAATGTAAATTAATAATATAATTACGTGAAGACCCGGATATGTAATGTGATAATTTTACATGTATTCCCAAATTTAAAATCCATTACACACAGCTATTTTCTCTGACGAGTTTTATTATGTGTTTCTCAACTAACTAAAGCCGCAGTTTTAGCAATTTTAACTTTATCTCATTATGGTTAATTTTCCTATTTTATGTAAGCACTTTAATCACCAAAATTAAGCAAAGTTTAAGTTTTATTTATGGGTCATATAAAATGAGCTTGGTATTTCAGAACAAAGTTCCTGCATATGTTGAGAAATTCTCCCGTATGTGCTACCTAATACCTTTATAATATAAATAATTACATCTGCTAACATAATCAGCTTATTATTTTCAATCATGTCATATAAATCACGACAAACAAAGGATTTAAATATGTTTAAAACGTATCCTAAAGGCATACATTTGTTAGTTATTATAACATTATTTCTTTCCTTTTACAATGATCAACACAAGCCACAAGTGGATTAATTAGTTGTGTTCATATGGAAGCTTGAATTAAATATAGCAACAGGTAACAATTGAGTTTTAATCTTTAATTTCACGCTTAATAATAACAGTTATTAAAAATTTAATTTCTTTTGACGATTGGGTGTTTTTATTGGTCATAATTTATAGTCATACCTATAAGTGTATTTGATGGTTTGAAAAGTGTGTCAGTAGTAATAGTTATTGAAACCTTCCATATAGTTTTACAAGAGTAAATAAATTGAGATATAAATTTCTTCTACACAAAATTCGTTTCCAATATCCTGAATTTTAATAATAGTCAACAGAATCAACGATCTCATCGACAGAGTGATCCCAACAAGTTAAAGCCGGATTTAGAAAGTGGAGAAGTTGCTGCGAACAGGGTCTGGTTCTTTCATTTTATATTGAATCAGGATTTCAAAAGGGAATGACAGCCTCAAAGCCGTTCATAGACCTCAATGCAGCCTATGACACCTTGTAGGTTGATTCCTTGATGCTTAAATTGAATCATAGTTACATGGAGAGCTAGACAGCTAGTCGTACATTTGTAAAAACGGTTTACCTCAGGGGTCATTCCTAGCCCCGCTTCGTTTAACTTTACCCCAGCAAATTAAAGTAAGCGCGTTTCATCTATATAAATAAACGCCTTGCGGATACTGAATTAAACGTAATTTTAGCGGGAAAGATAGTCGTCATCTGAAATATCTGAGGATAATTCTAGACCGCCATTTGACAAACAAAAACACCTCGAAAATACAAGTCAGAAAATGAAGTCCTTATTCGGATACTTGAAGCAACTAGCTGGGGACCTAAAGCAACTACTCTTAAGAACAGCTGCACACCATACCGTGTATCCGTACCTGAATATTTTACTGCTACTATTGCACCTCCACACCTGATACGACGCCAGTTAACAGTTGGTCAGTGGAAAAAAAAAGAAACAACCCATTGATATTTAGTGAACTATTATCCATGACACTCGGAAACACCTCCCCCACAGACAACTTACATGGGAAAATAGGAATTGCTCGATCATTTAGTATGGCTGAAAAGTGGAAAGCCTAATATGGGCTTGACCCAATAACTCTTTTGGTGGCATGGAATTACCAACGAAAGTGTGGAGCCGGCCGAACAAGATAAGTACTGATGATACGGTTCTCGGCAAACATATTCACAGATAAACAGCGCTTTTAATTATATTCTTTTTTTATATCTCTGATTATGATGGTTTAACATTGTATTCCTAGAAGTTAAAGAGATACAGTGCAAAGTAGGAAAGGAAAAATGGCTAAAACATCAATATTTCATTACTTAAAAATGCAAATAATATTTGAAATAAGCCTTGCAGTTATGTTGATGGGGATACATCATGCAAGTTCCTTTTATTAGATAGTTATTTTTATTCATTGTTTTGTTTTTAAGCAGTTTTTAATTTCAAGTTCTTGAAGTCACAACCTATTCTTTGTAGGATCTTGATTTTGACCAGAATTACTTAAGCTATTTCTATGATATATACTGGAGAATATTTAAGAAAGAACATGTTATCTGCCACTAAACGCGCGAGGTAACACTGCTCTTAGACAGTGGGTTTAAAGTACCGCTCTGAAACGATAAAAATTAATATCATAACCCCTGTGGTCCTATAAACAGTTTTAGGAGAATTCCAAGATTTTCTGGCCTGTTGTAAAGAAGTAGAGTGGTAGTCATTTTTAACCGACTTCCAAAAAGGAAGAGATTATCAATTCGTCGCGTATTTTTTTTGTATGTATGTTACCTGATTTCTTCTCCTACTATGAACCGTTTTGAATGAATATGGTCTTGTTTAATAAAGTATATATCCAGATTGGTGAAACTCCAAATTTGGGAAAATAATTCTATTGGTAAAGTGATGAAAATTGTGAATGAACATATGGGTGCATATATTGATCGATATTTCAAAAACCTTATGGATGTATATATATATATTTTAAGTGTAATCTATTTAAGAAGATCCCTAGGTGGTCTCATATACTTTTCTGCGAAGTGCAATTTGCAGTTTTGCAGAAAATCGCTGAATATTCCAATATTTTTATCAAAAAGTTCATCGAAATGACGTAACGGACATTTCCACATAAATATTTTAATTCCAACGTAATAGTGCGGGAATTGTAGGCACTGGAAGTTTTGATAGCGAATTTGAAAATTTTCTATGTACATCTCAAGCATATAGGTAGTAAAGCATATTATTTTTCCCTCCTTAAATCAATGAGTACCAAACTCGTTTTGTTTGTAAACCAGGCAAAGACCTATTTAAATGAAGTTTTTTTCATTTTGCGAAAACGGTGCTTTTGGTGTCACATTCTCCCGGCCTAATAGTAAATTCAGTGACAACACATGTCAAGCGCTAAACTGCTATTTGGTGCGCTTATTTACAGGGTGTTTAGTTATAGCAAACAAAATCACAAAGTAAAGTGTTAGAAGGGGTTGCACATATATGATGATTGAGATATAGGACGGATCAGAATGATTGTTAAAGAAGGCAGTTAAAAACATTATGGTGGTCCATAGGCAGCCGTATATACAGAATGGTTGGAATATAGGGTGTAGTGAAAGTTTGGTGGTCTAAAAATGTGGAATTAAAATTATATATGGTAATTAAAAAATTATTATATGTGGCCATAAACAAATCATATATGGGATGATTGAAATTATTTATTTCATAGCCCATAAGAAGTTGCATATAGTGTGGAGAGGAATTAATGTTATACAGGGTGATAATACAAAGTGTTAATAAAATGAAATAATTTATAGGGTAGCCCACAAGGACTATGGTTGAAATATAGGACGGATTTGACTCCATAAATATGGGATGGAATCTACTCCGTCCTACAATTTACAGAAACAAATTTATGGTTGTCCGTAGGCAGTCGTATGTACAGAATGGTTGGTACATAGGGTGGAGTGGAATTATCTATAATTATACAGGGTCGTCAAAAAAGTTGAAAAAGGTTACATGGCGTGGTCCATAAGGCATAAACATATTTTGGGCTTATTAAGTCTTTACCTGTCAATTTAAGTCACAATGTATCATTGTGTAATGTCGGGGCTTTTGATGTTACCTGGAGCTGTCTATTAAGGTTATACATACAAAATAAAAAATAAAGTAAAAAATATAAACATTAAAATGTGCTCATTTTGTATAAATTAATTACCTACCAATCTAGTATATTTTTGAACAACAATCAAGTTTGATGAAGTTTGATAAGTACGCAATGCAGGATTTTAGATTTGCTTGGCACCGACTTCAAAAATATACTAGATTGGCAGGTAATTAATTTGTACAGAATGAGCACCTTTTAATGTTTACATTTTTTACTTTCTGGGTAGGTATTAACAACATTGAATGTGTTATTTATTTGCTAAATATGTATTATGTTATAATTATTTTCATCTTTTTAGTTATAGGTGGAAGTCGGTTATATTTTCTTTAAAATGATTTATGAATATTTAATTTAATTGTAATATACATTGAAAAATACTCCCTATACATTATGTTAGAATATTTCCGCCGTTCAACATAAAATATCAAAATTTTCCATTTTCAAATTTTTTTTCTGTTATTATTGCATTAAATTTCAGAAACTGATTATAGAATGAAAATCCCGTCCGAGCAAGGTGACCCCCTTCTGATTCAGAGGGGGCAAGAAGGGGCTAATATTCTTATACTACAAATTGTTAAATTGACAATAGAATTTGTTTAATAAAAATCAAACTATGGCTTAAAATGGATTTATTCAAAACATACGGACCGCACTGTATAGAGAGATAAACAATCATTAATCGTACGATATTATTAGATGTTTATAAATGTTAAGAATTGATTGTTATAGTATTAACTTGAATAAAAACTTCCTGTTATCTATTTTCGAAGTTAATTGTTTTAAAGGAGCTATCTAATCCAAAAAATACTGCATTGAACCCATGAATATAAGTAAAAACCATGATTTTTACGTCCTCATTTATAGATTTTAATAAACATCATGGAAGTACTTTGAACCAGCACGTAGTCGTGATACATCCTATATATTTTAACAACTATCAAGTGTTTGCCCTGGAGTTATATTATATCGATAATGTATACCTTGGTTCTTATTTACTTACATAATATAATAAATCACATATTCTCATAGTAGATGCAACTAGTTGTGTCGTTATTTTAAATGCAATAGTTATTAAACGTTGAGAAACATGCTTAACCATTTAGGTTAATGCAATGCATTTTACATAAGTTACTGTTAATTCTTTAACAGGTATTTGATTTAGTTATTAGCAATTGACATAAAACGAAAAATACCCTTCAATACCAATAAAATAGTTTGGTATTAGTTCAGTATAATCTATCTAAATCAGGATGATTTAGGTAAATTATAAGATTCTTCAAAGTCATAGTTCTATTTATGTCGATATTTCTGTCTACGTCTGTTGTATTGATTGAAGTAACTTGAGATATAATTTAATTCGTCTTTGGAAGAACAAAGAAATTTACCGTAACATTATAGAAACCTAAAACAGTATATATTCAGTTGCCTTCAGGAATAACTTAAAGGTATTTAGATTTTATAACAAGTAATGATGATAGTTAGATACAAGATCCGCGTCATCGAATATGGTCGGAGTTATTTAAGGAATAAGGGAGGCTAAAAGTGAAGGAAAGGTTTATTTAAAAAGTGGCAGTATCTTAAACTGTATAGAAATTAATGTTACAAGTTTATGAAGATATCTGAAGGTAAAATATGAAAATTACTGAAGTATTTGGGTTATTTCAAAACTGTTTATCGTCATAATTCATAAATGTCAAAAATGAAATAAATGTCAGAAATTTGAAAATTTTCAAAAATATCATAAATGTCAAAAATGGCAAAAATGCCAAAAATGTAAAACATGTCCAAGATGTCAAAAATATCAAAAATGTCAAAAGTGTCAAACATGTCAAAAATCTCAAAAATGCCAAAATTATCAAAAATGTAAAACATGTCAAAAATTTCAAAAATGTCAAAAATGGCAAGAATGTCAAAAATGCCAAAATTGTCAAATTGCCAAAAATGTCAAAGATATCAAAAATGCCAAAATGTCAAAAATGTCAGAAATGCCAAAAATGTCAAAAATATCAAAAATGCCAAAAATGTTAAAAATGTCAAGTGTCAAAAATGTCAAAACATCAAAAATGTCACAAATGTCAAGTGTCAAAAATATCATCAAATGTCAAAAGTGTCAAACATGTCCAAAATGCCAAAAATGTAAAACATGTCAAAAATGTCAAAAATGTCAAAAATTTCAAAAATATCAAAAATGTCAAAAGTGTCAAACATGTCAAAAATGCCAATAATGTCCAAAATGTCAAAAATGGCAAGAATGTCAAAAATGCCAAAAATGTCAAATTGCGAAAAATGTCAAAGATAACAAAAATGCCAAAATGTCAGAAATGTCAGAAATGCCAAAAATGTCAAAAATGACAAAAATGTCAAAGATGTCAAAAATGCCAAAAATGTCAAAAATGTAAAACATGTAAAAAATGTCAAAAATGTCAAAAATGTCCAAAATGTCAAAAATGTCAAAAGTGTCAAACATGTCAAAAATGCCAAAAATGTAAAACATGTCAAAAATGTCAAAAATGTCCAAAATGTCAAAAATATCAAAAATGCCAAAAATGTTAAAAATGTCAAGTGTCAAAAATGTCAATAACATAAAAAATGTCAAAAATTTCAAAAATGATAAAAATGCCAAAAATGGCCGAAATGTCAAAAAAGCCAAAAATGTCAAACAGTCGAAAATGCCAAAAAAGTCCGAAATGTCAAAAATTGTCAAAAATGACAAAAATATCAACTATGTCAAAAATAAAAATGTCAAAAATGACAAAAATGTCAAGATGAAACTGCATAACTATAGGATGATGAATAATTAACGCGGGAGTTCTATAATCTGTAACCTATAATATTTGAAAAAATAGTAAAATAATATCAAGTGCATAGAATCATTAATATTCACTGTACCATGGTTACCATTAATAATTTAATTGATATAAAAATGTTTACTCGAGCGAAGTTGAAGTGATGGGCACAAGCTGTTTTTTTATAAAATTTATTGTTAGGGCAGTATTATTTTTGAAATTATTTTGAATTGTCTAAATCATATATTGTCTTTACTAACCCATATTTTTATTTTTTTCTGAGTTCTTTGGGAATAACACCACATAAACTTGAAAGTCTGTATATTTCAAAAGTCCAAATGTTTCAAGTTTTAAAAAATACGATATTTGTCATTGCGAATCCACTTAATTTTTTAATTTTGTAATTGTTTGTTCAATTTGTGTTCACACCATTGAAAACGTGGTCTAATTTAGACCTTGACACTTTTGGACTTTGAAATAAATTTTCAAGTTTGTGGTGTTATTCCCAAAGAACACAGAAAAAATAAAAACCAGACATGCCACAATTATCATCCAGAAAACAACTAACTCATTTTGATAATAAATATTGGTTGAATTTAAAATAGCGCAGACTCTTCCCATCTTCAGATAGCAGAGGTCCTGATTATTTAAACATTATCTTTGATGTAACTTAAACACCGTGCCATGGTATTTGGAGTTCTAACATATAATTCAACAAGTCCAACATTCATTTCAAGGTTCAAAATCTTGCTGTAAATACCATATAAATGTGCTTGATATTTCTGTATTTTATAAAATACTGTATTGTAAAGTAATATATACGAGAAAATGACAACAATAAAAAATATATGTTTATTAGTAGTTTCAATTAAATTTACTAACTAACGGGCAAATTGTTGCAAATGTACTAAATAAATAATTCAATTTCTATTTTCCATTTTTAGGCAGGATACAAATTGAAATGACCATCACAATATTCATCAGAATTAGGTCGTTAACAGTATAAAAGTCCTCGTTAAAATAATTGATGCTGAATTTTAATAACTACCCACAATTAGTTAATTTTAATTGAACTGTGCTAAAAAGTAATTACAATTCAGTTGAAATATTTCATTAACACAATGTTTTTGTGTTCTAATGAAATAGATAGATACTGTAGGCAGAGTATGGCGTACTAAGTGTGAGATTATTTTGTTTTTTTACGAATATTTAAGTGATTTTCAAGCGAAAAATCAGTAAATTGTAACGTCCGATTAACATACAATACCTAAAAACAATTTGGTTTTCATTATAACAAACTTCAATTCTCAGTAAAACATATTTAAAATTAGAGGTATATTATATTTTTAAAAATTACTGGTGAAAAAGTAGTAAATATATATCCTTAATTATTTGTATGATTAATGAAAATATTAAAGCATAAAATATATCGACAGTTATATTATCGTAATGTCAGCATTCGCTTTGTATGAGACATGCCATAAATTTTACAATTCTAGTTAACATATTTGATTAAGGTAATGAAGATTCCACTTAATACAGAAGAATTTGTTTAACCTTTTCGTGGCCTTGCAGTTTGAAGAGGCCTATGTTTAAAATTTTCTACGTATTTTATATAAACAAGTCCCGTATACGATTTTATTTATATTTATGAATATTAATATTTGAAGACGTTTGTAATGTAAATATGCGCAGTGATAAAAATATTTAGAATGTTTGCATGTTTGAACTAGGTTTTTGGAAACACTTTAGATCACACAGCCGAGGTATGTAATCTGTGTAAAGCTGTGTGGAAATTGTACGTTTAAAATATAAAAACTTGATACGTTCAATAGATGCTGTTCATGAAACATTATACAAATCAGAATACTAAATAAAAATAAAAAATTATACGTTTCAATGAGTCAACAATTTATTGGATAAACTGGACATGTGTTTTGATTTGTTAGGGCTGAGGGATTTTTCTATAGAAATAATATGAATTAATAAAATTAAACAGATCAAAACATTATTTGCTTGGCATAATATCTAATAAAATGGCATAATATCTAATAAAAGAAGACACTGAATGGGTTATTATCGGTATGTCAATAAAATAAAGCTAGTAGTTAGTTTTATGCAAGGGTTTTTATTTGAAGGAAGTTTTTAGTATAATCGCTCTAAAATTTGGTTTATGAGAGATAGCAAGATTAATGCCATTCTGGGAAATTTGGTAATGATTTTCACTGTTAAAAAGATTCAACATAGTGAGAAAGAAACTTACTGAAGATGAAACCCTAATGGAGAGGATGGAGCTGCCAATAGACTCAATCATGGACTTGAATGTTGCCTCAAGAACTGCTACCTTCAGGAGAAGGACGGGTCCTTCATGCAAGAAGATGGATTGCCTGTGGGTTCCCCGTTATCACCAACCATCGCCAACATCTACATGGAATGGTTCGAAGAACATGCACTGAGGAGTTTCGAGAAGCAGCCTAAGCTATGGTTGAGGTATGTCGATGACACCTTCATTATTTGGCAACATGGCCAGCCAGAACTACAGGCATTCCTGGAGCACCTGAACCAATCCCAACCATCCATTAGATTCACCATGAAGATGGAAGAGAGTGGGTGCTTATATTCCTTGATGTAAAGTGTCAAAGAACTAGGACCGGAATCCAAACAACAGTCTACAGGGAGGCTACGCATACAAGATTATACCTCCACTACAATTCCAACCACCCATCAGCAAAGAAAACTGGCATCATCAAAACACTAATCCATAGAGCCAAACATATCTGCAGCACACCAGAAGCCCTCAAAGTAGAACAAGTGAAACTTAGAGAAGACCTTTTGGCGAAAGAATATCCAGAAACTACCTAGGCAGGGAGTAGCAACTCTACTATTACCGTATACTAAAGACTTGTCGGAGAAACTTAGAAGATTTGCACATAGCTATGAAATGTGAATGATGTTCCAAAGCAACAATACCTTGAGGAGCATGATAAGAAGATCGAGGCCCGACGCACCAGCAATACCAAATAACTGGATATACAGCATACCTTGTGAATGTGGCAATCTTTACATTATAGAGACAAAGCGACCGCTGGACACCAGGGTTAAGGAACACCGCACAGCTACTCAAAGTGCGGAGGTAACGAAGTCTGGGCTAGCTAATCACGCATGGACCGAACACCATAATATCAACTGGGACCAGGCCAAAGCAATTCACAAGGAAGAGCACTGGTACAAAAGAAAATTCATAGAGACATCATATATAATCTAGAACAAAAATATAATTAGCGAGCCCAGCGTCCAAATTAAAAATATTTGGCGAGCTCTTCTTCGGCCTCGAGGGCCGGGGACCCTCTCCTTCCTTAGGCACCGCCTTTTCACCAGAAACGAGGTCTGGAATCAACTGCCATGACTCCGAAAGTGGATTTGACTACCCCTTAATCGGCTCATAGATCCCATATTTCAACAAGATAATGCTCTGTCTCCTGTTGCTGGAGTTAGATTAAACTTTATTGAAGAGACCTCTGTCAATGTGGTGGCATAGCCGCCTAGATACCTAATCTTTCGCTCATAGAACATGTTTGAGAAATGAAGGATAGAAGGCTCGGAAATTTACTCCAGCTCCCATGGCCCTTGGAAGTTCTAAGACATGAAATACAGGTAGATTGGGATATTATTCTTTAAGAAGAAATAGAACACCTTATTATATAAATGCCAAGACGTGTTGGGGCGTGTATAGATAACATCAGTGGACAAACACATTATTAACAAACTTGATAAAAAATAAATAAACTCCATTTCATTTTTTTTAATCAAATTTTAATCATTTACTTACCAAGACAATATTAAATTTAAATACCCCCTTCTGGGTCGTGCGATTTCTTTGTCAGTGGGTATATTTATAGCCCCATTTTTGTTCCTTTTTTTATCAAAATATGCCGTGCATCATCAACAAACCTACAGGAGTCGATATCCCTCGTCGAACTTGGACATCTCTTAACCGAATCAGAACCAACTGCGGAAGACGCGCCGACTCCTTACACAGGTGGGACAAACTTTCTTCAACCGCATGCGATTGTGGACAGGAAGATCCAGAAGATTTCCTGATGGCAACACAGGAGGCAATTGATTATATATCAAGATATCTGTTTGTATTTGTACTTTATTGTTAAGTAATGTCCACATATTCAATTTTTTGTATTTATATGTACCTTATTATTAATATCATTATAAATGTCCTGTTTGGGGCACACGATTTATCAAAAATAATCTAGGAAATGCTGAAGACTTATTTCATACCAAAATAATAATTCTAGAGATCTTTAGTTTAGTGCATGTGACTATAATTCAGTTTTTACTTTGACACATTCGTTTTGACAGTACAACAACGAGAGGAGACAGTCTTCATAATTGGTTCCTATTAAGCCAATTTTAAAAAAGTTCTTCTCAGGATTTGGTACCATTGACGACAAATTCGACATCTTTTATAGAAAGTTTAATCAAATATTTCTTTAAAAGGCATATTACAATATATAAAATATTTCATCAAATTATTTATTTATTGGAAATGGGAGACTAACAGTTAGAGTCTGTGCCAATAAAAAAAGAACGATCAAGAATTAAAGGTCCATTGGTCAAATCAAAAATTTCAAGATTCACCAAAAAAATTATACACCTAAAGTTATTAAAGGAATCGTGGCAGTAGGCAAGAAAGTTCTAAGAATTATTTAAGGACAGAAGTTGTTGCCAAAAAATCAGGTTAAGAAAATTTGTTTAGTGTATATGAAGAGATATGCGATGTGATTCACAGCTCACTATTTAACAGCAAATACACAATACGTTAATTTTTTGGCAATTAATCTTAAAATCAGCCTTGGTACATCAAGTACGTAGAATAGAATTAAGAATACTGACATTGTCATTACTAGCCGTTTAAGTTTCTGTTTTTATTTTGTCATTCTATGTCTGACATTTAAAAGATTGGGGGTCCTCATAATTAAACATTAAGGTGCTTGGTGTACATTCTCCACACAAACATTACAGCAGCATGGTTTCCTTTTCAGTGTTAATTGTCAAATTTTCTAATGAAAGATAGTATGATGGGAGTAAGTGTGATAAAAAATGTATGGTATTCATATATATTTTTTGAGGATTATGAATTGACTAACGTAATATAGGTATATGTGGGAAACCCTCCAAGACGTCCCACCCAACAAGACACCTTAAAAGTATTACGGCTTAGCATTTGCTTTCCTTTAATACTTATGGTCATATATTGAACAATAGTAAGGGTTTCTATTTTAGTCAATTTTTTTTATGACTGAAGATGATTCTCGTAAATAAAACTTACTCCATGTACAGTCATTCTTCTAGCTTGTCTTAGATTTTTATAGTTAACAATCTAAGAAAACTATTGCTATTCTATGTTTACATAGACTTGATATTTTGTCAGTATTATTGAATATTTTATGAGTTCATTGTTTTTGCTGTATATTTTTATTTCGTTCTTCTTCCTATATTGACACCTTCATTGGTGTGTTGAAATACTATCAAAATGTCCAAAAAAGCCATTTAAATGAATGATTGTAGGAACGAACAGACCATTTTATAAACAGAGCTAACGTTTATAGCTGAAACACTGTACATATGTGGACGACATAAAATATTTTAGTTCGCGGAAGAAAATCGGATTTGAACTGCAATGTTTATTATTATTATTATTATTATTATTTTGCTGAATTATATATGTAATTATAGAACAACAGTTGGTATTTTTACTAGGTTTATGTGTGTCATATGACCCCATATTGTTTTTTATGAGGCCCTTCAAATTCTAAATCTAAACTTACTGCAGGTTGTTTTAAAGTTAATGCAGAATATTAATGTTAAGAATTCAAAACATTTGGATGTTCAGGTCAACTTCTCTGTACATTAGATAATTTTTTGTTTCCCCGTTGACTAATGAAGTAACTTCACCCTAGACCGACAAAATGAATATTTTGCAAATAATTGATAAAATCTGATTCTGATATCGAATTGTTCAGAAAGTAAGATTAGAAACATGGTATGTTAAACGTCATCAGCTTTCACTACAAGTTCCCAACTAAGACTGCTTTTTCAGTATTTATATTTACATAATAATAAACATGAAAAACATTTTTGAAAAAAAAAACACCAGATTCAGACATGCAATACAGACATTAAACTAAAAAATAATATTTTTCTACCTAAATTCCAGTAATAAGTTGAACTGATTAGCCTGGTTATTCACCGCCATATTTGTCAAAAGCGTATTCCATAAATAGCTTTTTTTTAAATTACCGACTTGCATGCATAGTAATAATAATGGCACTAAAAAGTAAAAAATAGTTCAACTGGATATTTAAAACGAAATGTATTATATGGTCTACAAAACAGTGTTTGAAGTTGGTGCTAAGCCTAAGAAATGTATATGTTTTACCTAGCAATATAAACTGCTTTAAAAATTATTAAACAATTTCTCTTATTAATTAATAAAGCTATTTATATGCCATGTTACATATATATTTTTCAGGCTTGGCCTGACGCAGTGTTATAGAACATATGATTCGTTTTAAATTTTTTTGTGCCATTATTCTTACATGCATTATAGTATGTAATTTTGTTTAAAACTAATAATTTTCTGCTTTTTAG
Source organism: Octodonta nipae (assembly GCA_034190945.1). Classification (NCBI taxonomy): domain Eukaryota; kingdom Metazoa; phylum Arthropoda; class Insecta; order Coleoptera; family Chrysomelidae; genus Octodonta; species Octodonta nipae. The sequence continues at coordinate 148,467,953 of CM067218.1, forward strand.
TGATATAATAGCGTAACTGGATGTGATTCTTTATATTTTTAAATTTTGTAAACCACTGTATATAACTGTATTACATTCCATCCAACCATCCTGTATAACTATAAAACTTTATATTCCAACCAGTCTGTATATGTGACTGCCTATGGAACATCATTTAAACACTTCTTGTTTGTAATTTTTTTAACCACCTACTATAACTTTATTTCTATTTCACCCAATATTTCAACTATCGTATACATGTCCAATAAAGCCCAATAAATCAGTTCTTTTTCTAAATTTTTTTAAATTGCCCTGTATAACTACAATTCTTCTCCATCCTATGTTACAACCATACAAAACCACCCTATTTATGAAACTGCCTGTTCTCTAGAAATATGGCATTTTTGTTCTAATATTTTTTAATGTATGTCAACCACGCTGTATATGCATCTGCCCATGACCACCCAATGTAACATTTTTGTAACCACCCTGTTTAACTATGCTAACTATAAATCCATTCCAGGCTGTATTCCAATCATCCGGTATTTGTAACTGCTAAGGGGCAACCTACAGGTTTAACATTCTTTACCATTTTTTGAACAACCTTGTTTAACAATGGTTCTACTTTTTGTACAATTAAGAAGTGGGTTACAAAATTTTGCCGATTTTTGGACCAATTTGAAAGTCCATTCTATAAAATAAAATAATAACCACCTGTCAAATATTTCAATTCTGTATAGTGATAAAATAAGTTCAATTTTGAAAAAGTGTCTGTTATAGATCTAAACCAGTCTTTTGCAAACTCAACTAGTAGTTAAAGTATTAAATCTGGATAACTAATATTTTAGGATAGTTACTCTGGAAGATTAAACTTTAAAACTACTCTGTTTGTTTTGTTAGCATCAACCCAGCTTGGAAAACAAAAAAAGTTGTATTATCACTCTGATAAAGTTTCAAATAGCTTTCAACAAACAAAATTGTAAAAGCTGTGCTTTTTAATATATTTTTGTGTAATCGTAGACCAAGAAAAATTCTGGAAAAACTGACTACAGACTTATTGGCTTCGTTTTTTTAATTGAAAAAATTCTCATGATAAAAAATAACCTTGAGAGATATCTTACTAAATGTCTCAAAACATTTCAGTGGTACTGTCAATAAATTTTTATTTAAATTTTAAAAAATCATACATAGGAATTCTGAATTTGTTCAATTCAGGTTTAAGATGATTAGGACATCTTCTCTTTATTTTTTTCTTTAAGGAAATAAAAATAAAAAAGAATTAGTTCAAATAATGATTAATGCATATGATTTTAAACTTTATCTAGTCGTAAAGACTCCACTAGATGCGTAAATGTTCCAAAGATGTTGTTGCTAAGTGTATCCTAAAACAGTTATTTACTTAATTCTTTTTCTCATATATATCCCTACGCTTGTCAGAGTGTGGTAGAGGTAGTTTCGAAAAATTATCTGCAATACCAAGAATTTGGAACTTGAAATATGCAAAAGCGTTAGTTTTAGTCAACCAAAAAATATTGTAAATTAAAACTAAATTATATATAATAATTTTGATTTTATCAGTAATCTTGGTATCAGTTTTAAAAGTTTTTTTGAATTTAAAATACAATTAGCGACTAGAATTTCTAAATATTTCAATTACTAGACTCATGCTTCAATAGAACTATTTTCTCATCTAAGTTAACTTTTTATCAAATACAACTCAAAATTTATCAGACAGACTTTGCTTTACTTTAATGTTAGAGTGTACTTTACCAAAAAGCTATTTAATAAAAGATTACATTTAGTATGCAACAGCAAAAAGATTAGAAAAGCTCATATAATTTACAAACGGATCAAAGCTTGCCGTGTTAAAGCGTTTATAGAACTATTCCATTGGATCTTATCTTTCACGTTTATCAAATGTCATGTTTATTTACTGTGTATCTTTTTAATGTCAATGGGCTTTTATTACGAAAAAATTTGAATTTCCTTGGACCACTTTCTTACCTTGAACGACAAACTACAAGGTTCACAAAACAATGAAACTTCTTATCCAAAAACCAGCAAGCACATTTATTAGGCACTGCAATGTCTCCAAGAAAGTATCACAAAAAAACTTCACAGAGTCCTAAAACTCCAATATATCACGAAAACCGATACAATTCTTCTTTAAAGCTCGCGATTTAATCTTTCAAGACGGATTTTTCCGACCAGCTTTTTGAATTGCCGGCAGTTGATTGGCGTGTAAGCGCGCTTGTAGTTCATTTGTCGAACCGACTACCGCTGGCCACGGCCAACATAGATTAACGAGAGCGTATCACTATGGTCGGGAAAGAATCCCGTAAATTAAGACAAGCTCTGAGGCTATTCTTCCGATTTTTCAGTTTGTGAAATGTTTATGAGATTTACTGGTTAACATCGATCCTGCTAATTCAATTGAGCTGGTTAGGTAAAAGTATATGGAAATCAATAGTAGAAAGCTATTTGTAAATCTGTGTAAGGCTTGCGACAAGATATATGAATATGTTCTAAATCTTTTTACGTGATAATGCTTACAATTTTAATGTGTCGACGCGAAATGAATACCGACATCTTGGAGTTTTAGGGAAACTAGCTACAGAAACCCCAAATCGGGAGTCGTGTAACTCCGTTTCCCTGTGATTCCTAAGGTAAAAATCACAGGAACGAATCCGTAGCATAACTAAAGACTATCAAAGCAATTTTGATATCTACCATCTGTTTTCAATTATTTAAGGGAATCACAACTGATGACGGTTCTCGACTAGAAACAAGTCTTGCGTACAATGAATTGTACGATTTCCAAATGATAGTATATTAATTCTTTCCTGGGATTTTTGTCCTAGGAATACAGAGTAACAGGGTTAGGCACAGCACGACAGACGATTTGGGGTCTCTTTGTCCTAGTTTTCCCTGAAACTCGTATATGTCGATCCTCATTTAACTTTGAAATTTAAATATTTACATGTAAGCTTTTTCGGTACTACTAGATTTTTGTGTACAAGTTTTTGTAGTCATCTATATGAGTATAACTGAAACAGATTTTTCTTCTACGAACATTTTTGTCATTCCATTCATCCTTCCAACGGAGTCAATTTGACATGAAATAAAAAAATTATAAATAGGTTCAAGATTTTGGCAAAATGGAATTGTAAAAAAAATGGAAAATCTTTAGTTTCTTGAAGGTTGCTTACAAAGTAGATAGAATTTAATTTTCACTAAAAAAATACTAGAGAGATAACTTTAGTTTTTCCCAAGATCATAAAAATTGCAATAAATAGTATAAGAAGTAAGAGGTTTCTCTTAGCAAAACCCCACAATTCTTGCATGGTATGTGGATATGTTTCAAAGGTTCAAATGTACTCATGCCTGGACTTGAAGTCTAATTGGATATTTGCCGTTCAGAACATTAGGTTTAGCGAATCATAAGAGTATTTAATTCTGTGGGTTCCCTTGCTAACTTGTCAGGCCCATGGTTGTTGTCGGGAATCTAATTGATCCTCAACTTCTAGATTATCCGTGCAGTTCCTAGAAAGAAAGCGTTTAAAAGGATTTCTGTTCAAACCAAGATATTTTAAATCATTTAATAGATTTTTCCACTTCTTTTGTCTGACATAACAACTGGGATAGTTCGTGTATTGTTTATGTTCTATCTGAAATTCCGGGTTTCTATATTTGGCACAGGACTATATTTTTGATCTCTTTCTTACTGTTGGTGGGTGGGGATTGCTATATTAATTAAGCAAATTCTTGATTGTCTACTGTCGAACGATCCTGCACAACTAGCACCAGACCATAGCAATGTTGTCTGTTTGATTGAGCTCTTTGGTTGGTGATTTTGGGCTTTAGTTAACAGGACCTCAAGATTCCGCTGCAGTTTTTTAAATTTTCTACGAACCATTTTTAAATGGGATGTCAATCCTGAATTTGGTCTTCAGTAGTCATCTTACGCTTCTGTAATATTCTGTTGTTAGGTCCTTTCCCATGAAAAATTCGTTGATCTTGCTCTATTCCAAAGTATTTATAGGCGTTCTCCTCTTCTATGGCCTCAGTCGAGTTGCCACTATGCATTTTATACGGCCTTTGCTGAATTTCGCCTTTAACTATATTAATAATGTCCTACTGGTCTATACCAAATTCCATGTTAGTAGAGAACCAGTCTACTAACTTAAGGATATTATGAAGCTGTTGTTTTTTAGTTCCAATTGGTTTATCTTTAATGGTTCAATATTTGTCCCTCTTTAATGGGGCCTTTGTGTTTCTACTTCTTAACAACGCCTTAAATGTACTCGTTTGTTATTTACGGTGTATCTAAATTAATATTTATTTTAGCACATAGATATCACATTGAGAAAGGTTTTGTTCCAACCAGGTGATAGTTGATTATTGAGATGTAGATAAATTTACACTTATCATTCCGTATTAAAAAGTATGTATTATCACAATTTACAGCAGGTGAAACCTTACCGACATTGAAAGTTGAATATTTCCTACTAAGTCCATAGAAAGGGCTGAACCGCGCACATGAATATCTATCAGAACTTACTACTATGAACTTTTTCTTGCAAATTTATATAGCAACGATTTTACCACACAATATTATATAGAGATACCTTTTTTTTTCTCATACCAAAATATATGTTATTTGAAAGTTTTAATCTGCTAAAGCTCACTGTTGCTTAATTCTTGAAGATGAAAGCTGTCCTCTACCGCAAGGCCATCGTCTTCAGTATGTATTTTTCGGACTCTGTTGATAGATTTCTTAAATAAATAGCACACAGCAGAAGAGGTTTTTGACTACTAAATATGTTAGGCTGTGTTGTGCTCCATGTTCCGTGATTTTGGTGGCTTGGATTTAAGAAGATCTTCTGAGTTTTTAAGCTTGAACGATTAGTAGAACATATGGTTCTACTGTCGGTGAGGCACTTGAGTTGATGATGGGCCTGGTAGGTATTTCATTCTTGTGTATTTTGTGTAGTCCATAAAGAATCTGTTGTCATATAATGTCAGTTTTCTCCGCGTTTCGAATATAATTAATTCCTGCAAATGTGGTAGAATCTCCTAGTTGGTTTCACCCCTAACGCACCCCTAAGAGCACCAATTCTATTTGCGTAAACATTAAGCTAGCAAAATTAAAATAAAACCAATTTTATTTCTCACGCTTTTTTCACTTTTCACTTAAAGTAGTAAAATTTAAAAGAATTGGATGCTGGTGATGACATCTTTTCAGTCAACAGTCAGTAATGAATCTAATAGATGTCGGTGACATCTATCGTCTATTGAGTAATTTAAGTATATGAAGGTTAGGTTAGGTACCATTTTCTCCTCTCTCAACCGACTTTCTTTATTTTTCTTTTGTTTAGTAGCAACTGACGACCTTCAGTGCAGAATGCTAAAATTTATTTATAATATTCGTTCATTCATTGCTTTATAAATATGGTTTGTCAACTAAAATAAGAATTATGTTGCAATTGATGAATTTAGCTCTGATAATATTTTATTAATATTAATGTTATACTTTCAATTTAAAGTTTCTTTTAATCTTTACCTTATAAATTTTATAAAATTTGAATCAGATTACAAATAATGTGAATTAATGCACTGATTGTAATATTCAAGACAAAAAGTTAGATCTGGCAGCCCTGCTCATAGCTATCTTTGATGTAGCGCCTTAATTTGAATTTTGACATTTCAGAATATTGTTTGGTGTATAGTGTATAGCATGATGGTAAAGGTAAGTTGCAAATTCAATGTGTAAAATTCAAGATTTCAGCTTCATTCACTGCTACAGTTTTTTAACAAATGTGAGTATTACTTATTTATCATTAATTTACAGCTTATATTTCTATACAAAACAGAAATAGTCAGTGCTTACTATGTGTTTCATTTAAGTTAATGAAATTATATTGAATCTTAAGATTTTGGTTGAAGGTTTATTAATAATTACTTATGGTTTGTAGTTATTTGGAACGTAATAGTAGATATAATACCTTCATAGTAACTTCTGAGGTGCTTGATTTCATTTTCTGCTTACGAGCTGAAATCGTTAACCGAATAAAGGTTTTCTTTCGTTTTATTTCTTATTTTAAGACTATTGAAATTTTTCAGTTTCAAATCAAAAAAAATTCTTGAAAATAGTAGGTATTAACTAATGTGTTAAATAATACATTTAATATTAATTTGTTATTTAATGTAATGTTAATATTTTAAAAGAGATTTATTTCATGCTAAAAATTATAACTACATATTTGAATATATTTAAAAGCCGAATCTTCCAATTATTTTTAGGTAAGGGATCAGTTAGTTGCCCTTTTGTGTTCATGCATTTAATCTTATAACCAATTTATTTTATATTACATGGTTCCAATCCTGCAAAATCCTGGTTCTATTACAAGATCAGTTATCTTGTAATAGTAATCTCGATTTTAGGCAAAAGTCGGTCAAACTACTGAGGAATGATATATGTACAAAGCTTTACCTGCTGTCAAACTTTCGTTTAAATTATTCTGTAAGTATTTGTTTTAATTATTTTATTATTACATTATTTTCACAATCTTCCGAAGGTGTGATGTAACAAATGCTACTGCAAATGAAAACTTTTAGGTTACAATGCAATTCCACCAAAAACTGGGGGTCACGCATCTTTTATATCATTTTGAATGCATATTTTTGATTAAATTCTCATATATATTTTTTTATTTTTCAATATGACATAAACGACTTGGGGGGGGGGAGTTATGACGCCTTCTTCTCTGTTTTTTTTCTCCACTTTATTTCTGACAGACATATACTTTTGACAAACGAACCTCAATAAAGTTCACAATTTTATGGAATAATGTCGAATTTCGACCACTGTGCGACCACTAGTCACTTAGATACGTAAGATATTGAAACAATTGTTTTTCAAGTCCCGTTAGTAAAATGTGTCTAGAGAGATCTCTAGTAGGGGACTTGGACGTTAAAAATTATTAGGATGTTAGGGTCGTAAAAAACAGTTTCAAAGGTGAGAAAAAATATGGCACCGCCCGAATACAATTTTGTGAATTCTGTTAGCTTGAACATATGCTGGCAGAATATCTGCCATAAGAAAAATTATTAGGATGGTATAAAATTAGTGAAAAAAGGTGAACAATATGTTACAAGTTAATTGGATTCCGCCCATTTGGTCATGCTCTGTTTTTAACAAATTCCTGTTAGACGCATTAGCTTTTACTGAATGTTGCAGTTGTGTTCTCTTTACTGTTGTTCCAGTTGTTGGAAATTAGTTTGTTGTTAATTTGCATTTTCTCTGAACATTCAGTACCATAACTGTTTGCCTATTCTAAAAATTTGCGGATAAATAAAATACTCTATTCACTGGAAATAAATAAAATTTCTTTAAAAACAAAATAAATAAAAAGACCCCGATAATTATTTTTCGTTGCATTAGAAATAAAAACTTGAAGCTCACTAACTTTATCTTAACGTAAGCAAATAAAATGTGGGAAAACAATGCCAATAGATTATGTCTCAAATTTTATGACACACAAAAATAAATCTCAACGAAAGGCAGAGGACGCATTGCACATACATTACGCGTGCTGGCAAAGAGAAAATCCATGTCAACGAGGCATTGTGTGGGCATTTAAAATAGAGGTGATATCTCTTGAATGTTAAAACATTCACCGATCGGTTTATAAATATAGCGTCTGAAATAATAAATAAAATATGCCGCAAGAGTCAAGTGCAAATTATGCTTTTACGATAGTAGCCAGAGGTATAGACCATTAAGTTTACCATTCTATTTGTTTATCTGTCGGCGTTTGACTAATTCGTGTTGTGGCTCCGAGGCTTTCGGTAGATAAGAGAGGACAAGTGTATAATATAATTACGGTTTTCCTGCATTCTAATGTTGGTAGTACGAAATAATAAACTTTATTGCATTAGTATCAATAAGAGTGGGTGGCTATTTGAAATATTTGCCGTTCTTTTGTTTATAAAATATGGAAATAATTTGTTTTTATTGCCACAAACTTTATTTAATGATGCGTTGAATCATTAATTTTGATGGAATTTTCCCGGTTAGATTTTATTAGATTCAAAAATAAATTTTAGTGTGGTAAATACTACGCCAGTTTGTGAGAGAAGATTAGCAAAATCTAAGGTTTTTAAATTAGAACTCAATTTTTATATTACTAGGTTCACAAGCAGGGGCGTAGCTACCGCCGTATCAGCCGTGTCAATGATACGCGGCCCCCGTGCTACAGGAGTCCCTAATGCGTGTAAACAAAAATTAGTACAATGTTGTCCACATGTCACTTAATTTCGGGCTTCCAGAAACAAAACATGGAAAAAATATCGTACATGCATATAGAGGTTTCACTTCAGAAATGACAAATGTCAAAAAGAGCAATCTCTTTTTTTCCGGGTTAAGCATGCGCTCTAAAGTTGGCAACATCCTTCGTCAGTTATTGCGGGATAATGATAATAAGTAATTAATTTTATAACTTGTTATTTTTTCGCTCGTACGTATCGTTTAGAGGGATCGGGTGTCTCTCAAGTCCAAACCAGGAACGTAATTAAGGACTCACGCCTCAGAAAAAATATTGATAAGAGTAGCTAGTGTCCAAAGTTATAAATGAGTTGATGTGCTTGAGACACTGAACTCTGTAATTGAAAAAATAACAACTCTTTTGATTGTACAAATTGGCGCCCAACGTGGAAGAAATTTGTAAAGGCGCGGCGTCTTTGTCACACTAGTGAAAATGATTCGCCAAGTGAGATTTCTTTTTGCGACATTTAGCTAATATTTTTGTCAAACAAGTCTAAAGGCTTTAATTTTCAATTAAATCTTGCGTTATGCTGTTTTATTAACCGACTTCCAAAAAGGAGGAGGTTATCAATTCGTTGCGTATTTTTTCGCTTTTTTTTGTATGTATGTTACCTGATTTCTTCTCCTGTGGTGCACCGTTTTGAACGAATATGGTCTTGTTTAATAGAGTATATATGGGGATTGGTGAAACTTCAAATTTTGGAAAAGAATTCTATTGGTAAAGTGATAAAATTTCTGAATGAACAGATGCGTGCATGGAAATCGACCAATATCCTTAATATATTGGTCGATTTTCCGATAACTCCTTATGCATGTGTATAGTTTTTTAACGTTTAATCTATTAAGGAAGATCCTTAGGTGATCTCATATACTTTTCTGCGACGTGCAACTTGCAGTTTTGCAGAAAATCGCCGAAAATTCCAAAATTCTTATCAAAAATTTCATCGAAATGACATAACAGACGTTTCCTCATAAATATTTTAATTCCAACGTAATAGTGCGGTAATTTTAGGCACTGGAAGTTTTAATGGCGAATTTGAAAATTTTCTATGTACATCTCAAGCATATAGGTAGTAAAGCATAGTATTTTCGGCTACTTAAATCAATGAGTACCAAGCTCGTTTTGTTTTGTATACCAGGTAAATACCTATTTAAATGCAAATTTTTCCATTTTGCGAAGACGGTACTTTTGGTTGTCACATTCTCCCGGCCTAATAGAAAATTCAGTGACAACACATGTCAAACTTTAAACTGGTACTTGGTGGCCTATAGACACGGTGTTTAGTTATAGCAAACAAAATCACAAAGTAAAGTGGTTGAAGGAGTTGCATTTATGTGAAGGTTGAAATATAGGACGGACTAGAATGATAGTGTAGGCAGCCGTATATACAGGATGGTTGGAATATAGGGTGGACTGGACGTTTGGTGGTATAAAAATGTTGAAAAAAATGTGAAATTAAAATTATATAGGGTGAACATAAGCAAATCATATACAGGATAGTTGAAATATATGCTGGAGTTGAATTATATTTATACGGTGTGATTAAAGTTTTTTTTCTTTTATAGCCCATAAGAAGTTGCATAAAGTGTGGAGAGGAATTAATGTTACACAGGGCGATAACATAAAATGTTAAAAAGGAAGTAATTTATGGGGTAGCCCACAAGGAGTTATATACTATGGTTGAAATATAGGACGGATTTGACTCCGTAAATATAGGATAGATTCTACTCCGTCCTATAGTTTACAGAAGGCAGCAAACAAATTTATGCGTGCCGTGGGCAGTCGTATGTACCGGCTGGTTGGTACATAGGTTGGAGTGGAAATATCTAGTTATACAGGGTTGTCAAAAAAAGTTGAAAAAAGGTTACATGGCGTAGTCCATAAGGCATAAATATATTTTGGGCTTATTAAGTCAAGGCGTACTAGTACATTTTGTTCGTAAAGATTTACCTGTCAATTTAAATGATAAAGTATCATTGTGTAATGTTGAGGCTTTCGATGTTACCTAGTTCTGTCTATTAAGGTTATACATAAAAAATAAAAAATAATGAATGAAAACTACCTGAGTTCAAAAAAACGAATAAGTTGAAAATAAAACATTAAAAAAAAAATATAACCGACTTCTACCTATAACTAAAAAGCAAAAAATAATTATAACAAAATACAACTTTAGCAAATAAATAACACATTCAATGTTGTAACCTAACCTACCTAGGAAGTAAAAAATGTAAACATTAAATGTGCTCATTCTGTACAAATTAATTACCTACCAATCTAGTATATTTTTGAAGCAACAATCAAGTTTGATGAATTAGTAGATAAGTACGCAATGAAGGATTTTAGATTTGCTTGGCATCGACTTCAAAAATATATTAGATTGGTACGTAATTAATTTGTACAGAATGAGCACCTTTTAATGTTTACATTGTTTACTTCCTAGGTAGGTACCTTACAATATTTAATGTGTTATTTATTTGCTAAAGTTTTATTTTGTTATAATTATTTTTTGCTTTTTACTTATAGGTAGAAGTCGGTTATATATATATTTTTAAATGTTTTATTTTATTTATGTAGATAACGGCAACCACTATCTACTTTAGAAATTCCATTTTGCAATTTCATACCGAAATGAAATTCGGCTTACGACCATGTAAATTTAGTTTTAGATGTATTTGTTTTAGGGATGATTTCCTTTTCCGTATTTATGTCAAACATCAGCAGATTTTAAGTATCGAAATTGTTGGGTTTTTGAACATTAAAACAAAGCTAAATCAGAAGTTATTGTTTTGTAAAAAATATATGAAGCTTTTGTTAGAGTGTAAGTAACAATTCAGTGTGGTTTTTAAGAGAAGTAAAGTCGGGTGCTTTGTCTGTCACCATATTTTGTCTGAAAATTATATTTATGTAGTCCTTCTATTATTGAGGCCAATCATATACACATAGAATTGCTCAGTCAACATGTAGGGGAAGAGCTCGTGTTTCAGGTTCCGTTCTAAATTTGTCTAACGCAAGAGGGAGCTTCTATATGGAATTGGGTACATAGTATTTGTTTGGCTACTACATTAGAAATAGATGATCTGAGCTTAAATGTTAAAAAGTATACAGCATGTTTATTTGTGGATAGTTTATTAAAGTAGTTGTGTAAGTACGTATTTTGTTTACCTTTTTAAATAATTTTAAGCTGGATTTAGTATGAAAAAGTTCTAATGTAATTTACGTGTCATTTTTTTGCTAGCCTGCTTGATGCCAACTACAAGCAGCCTGTGCCACAATATTGGAATCAGCACAGCAAGGCATGGCTGGTAACTCAAAATAAAATAGTGTGTTCCATTGAGACGCCAACAGATTAAAGTAATTAACCATATATTTTACATTATTATTTTGAACATAGTAAATAATAATTTGGTCGAATTGGACTCGTATACTAAGGATTCCATCCCACAGCAGCAGCAGGGAATATGTGCATTTTCTTATATTTATCCTAATATCTTTTAAAGGAAGCGTTTTAAATTTATAAAAAATATACACTTTAATTTTCCACACATTGACTTTTTATTTTATTTGCTTCAGGATTCGCTTGATTTTTGTAAGAATACATATGTATTTAGTTTTCTAATTAAAAAAATTAACATTAGAGTTTATTTTACTAATAAACTTTCAGGGAAGCCTTTTATAATTTACTGTCTGCATTTTGAGGCTCTGTAGATTGGAAGATATAGGGCAAAATAGGTCAAGTTTTAAATTATAAAATCTGTTATTCAAATTATTTAAAAATCCAAATAAAATACATTTTTCAAAATTTAAATAGTGTAGTTTCTAAATTGGGAATTAAGTCGATGTTTAATATGTTTGTTAATATCTTTTAAACAAATGATTTAAAAATATGATATTTTTGTAATTCACATAATGAGCCTTTTATCTGAATATTACATGATGCGTTTGAGAATTGAGTTTTTAATTTCCAGTTAATTGTATAATTTGTCTCTAAAATTACTATGGGGGTTTTCTAATAATTTTTCTTATAAATTTTAAGTGAGCCCTAGTACCCCTAATTATTTTCAAAATTTTAGGTAGTATGGTTTCGGAAATAAAGCGATAAATGAGAATTTTTTATATCTTTATGTTAATATCTTGTAAATTAATTTTAAAAATATGAAAAATATATATTTGTATTCCTCATAATGAGCCTTTTTATTTGATGTATTGCATGATGCCTTATTTTTTTTTATTTTCCGTTTAATTCTATAATTTGGCCCCCAATATTAATATTAGGGATTTCTTCGTAATTTTCCTGTAAACAAATTTAAATTTAAGTCTTATAGTTTGGGGAAATAAGGGGTAGAATGGGCAATTTTTTAAATAGTTTTTTTAATAAATTTTAAAATATTTATTAAAAAAAATATATTAGTATTCGTCATAATGAGCCCTTTGATTTGATATATTATTTGATCCGTTAGAAACAACTATAATTTTTTATTTTCCATTTAATTTTATAATTTGATCCCCAAAATTAATATTAGGGGTTTCTTCTTATTTTTTTAGTAAAGTTCAGGTGAGGCGCTATAACTCTATTTTTTTCAAAATTTTACAGCTTATGGTTTCGGAGATAAAGGGGGAAAATGATTAAAATTTTTTATATTTTTTTAATATCTTTTAATTTATTTATTTTAAAAATATGAAAAAAATATATTTGTTTTCGTCATAATGAGGCCTTTCATTTGATATATAACATGATTGATTAGATTTAGAATTTTATATTTTCCATTTAATTCTGTAATTTGCCCCCCAAAATTAAAAGTAGAGGTTTCTCCTTATTTTTCCAGTAAACTTTAGATCAGACCATATACTTCTAATTTTTTTCAAAACTACGTTTTTAGGTTTGGGATGATAAGGGGGGGGGGATGGGTAAATTTCGGTATATTTTCGTTAATATATTTTTAACTATTTTTTAAATATAAAAAAATATATTTGTGTTCCTCAGAATGGGACCTTTCATATGATGTATTACATGACGCATTTGATAAAAAAATTATTTTTAAATTTTCATTGAATTCTATAATTTGCCCCCCAAAATTAATATTAATGGTTTCTCCTTATTTTTCTGTAAAGTTCGGGCAACGTTCTATATATCCAATTTTTTCAAAATTTTAGGCCCTTTAAATGGGTTTCGCAGTGACTTGAAAGGTATAGTAAACATTTATTACAAGACTCATAAACAAGTTTAAAAATTTATTCTAAATAAGTTGTTTCCAGGTGTGTGCTAAGCATAAACAAATTCAAACAGAAAATGAACATTTTATGTATTCAATGTCATTGTATTAAATTAATGGATAAAATCAACAAGCGGAATTTTATTCTATTCAATTCAAATGAAACTCGAGTCTAATAATCCCAGGCCAGCGTCATAATAAATAAAAAAACTGACAATCAATGGATTACAATTTGTTAAATTTCATTAAATTATCATTTACTCTTTTATATTTATAAGTAATCAATTTATTTTATGTACATCGTATCATCGGAAATATTGCCAATAAAAATATTGAAGTATTCGTATCGCTCGTAAAATAAAATCTTTATTAGAATTATATAAACTCTTGTCGTTTATTTTATGGAGGTGTAAAAATAAAAAAAAAAGAAATAGAGCACATCTAAATTTTATAAGTGTTCCATTTTATTCAATCCATTCTTCAGAAAAATATATACACGACCTCAATTTGTGACGGCATGCTCTAGTTGCCAAGGTTCTGCAAATAAATCGATTGTCATTTTTATTTTTTGCGACTTGAATTACAAAATAAGTTGAAAGGACATATTTTATTTTCGACGAAGCGTGTTGCGGTTGTTTGTCAAGTTTAAATGAGAAAAGCATCAATGAATCAAAATATTAATAGTCAAGATAAACTATATATCAGAAAAATATTCCAAACCGGTAACTTATTTTCAATTTCTGATATACTAGGCGAATAATTTATCTTGAGGCAACGTAAATAAATTTTTCTGATAAAGTTGTCTGAAAAACCTTTTAATCGAGGGTCTCAATAAATTTTCATTTTGCATTTACATTTACATTATTTCGATTGTGGTGTTATTGCCCAAAAAAACATAAAAGTAATGAAATTATTTTTTCTTAATAGGACCGCCAACTTGAACTAAAGCATATTGATTTTTTGCAGGGTAACTATTCTTTCTCACAGGAATTGGAAAAAGCAGACAATTTGGGATCCGAAAATGACCTTGACGTTTGGAATAACGTTCAATGTTATTCCAAACGTAAGTTGATTTTTTTTGAATGGGAACCCATATTCTTAATACCAGAATTGGAAAATGCAGACAATACAGCACATTATCTTCATTGATCGTAGATATGCAAATATGGATGCTCGTTTAGAGATTATCACGCCATTTTTGTTCCACACTTCTGGTATAAATAGCAGTAAGGTGCTTTATAAGTATTTGGGAAGATCCCACTATCTTGACTTAAGACTTTAGTTCAGTCCTTATACCTGAATCCAACAAAGCCCTTAATGATATTCATATCGAACGTCTCTCGTCTTTTAACAACCTCGAGTCCATCAGATGCATTAATACTTACCTCACAACATGCTTAGAGGATTCATGGTCTGGAAATGGTCTCAAGCAATGTGCTAGCTCCTCTGCCTTAAACAGCTGGCTCGCCAACCCGCCCTACAATTGGTCTGCCAATACATACATCAAGGCCATTAAACTCAGAGGGAACCTCCTCCCCACCAAAGACCTCCCATACAACGAGGTAAATCAAAGACTTTGTCGGGGCGGCTGCGGTAGGAGAGAATCCAATTGCCACATAATGCAAAAGTGATACATTACCCACAACTCGAGAATAGCCAGACATAACAACATTGCAGATATTATCCGTAAAGAAGCCACCAAAAAAGGGTGGTCTGTAGAAGTGGAGCCTCACATCCGCACACTAAACGGCTCCATGAAAATACCAGATCTTATCATGAATAAAGGCCTAAAAACCATCGTCTGCGATATCGGGGTGCATTGGGAAGGGTCTCGTTCTCTTGCGCAAAGCTGGACTAATAAGAAGAATTATTATGAAGACCCCGACTTTATTAACACACTAATGACAAGAAACAACTCAATCGAGCTGAGAGTTCTCCCGATAATAATCGGTGCCAGGGGAGTATGGTGTTCTTGTAACGATAGTCTTCCAGAATGCATAAATATCATAAATATGTACAATTCAATATAATATAGTTCACGACATCATACTATCGAGACCGATTCCCGCGAAGTTACCAAACATCTAGTCAATAATTTTTCTTAGTCACATATGCTCCCCTACTATTTTTATTCCTACATAAGGTAATCCGCCACAGAATCAGTTCGCGCTAAAAATACCTAACCGGACCGAACTGAATTTATAGACGGGGCTTCTCATTGACTGATTTTAAAACTGAATAATTTCAATTGTAGGTGAGTTATAAATATACAATTCAATTTATAATGAGAACACATGTCATGCCTTTCAAAGTATTTACTGAAAGAAGTTGATTTTTTGAATGGGAACCCATTATTTCACACTGAAAGTAGAAAGAGAAAAAATTTAGAAACCGAAAATGATCGTGATCATGATGTTCAAGGTTGCTCCAAACGTAAGGTGACTTTTCTAAAAGTGAACTCACATTGTTTATACTAGAAATGGGAAACGCAGATAATTTTACCTCTTATTCCCATTCCCGAAGCCAAAATATTGGGTTCGCATTAAAAAAATCAAAATGACTTATGCTCTTGAAGGTAAAGGTCAGGGTTAAGGACATATTAATACTTACATTCTACTCTTAGCTCTGGTGGCATAAGTTACAGAAAGTCACTATCTTAAGTCAATTCTGTGGTTGTTTTCAATCTTATCTGCCAATAGCAAATTGGAAGTTGAATTTTATAATTTCCAAACCTATAATATTCAATCTATATCTAGTGTGCCACAAGGGTCTGTTCTTGGCCCACTGTTGGTTGTTATATTTATTAATAATATTATAGATAATTTGAATTGTAAACCTCTACTATATGCAGATGATTTAAAAATAGATACGTAAAATTTATGATAAGGACACATGTAAAAACTTACAAGAAAATAGTAATAGTCGTTTACATTGGTGTATGGAATATGGGTTACCGTTCAATATTTTCGAATGTGATCACATGATTGTTATCAGAAAAAAAATCCAGGTGAATATCGGCATAACATTATTGAGGAAGTGATTAAAAGATGCTTTACGTTTAAGGATTTAATAATCACTTGATCAAATCAGTTTTGCTGAGCATGTTGACATTATACATAAGTTGGTGAAAACATCAAGAGACAAAATACGTTAATTATTTGTGGTTTTGAACTAATGGCGTGTATCAACAGCGTGACATATCTAATCATGTCTTACTTCTTCGATTTCAATAGGCAAATTCACTAAGCCGTAGAAATATTATTCTTTAGTTACTTCATATAAGTTAACAAGATAGATTGTCCGGATTTAGTCAGTAACATATGGTTTAATATTCCCAACAACAAGCAGAATTCGGGTGAACTACACCAAGGAGTAGTTTCTGTTGCTGTTCAACATACTCCAGCGGTTGACACATAAAGTACGGATTCAGAACGAAAAGAAGTGGTTAAAATTAGACTTTTATGTTATTTTTTTTTTTAACTTTAGATGTATCTAGCAACTGAAAAAGACTTGAAAAAATATATATTTCTGAAGAGATGCAAGACCACAATAGATTTTTGCAGTTACTTTTAAAGTTCCCCTAAGTAAAGAAAATGATTCTCACAGCAGTTCTTAGGAGATTGACCAATGATTCCTTCTTGTTCCTTATTTTCATGACGATTTGTTGTAGAGTGGTCTCATCTGCGTTCTTAATATTTCTTCGCGTTGTTATCAAGTTACAAATTCTGTGCATCATGTATCATATCATAGGCGGATCCGAATGGTGGAGGGGCGGTAGGTGCCATCCCTTACGAAAGTCCCAAGCTCAGAGTCTTCAACAATCTTCCAAGAGCTTAAATGAAATGACTTTGTGCAAAAATGCAAAATAAAATATATATCTGTTTCCCCTTGCATAAGTAAATTTTATACGTGGTCGCCTTTGCTTGCCCACGAGATCCTCCCCCTCGGCAGCTCTACACTGGATCCACCTAAGGATTGTTATAAAATTCATTTTACGCCGCCAATGAGAAAAATTAGGAAATCTTCTTAATGAATCTTTCCGATAAACACAACACATAAACATAAATCTGACTTGAATAATAAAAAAGCAAAACAATGACTATCCCGAAATTTTGATGGATGTAAAAAAAGGCGGCCTCGAGAAGATGTGATAACATAGAAATAATCATCGCATACACTGGGTATTTAAAGGACAATTTGAGTACTTTAGTTTAGTTTAAAATCTCCGGAGTGTGATGAACCGATAGCGAACAGTTGTAGTATTATTTGCCTACAAAGTAATGACACCTCGAAGAGAGTATTCAATATCTCTGACAGGTGAAGTAACCTGAAAATTTTATCGTGAAATTCTGTCCTAGGAGTTAAGGGAGAACAGCAATTACACGGAACGGCTCCAGATTCGGAACCTCTGTGTACTAATTCTCTCGAAAATCCTGGATGTCGGTCTTACATCTCGCGTCTTCAAATTTAAGGAAATCAAATACATAAAGAAGTGTTCGAGAGGACATTCAATTAGGGGAGGAAGGTTCCCTGACCAATATATGTTGTATAATATATATTGTCTTGCGTACAAATGAATGACACCTCGAAGAGAGTATAGTTGTAGTATTAGTCATGGTGTTTTTGTAAGAGAGTTTCTTTATTTATTAAAAATGAAGACGTTGAAAGTGAAAGTGAATATTGTGTAAATTTGAATCCAACCCACACAATCTATTGCAGTTTCATACCCGAAACAGGAGACTCTAATGCAATTATCCTTTCTTGGAAACACGTGGACCAAATAAATTTTACCAACATTCTACCAACCAAAAGAAGCAGCTTCAAAATGAAATGGGCCAACACCAAAAACTTCAAGATGGAAGAAAAAGATGAAATTCGTGTAGCTTCTGTAAAAAAAATGGATATCTTCAAATGCTGAGCCTGGAATATCAAGTCATAATTGAAATTCCTAATTCAAATTTACAATAGAGAACTATCCCATGAGGAATATTTTTGTAATAGATAGGAGGTAACCCAGACAACTTTTTCAAAATTGCCTTGCTTGACTATCTTTGATTTGATTTGGACATAGTAAGTACATGTAGGGAGAATGTAGTATATTGAATCTGTTCATCTATACCGAGGCGTACAGTGCCGTTATCTAGGGAAGTCTGTGCCAGAGGTGCGGCCTCATTATATATTGCTGACAATTTTCAAATTTATCAACAGTAAGTGTCTTTATAGTTTACCAACAGACACTGGGACCCATCATTCACCCGGGGCGTATATTTTTGAAATACGTCTCTGATCTATACACGACCCTGTTAATATTTTTCCAAGTTTTCCTTGTCTTCTAGTAACTTCTTAAATTATATAACACAAACAGTTGTTTATGTTATTTATCCTTAATGTGCTCAATTTATTTACAAATACTTAAAAAATTAATTCTCTATGGTATACTGTTGTTTAAAGTAGTTGTTGCAACATCATCTAATTTGCATATGTTACTACATTCTTGACTTACCTATTGTAATGGTATCCCAAAGGATAATCTGACAAGATTAGATATCAAAACAAACAAAAAAACGGCGCATTATTCAAAAACGTATTCACAATAACGACAGGACTTCAACGTAATTAATTCATTTTCGGACAAAATCAACGAACACCCTTATTAGAAAGACACAGTTTTCGTTGTATTAAATGTCACGTTTAGTTTCACGCACAATAAAATAACACTCGTCTGTTTTCAACGCCATTTGTATTTTGTCTAACACCGGAAAATCAATAAATACGAAAAGGTGATCCTGAAAACGAGGTTAATAGGTTTTCTGTTACATTGTTATTTTGTTATTGCAACTCTATGATTCTGCAATCGATTTTGTTATTGGAATATCTCCAAAGAAAATAAGCAGTTGTACAAAATGTATCCAAATATTATTTAAAAATATGCATAAATACAATTTACATTGCAGGCAAGAATTCTGTAAGTAGTTTCATATAGTTAGAGCTTCACTCGATAGATGGCGAAACGTATATCGTCACCAGTCAATAGATATTTTTGGGTGACATAAAATTCCCAAGCAAACCGCATAAGCCATCATATTAATCACGATATTAATAATAGTTTATAAGTCATAACTGACATAATTTTGACAGCAAACACGTAGAAGTAAATTATTTGAGCCTTAAAAACTCCAAAAAATATGGGGAATTTTCGTTTTTTGTAAAAAAAGTAATGATCTGTTCATAATGCCGTCAAAAGAAAAAATGTAGAGAATCAGAAAACCTTCAAATTGAATGAAAAACCGATATAAAGCGAGTGACTTTTAAAAAATTCATAACTTGGTTGTAACAACAGCTGGAACCTTAATTTGCCTCCTAATGATAGCTTATAACGTTGAGATTAATATTTCTGAAGATCTATATTGGATGTTAGGTAGATTTTGCAGAATTGCAATTTAAATAATTTGTATAAATATTTTGCAGGACGTATCATATTGATCACTATAAATTCCTAGGTTAGAATCTCACTATGAAATTTTCAGGTTAACTTAACCTGTCAGAGATATTGAATACTCTCCTTTTGTACGCAAGACAATATATATAATAAATATTGTTTCTGGTTAAAGAACCCTCATCAGTTGCGCTTCCCACAATTGAATGTCCTCGCGAACACTTCTTTATATATTTGATAAATTTCGTCTAAATTGTAGACGCGAGATGTAAAGACCGACATCTAGGAGTTTCGGGGAAACTAACATATAGAGGTTTCTAACATAGGAATTACGGGTTACAGCAATTACATGGAACGGCTCCAGATTCGGAACCTCTTTGTTTTAGTTTTCTTGAGAATCCTAGATGTGGGTCTTTATATTTCGCGTCTTCAAATTTAACGAAATGTATCAAATAAATAAAGAAGTGTTCGAGAGGACATTCGATTCGATTCTATTCGATCTGTCAAAGCAACTTTGTCCGATTGAAGGTTTGAATTCGTTAACAAATACTTTTTGAGATTTTCAAGTTAATACGCGCGTTTTAACAGTGTTATATTTATATAGATAATAAAGTTGTGCAGCAAAGCGTAAAACACAGTGGTGTTACAACTGTGTAGTATCTTTTAAGGTGAGATCCACCCTGTGTGGATTAAACCTGTGACAAACAACGGAGAACATGGCAGCACCCTGCAGCCGAGAGGATTTCATTCAACATATCCTCACACAAGGTAGGAGTTTCCTAGAAAAGCTCTTGTATGCGTTAGGTGAGAAACTCAACCAAATCACAGTATTGCCAGGCACTAGTGAAGAAGAACAGATCAATCAGCCGTCAAGAAAACAGAGAGTAAATCTAAAACCAGAAAATGTACAGCAAAATATTGAAAGCATAGAAACCAATAACAGATTTGACACCCTTGACGTGGATGATGGAAACCTCATATTCCAGGCCAGCTGAAATTTTCTTACAAAGTAAAAGACAACAGCGAGAAGTTTTTATCAGAAAAAGCATCAACATCTAAAGGCAAGGATAAAGATTTACAACAACCCTCTCAAGATGACCGCTAACAAGAACAATCAAACCCCTACACCATTTTACAAAAGGTTCCGCAAGTGACAGTTACGAATAAGGTACTATGGAATGAATTTACAGAGAGATTTAATAAGGAAGAAATAAAATTCAGACAAGCAGTAGTTAAGAATGTCAAGGCTTTGGACACACCCAGAACAGTTATTGCAATCTTTTACCCAGGTGCGTTAAATGTGCCCAATATCATTTCACAAAAGAGTGTTAGAAGCAAAGGGACACGCCAGCCACATGCGCTAACTGCGGATTGGACTATCCAGCTAATTATAAAGGGTGTATAAGTTATCCAAAAAAGAAACCAGGTCGATCGTTTCAACAAGGGCAGGGGCGAACTGTAGAGGCGATATCATTCGCACAAGCATACAACAAACACCAACGACACAACCCCGCAACTAAAAACACCTACTAGTCAAGTCAAACTCCAAAAGGCACTTCAACAAATGTAAGAAATGATGAAAAACATGATGTATTTATTGTCACAAATGTACCACTTTAATGGATAATATGCCCAATTTAAGGGTTATGGCTTGGAATACTAGAGGACTATATAATCCAGTTGATTTTAAATTCAAAAGGTCAAAGACAATTCTGCTACAGGAACAGTAGCCAGATAACAGCTCCCACACTTCAAGCATACAAGGCCATTGAATAATAAAATAAAAAACACTTACAAAGAAAGTAAAGATTGTGAATTTTAATATTTCTGAAATATGTAATTCTAAAATGCATAAGCATACATTTAATGTAATATTTACTACTATTATAAACCAACTTCTAGGCATTATAGCGAAAAACCAAGATAGACAAATTGAAGTGGAATTTCTGTACTTTCAAAATATCTTTAATATATTCCGGTCGGACTAATCTCGTTAATACAATCAAGTTTAGTAGTCCATGAAATTCATTGCAGAAGTGACAGTAGTTGTCAAAATAAGTTATTAGTTTTTTTTATTTGAACGTAAAAATATTGTATTGTTTTAATTTGATCGTAAAACGGCCGAATTAAGTGAAAGAGTAAAAATAGAAATATTAATAATGATTGGGTATGGGGAGAGGAAAAGGACGCATCAACAAGTTTGTGATCTTTTTAACATTGTTCATTCGAATACACAAATATCCCGTTCAGTAGTGACGAAAACTTTGCGAAGGTACGACACAAGTGGAACAGTTAGCAATTTACCAAAAAGTGGACGGTTAAAAAGTGCAAGTAATGAAGGTGTAGCTCAAAATGTTGCTATATCTTTGGAAGAAAATCCTCACTTATCCACTACCGACCTCGCCTATACGCATGGAATTAGCCGTCGTTCAGTAGGAAGGATATTAAGGCGAGAAAAATATCATCCATACTAAATTCGCCTCGTTTAACAACTCTCCGAACACGATTTCGGCAGACGTTTTCAATTTTGTGAAGCGATGATGGATATTTGTAACCGTGTTAATAAATTTATAAGAAATGTGGTGTTTTCAGACGAGGCTACATTTTGTTTAAATGGTACGGTTAATCGACATAAATGTCGCTACTGGTCGCAAAGTAATCCTAATCGGGAACAAGAGGCTCGTACATAACATCCCCAAAAATTGGGCCCGCAGTTATAACAACAGAATCGTGGGACACTTCTTCCTACAAGAAACTTTAAACGGAGATAGGTATTTACAGCTCTTGGAAACACAAGTTATTCCGGCATTGGAGGTAAATGGACAATTACCAAATACTATCTGGTTTCAGCAGGATGGAGCACCACCCCATTACGCTCGCATTGTTCGAGATCATTTAGATAGGACATTTCATCACAGATAGATTGGAAGAATGGGTGCTTATGAATGGCCAGACCTTAATCGACTAGTCTATTTTCTGTGGGGTTACTTAAACTCTAAGGTTTATGTTGATAGACCAAATAATTTGCAAGAATTAGCTGCAAAAATAACTCAAGACATCCAGAGAATTACACCAGAAGTAATAGCTAATGTTCCTAGGGAATTTAAAAATTGACTTGCTTGTTGTCAAGAAGTAAACGGTGCTCAGTTTGAACATCTAATACATTAAGTTTAGTTAGATTAGATACCTAATATCATCAGTTATATGGAATATATGCTCTAAGGTCCGTTTTTAATATGCATTACACACTACCTCCAAAAATATATGCTCTAAAGTCCTATATTAAGAAGTTAGTACTTTTTCAACTTCAGGAGTATGACTAAGTTTATTAATTGGGAAAACACTGCTAGAAAGTATCAAACACTAGCTTATAAGCCGCTGACATTTTTTAAAATTGTTTACTGATGAAGTTGTTTTGAAAATAAGTCAGTATTCTTTATTACAACAATAATTAAAGAACAAAATTTGTGGCAGACCTGGTTTTCATGATCACTAGAAGAAAATGAAACAAGACTTTTAATTTTTATTTTATTACCAAAAACTAGATATCACACACTGAAAACACAAAAAATATTTTACAATAATCTTAGGTAGTAATAACAGTTATAAAATATAAAGTGAAAAGGCAGTTGAAGACTTTAAGCAAGTTTCTGAAAAAGCTCAGTATTCTTGTACTTATATCAAGTGTCACATTGTTAAAATATGTTGCCCTTTACATTTTCATTAGAAGGCCATTAAAATCTAACCTAGTTAATCATGAAATGACAAATATAAAACTTAATTATAAGGCACACAAATACCAAACAGGAAATTATGATTACAACATAACTAACTTAACCTATACACTCAAAACAAAACTTAAAAACTAACCCCTCTGTTTAATTTTAAACTCCAAATTGTAATTGGTAAATTATTTTGTTATATTTTTTTGAGGGGGTTCTTTTGATTAACACACAACACCAAACAACAAACATATAAATGAGTTTTAATTTCATGCATTAATTATGGAAAATAAAAAGAAAATAAAACAAAATTTAAAAAATAATTTAAAAAACTAAACGCGCCTTCAAATAAAAAAATAATAGTTTAAATAAAAGTAAATGAATGGGAAAATAAAATATAACGAAGGCTCCATTTTTTTGATTTTTTTCTTCAATTGGGGGTTCTTATCGCAAAAAAACAAAATGAAAAAAAAAAAATTGAGAAAACAAACATATTTGGGAATTCATTTTTCGTAAATATTTTTTGAAACTAATATGTTAAAAACATTGTGAGAAGAAAAATAAATTCCTAAAAAAAGATTTTTGGGTAAAATTTGTTGGTGAATTCAGATCATAATCGTTTTTAAACTTGTTGCAATAAATTTAAATAAAGTTAATAAATGGTGAAAATAAAAAGAAAATACATGCAAATACTCAACAAAATAATAATAAAAAAACAAAAATTTATTGGTGTTTTTAAACTTCTCTAAAATTAAAATGTCGTTAATGATATAAAATATCTATGAAACTTTTCTTTTAGAAACTAACACATTAAATTGGGAACTAAAGAAATTTCAAAAAACAGATTTGTCATTTGTTGTATAGCGAGAAAGATAATAGTGCTATCTAAGAAAACTTTGTAGATTAGCGGTACAGAAAATTAAAAAAATATATAATAATAAAGGTGTCAAAAATAAAGATTCGTAACTGAATAAATAAAACAACAAAAAAATGTTCTTAAAGAAAAAAATTATCATAAAATATGCCGAACTGTTTATTAACCAATAAAAATGAAGTAAGGATACAAATTGAAAGGCAACCAATTTTCATCAGATATTGAAATTTAAAGTAGGTAAATATAGTTTTTTTTTGTCAAGTAGAGCATTAATTGTGAACGTAAGAGTATTTGAATATAAAATTTCCATAAATGAAAAAAATAAATTGGGAAATATGTAAAGCAAAATTTAATTAATATATTAAAAAACAGAAGGAACATAAATCTTGCTTAATTGGCTGGACAAAAATTATTTATAACAAAGTTATTTATTTCCAAAAACTGATGAAGGAAGATGGATATTCAGTTTCCTGAAATTTCTAAATTGACAGTGCAGTAGGTAAAACTAAAGATACGGCCCACTATTATTTCTATCTAAAACTCCTGGGCATTCATATGATAAGTGAAAATTTTGATAACTTGCTTTAAAATTGAAAAATTGTACACCCCTGATAACCCCTAAAAGCGTCGATGCAGGTGATGTCATTTTGCTGTTAAAATTTTGTATGAACTCGTTCAAAATATAGATGATTGTAATTTGAATAGAAAAAAAAACAGAGGTGCAGATTCCTGGATTAGTATTGATCAGTAGAGAACAAGATAGGAAACAATCAACATGTGCTTGTTCGACAATACTGATAATAATGAAAATAATTTGTCTAGAAAGGTCAAAGATAAGAAAATATTTAAAAAAATTGAATAGAAACTTTTCTGAATTTATTTTGCTCTAGTTACTTACTTTTTTAATCTACTTTCTAAAAGAGAGCAAAAAGGGTTGGAACATCATAATAATTAATTATTATTGTTTTTAAATAAGAATATATAGTAACGTTACCTACGGATAAATGAAAAAAAATCTGATAATTTCAAACAACGTAATAATTAAAATAATTAAAATCCACTATAAAGTGGGCTGGCAATATACGTTTAGGACATTTAAAATTTCTTACAACAATAAATTTTGACCATCATAGTAGTGCTCTGGAAATTTTGCTTAAAAAAATGTCAAACTGGCAGTAATAACGTTACAAATAAATTCTGAAATCAACTTTTACAAGTTTTTCCAACTTAAAACCTTCCGTTTTATTATAGTTTCCTGTATTTGTGATATTCCCAAAAACTGAATATATAAAGAACAAAATTTTGATAAGTTTGTAATGGGTAGTTCGGAACTACCACGGAAGATGGTACCCAGGTTCATGTGCAAGTTTGCCAAAATGAATAATAACAACAGTATAAGAAGATTCAGAAAAAACAGTTCAACATAAAAAAAGGACCAGATTATTAGAATTTGTGGAGATTTGCATAATAATGCTTTATATTGTTTGCTGCTGTAACAGAAGAATAACAAAATAACAAGTTCAATATTTTGCATGTTGTATATAGTTTTTCCCTAAAGTTGTAATAAAAATCTAAAACTGAAAAAAAAACGAGCGCAATTAAATATAAAATTTAAACAGAAACTAAGCATCTAAACAAAATTTTGGTAAGAATTGATATGCTGTGAATGATAAAGATCATTAAGGTTATATGATTGCAATAAGAATTTTTGAAAAAAATACTAAAAGAACAAGCGTTCAGCGCTGAAAGTAATGAACAAAGTTGTCATGTAAACTTTAGATGTAGGTAATTAGATGCAAATGGGGAATATGTGAAGCACTACAATGCAGTCTGAAGTATATTTGTACCATCATTCGAAAGTATATACGGTTGGTTTATAAATCTCCTGTAATGACTGAAATTATCGCTAAAAAAATGACATGGGATTGAGTTGGCTGTTACTTGGTGCAAGTTAATATTCATGATGAAATAAGTAATACAACTGATTACACACTTACACTTTATTGAAAAACTGTGACATGTTTCGCTTCCGATGGAGCTTATTCATACAATGAGCTATATTTAGAAATGCAACATTTTGAAAGTGATTAAATATATTTTAAAGGAAGGGATTGCGAATATAATACTTTTGTTTACTATTATCGTAAAATGGTCGTAATACGAATAATTATAAAGAGATTAAGGTTTTTACCCCAGATGTAATTTTGTACAAAGTCCCATAAACTGAAAGATTTAAACTACTAAGTAAAAGGTTAAACCGACCATAATCTAAGATGCGTTTGTTGAATTTTATTAGCGAATATAATATTGGATAATTACATAAAAAACAAATTTAGTAATGGAGAACTATTAATATCTATTTGGTCATTTAATAATTCATCAGAGTTTTTTAAACGATTAATTTCAAGACTCGCTAATAAATTTAATTTTATACCCTTATTTTCGGTATGCAGAATTTTAAAATCATGGTCAAAACTGTGATTGTATTCTTGTAAATGTTTTGCATAATTAGAGTCCTGTTTATTTTTTATAAAGGAGTTTTGATGTTCCTTTAATCTAGTCTTAAATGATCTTCCCGTTTGGCCTATATAAGTTTTAGGGCAATCTTTACAAGAAAGTTTATAAACACCTGAAGAGTTTAGTTTATTAGTTTTACTTTTATTGTTTTTAATTAATTTACCTAAGGAGTTCTTTGTTTTATAGCTAACTTTGATATTTTGTTGATTTAAAAATTTTGAAATATTGACGCTTGGTGAACCAAAGTATGTAATGGTTTTATATGTTTCTTTAGGGTCTGTGCTTTTGGGATATATCATTTGAATTGCTTGATGATATTGTTTTTTCTGTAGGATCGAATCGACGATATTAGTGTCATAACCATTATTGTATGCTATTTGTTTTATTATATTAAGTTAAGTATAATTATTCGTATTACGACCATTTTACGATAATAGTAAACAAAAGTATTATATTCGCAATCCCTTCCTTTAAAATATATTTAATCACTTTCAAAATGTTGCATTTCTAAATATAGCTCATTGTATGAATAAGCTCCATCGGAAGCGAAACATGTCACAGTTTTTCAATAAAGTGTAAGTGTGTAATCAGTTGTATTACTTATTTCATCATGAAAAATGACATGTTATAAAAAATCTAATTACGGTGCAACGCCTTAACCTGAACAAAATTTGCATGACGAATGACTCTCTCCCCGAAAAAAAAAGCCCAGCTAAGGCCTTAAATTGTTGTTCAATTGATTTCAAAATCAAATTTCGGGAGTGCTGTCTCTTTAAATTTATTTGACCGAACATCGTCGTCCTGTTTCTTTACTGCATCTAAAACTCCTGTTTAAAGTGTTTAAATCTTTATACTAATTTAACGCATTTAAATTGGCAAGGCTTTCCGGTACTTTATTGAGAACTACAGGCAGAATAAGATTAACTCATGTTATTTAACAAGCAGCTTATTCAACTTGTGATACTAAAGATTTTAAATTTCTATTTCTCCGAACAAAATTAGGTGTTGGAAAGAACATTTGTTGAAATTACCAAACCTAGCAAACTAATATGACAGACAGAGAACATCTTGTTAAATACGAAAATAAAAAGAAATATGTTGCTGTACAAATAATGGAACCTAATTTGTTGATAAATACACGGCCTTTTTTGACCAGAATTGAAAATTACTTCAAATTACATTTTAAGACGATACAGTTGAAACACAACAATAGTTATTTGACAAAGTTATACGAAGCACGAGAAGTGATTTAGGAACATTTAACAAAATAACAAAAGACGAAAACATTTTAGGAAAAATACATGATGATCCTGTGATGAGCCTATTATTAGTTTGTGGACAAAGTACATATATATGCAATTTACAGAAAAAAACATTATTTCTTCTAAGAAAGTCTTAGCGATTAACATAGAATATTTAGAAATTACGATTTTAATAGTTTTGATGGATATAAAGATATGTTTAATTAAGATTAAAAATGAATGTGACTGCCTAGCGTTTTTTAAGTAGATAATTTTTTTTTCGATTTAAAAATTTACTTTGCATTATCCGCGTCTTGTTTAAAATATCGTCGTAGTTCATTCTTGTAAATCTTAGACGTAAAAGAAGTTCAAAATGAGGAAAAGTAAATAAACTGAATTCATTCAAATTTTACCCGGTAATGAAAAAATAAAATAAAAAGTTAACAAAAAAAAAAAGAAGATAACAGAAATATAAACTAAACATAAACAACTTTTAAACTGAACATTTCTTATGAGATTTGTTCTAAATTATTGGAGTGAGATCTTTTAAACTAGTTTTTTTAGTGCTAATTGATAAGTGGTGTCTAATAAAAACAGTTTTAGTTTGAAGCTGGTGGTCAATGTAACTTGTACCTCAAAGTTTCCTTGGACTACCATCCTCTTGAAATGATTGATCTCACTTCGAGCAGCGACGAAAAATAATTTTGTAGATAACATTTCTTAGAGAGAAAAAAAACACATCAGTGCTATGTTAAAATTATATAATTAAGAGTAGCATTGTTTGGAAATATTTCTGACTCTCCCCAATATTTCTGAACAAATCAACAAACATTTAAACACTTTTAGTTTAATTGGTTTCTCATAGTTGTAAAAATCAACAAATTAAACGCAACAGTAAAAAAATTCACACTTAAAGTTTGCATATTATTGAGTGTAACAAACATAACAAATAACAAAAAGTTTTAAAAAAGTATTGTCTGAATAGTTAATATTAAACTTAATAATTCTGTTATAACATAAAAAATCAATCTGGTAACGTAATAGTAATTAAAACACAATTTTTTCATGAATCCCAGTAATAAAATATTAACGAGACATGAAAAATAAATCCTGATAAATATATTTATAAAAAAACGTAACTCATTCATAACAGGAAGTAGTAACAGTTTAACGATAACAATATTTTTAATTGTTCATATGAAACTTTAACGGCATAATCAATTGATTTTATGAATAACGTAAAATACGGCAAACTTCAAGTGCAAAATCATAACAACAACTAATTGATTGGTAACAAATGAGATTCTTTTGGATAACAAAGAGAAGAACGACTATTTTATCATATTCTGGTGTAATTATATTTGGCGTATTCTTTTATGGTTTCTTCAACAATTGCCTTGCATTCTTCTCTTCCAAACAAAAACATAACGGGCAAAACTTAACAGGCGTCAACACTTGGTTGGTTTTAACAGTTCAACAAACTAACAATTAGAAATAACGTAACACTTATTACCCTTTCATGATGTCATCTTCCTTACTTTTATCTTCAACTGCTAATTTCTGGTGTCCAAAGGATGGTAAAGAGGAATTTTGGATAACTGACTGGTTGTTGGTGATGAAGAATTCAACAAATCCATAAAATATATAAAGAAAACTTAACTAACGATGTGGTTAACGTATATAATCGCTGATTGCTATGGCGGGTTCCAGTTAATGTAAGTAGACGGTATCCTTTGAAGGGCGTGCATCTGCAAATAAGGAAGAAAGTTATTAGATAAATTGAAAATAAGAAAATATAGTTAAGAGTATTTTTATAAAACAATAAGATTTAATTTTTCGAGAGAATTGATATGCCTTCAAATTAATGCTTTGGTATTTTGCAGTAAAGGGAATATATATACTACAGCTGTTCTGAATGCCGTCAATAGAAAAATTATAGAGAATCATAAAATCTTACAAAATGAATGTTTATAAATTTTGATATCAGCATTTTTCTCCAAGAAAAGCTGACAAAAAACCGAGTAAATTGAGTGATTTTTAAGAAATTCAAAACTTGGTTGTAATAACAGCTGGAACCTTCATTAACCAACTTCCAAAAAGGAGGAGGTTATCAATTCCTCGCGTATTTTTTCGCTTTTTTTTGTATGTATGTTACCTGATTTCCTCTCCTGTGGTGCACCGTTTTGAATGAATATGGTCTTGTTTAATAAAGTATATATCCGGATTGGTGAAACTTCAAATTTTGGAAAAGAATTCTATTGGTAAAGTGATAAAATTTGGGAATCAACACATGCGTACATGGAAATCGACCAATACCGATTTTTCGATAACTCCTTAAGGATGTGTATAGTTTTTTAACGTTTAATCTATTAAGGAAGATCCTTAGGTGATCTCATATACTTTTCTGCGACGTGCAACTTGCAGTTTTGCAGAAAATCGTCGAAAATTTCAAAATTCTTATCAAAAATTTCATCGAAATGACAAACGGACATTTCCTCATAAATATTTTAATTCCAACGTAATAGTGCGGTAATTTTAGGTTTAGGCACTGGAAGTTTTAATTGCGAATTTGAAATTTTTCTATGTACATCTCAAGCATATAGGTAGTAAAGCATAGTATTTTCGGCTCCTTAAAAGAATGAGTTCCAAGATCGTTTTGTTTGTAAACCAGGCAAATACCTATTTAAATGCAAATTTTTCCATTTTGCGAAGACGGTGCTTTTGGTTGTCACATTATCCCGGCCTAATAGAAAATTCAGTGACAACACATGTCAAATTTTAAACTGCTATTTGGTACGTTTATAGACAGGGTGTTTAGTTATAACACACAAAATCACCAAGTAAAGTGATAGAAGGGGTTGCATTTATATGAAGATTAAAATATAGGACGGACTAGAATGATAGTGGTCCTTAGGCAGCCGTATATACAGGATGGTTGGAATATAGGGTGGACTGGACGTTTGGTGGTATAAAAATGTTGGAAAAAATGTGAAATTAAAATTATATAGGGTGATTAAAAAACTGTTATATGATGTGAAATATGTGCTGCAGTTTAATTATATTTATACAGTTATTTCTTTTATAGCCCATAAGAAGTTGCATAAAGTGTGGAGAGGAATTAATGTTAAATGTAAAAAATGAACTAATTTATGGGCTAGCCCACAAGGAGTTATATACTATGTTTGAAATATAGGACGGATTTGACTCCGTAAATATGGGATGGATTCTACTCTGTCCTATAGAAGGCGGCTAACAAATTTATGCTTGTCCGTGGGCAGTCGTATGTACATAGGTTGTAGTGGAATTATCCTTAGTTATACAGGGTTGTCAAAAAAAGTTGAAAAAAGGTTACATGACGTAGTCCATAAGGCATAAATATATTTTGGGCTTATTAAGTCAACGCTACTAGTACATTTTTGTTCGTAAAGATTTACTTGTCAATTTAAATGCGAAAGTATCATTGTGTAATGTTGAAGCTTTCGATGTTACCTGGTTCTGTCTATTAACTACCTGAGTTCAAAAATACTAAAAAGTTGAAAATAAAACATTTAAAAAAAATATAGCCGACTTCTACCTATAACTAAAAAGCTAAAAATAATTATAACAAAAAACAACTCTAGCAGATAAATAACACATTCAATGTTGTTAGGTACCTACCCAGGAAGTAAAAAATGTAAACATTAACCGACTTCAAAAATATACTAGATTGGTAGGTAATTAATTTGTACAGAATGAGCACCTTTTAATGATTACATTTTGTACTTTCTGGGTAGGTACCTTACAACATTGAATGTGTTATTTATTTGCTAGAGTTGAATTTTGTTATAATTATTTTTAGCTTTTTAGTTATAGGTAGAAGTCGGTTATATATTTTTTTAATTGTTTGATCTGCCTTCTAGTGATAGCTTATAACGTTGATATTAATAAAACTGGAGATCGATATTGTACGTTAAGTAGATCTTGCAGAACTGGAATTTAAATAGTATGTAGAAATATTTTACAGGAAGTATCTTATTAACCACTATAGTTCCATAGCGTTATAATATATTGTGAAAGCTTATAAAATGAACTTCACTTTGTATAACTTGGATTTTTGTTGTAAGATGCATTAATATTGTTTTTGAAATTTGGCTTAAACGATAGACCCTCTGATATTTTGACAGTGGCGGATCTATTTAGTGGAAAAAGTCATTTAATATCAGTAAACTGTATACAGGTAACTATTAACTAAATAAACCAATGAAAATATAGACCAAAATGAGCAGGCAATATTTATGTAAATAAAAACGTAATAAACTGCTAAGAAAAGAAAAATATAATAAAACAATTTACCATAAATTTTCATCCTGTGCCCCCATCTTAAGAAAATTCTAGATCCGTCCATTTGCCTTGACAGCTATTGTCAGTGCATCGCTGACTGGCTGTCACATATTTTACATTTAATGCCATGTTTACTATTATTTTCAACCAACTTCTCGGCATTATAGCGAAAAACCAATATAGAGAAATTGAAGTGGAATTTCTGACTTTTCAAAATATCTTTAGTATATTCCGGTCGAACTAGTCTCGTTAATGTGGTGGGATGTGCAAGATAGCTCTATAAATTATTTAAATTCGAATTCTTCAAAAACTACTTATTTAATAGTATCCATGGTGGGCCCATATAAACTTAATATCATAAACTATCGTTTAACGATGACTATTATAAAAAATACACTTTTGACGCGTTTTTATGAGTTTACTCTGTAAAAAATGATCAAATCAGGATGTATCAACACTCATTAAAAGGATTTCTTACTCTCTACAACATTCCTGTACACAGCATTACGATTCCTCCATTACTTTTATTATATAACCAAAAAACAAAAGAAATTTAAATTGTTTACTTGTATGAGTTTGCTGTTAAAATTTTTGAAATAATTACCTATAAATTTTAACTGATGTGATGGTATAAGCGAGCTGTTGTTGTATTTTATGTCCATAAATGAGTTAAATTTTGCTCTATAAATTGGTGTACATAGATTATTCAGTTTCAGATAACTAATAATTCATCGCAAATTGTACCTCTATAACTCCCTGAAATTTTGACTTTTTTAATGCAAGCCGTAGGTCGTGTATGTTAAGGGTGCAGAGTAATGGTCCCAATACCGTACCTTGAGGAACTCCTATAGATACCTAGCTTCGTTACATTGGTGGTTTTTACTTTTCAACAGTAACTGTTCACTAGATTTAAAGAAGTTTCTCTTACACCACAAATTAGTGGACTTTAGTAATTATAACATACCAAAGAATATATGAAAGCAATAATAACTTCATAGGATAACTGGTTACATTAATTTTGTGAACACTTTCGTAATAGATAAACAATTGGTGAAAATTATTCACAAAAACCTAGAGCTTATCTAGTAATTTGCATGATATACCCCTATAGAAATAACTAGTAGGTCTAGATAAAAAAAATAAATTAGTATTTTCCTAATACTTTTGATAAATGCTTCAAAAGCCGATAAATATTTCGAAGTGATTGTAGAAAATTGCCTAGGGCTTTACATTAAGTTCATGCACTATAATTTGGAAACATATTTTTATATTATAGTAAGAAGGCATTCTAGTTATACACAATATGAGCGTAAAATAGATTTCAATTAGTTAAAGCGAATGTATTCACCGCGAATAAATCTATTATAACACTTTATTCTATCACGATTATAATATATTTTAGCATTATCTAATAAAACTTGGGATTTGCGAAGGCCTCTACGGAGAGATAGCAGAACATTTTCACAAAAGCTCGCCTCAAAGGGCACCTGATAAAATACCCGGCTTAACATTTATTTTACTTGGAGGTCTTTAGAAATTCCAGTTGAATAAATATAGTTTCCTTGTATTCAGATATGAAAGCTCGGAGCTTCAGGAGAGCCTCAGATAACAAAATGCAAGAGAGAGCTTTTGTTGTCAGTGTTACACCAAAAATATAGTGCAAATAATTTTTGAAATTTAATAAATAGTGGAGGTGGATTTAGGCCAACGCTATTATGTACGCGGAAATCGTCTACAATATACGGAGCTTAAATTTGCGTTTTTATGCCCACCATTTTCGGTGGGTTTGTTTAAGATAAGCTCTTTTTTACCAGTTAAGAATACATGGAATCAGCTCAATGCTCAATGTAAACTTTATTGTTACGGGTTTTTTGGAAAATAACAACATACTTAAAATTAAGAACAGAACAATTAAACAAGGAATAGGACAGTTAGAAAATGGACATGCCCCGGGTGCAGAGGAGATACCTCTAAAGTTGGCAAAGAACGGAATTGACAATTATTTAACGCTTTCTCAACAAAAACATGGAACAAAAGAGGTATTTCGACCGTACACAAAAAATGAAACGCATAACATGGGAGGAATGTTAAACATAAAGAAATAAAACGGTTTTAGAATGGTCAATCAACAACTGATTGCATATTCTGTTTGTCCCAAATGGAAATAGAAGAAAACTATATGCACACAAGCAGCGTACCTACTGCTACTATAACTACAGGAAGCATATAATACTGTACAATTTTTGAAACTATGAGAAGTTCTAAAAAAAACAGCATTCTCGTAAAACTATTAGATGCTATTCAAGAATTATATAGAGACAAAACAGCTAGAATTAAAGTAGGAAATAAAATATCAGATGATGTTAGTCTGAAGCTGGTAGATAATGTAACTCGTTCCTCGAAGTTTCCTTGGACTTCCATCGTCTTGAAACGTTATGAGATCAACAATTTCAAGACAATGGAAGTCCAAGCAAATTTCGAGAATCAGATGGAGTGACAACAACAAAATCCTTCAGAGAGTAAGTATTAGAAAGTTCTATCGAGGATACAAATCTGTATACCCTACACTAAGAGAATGACCAAGTAGTAATTGTTTATAATAAAGAAGCCCTACAATATATATTTGGGAAACTGATAGACGAATACCGCAAGTGAGAGTTAAATAAACTAAACTAAAAAGACGCAATATAAGCATAGAAAGAGAAACCTCACCTAAGGATGTAAATCTAGAGTGGGACCAAATTAGAAGCTGTATGGAATGTATATGACATCAATGACAGGAAGTGAGTAGACAATGAAAGATAGAATAACTAAAGGAAAAAAGGTAATAGGAGAATTGAACTGAGTGTTATGTCAGAAGAGCATCAGAAAAGAACCAAGAAAGAGAATATACAACACTATAATACGTTCGGTAATTACATACATGAATCAATGTAAAAAGGATATTAGTAGGACTCCCAATAATAATCTCAAAATGGACCCCTCTAGAAAAATGCAAACGGGGTAGACCAGCTACAACATGAATACAGGGGATTACCAAATCAATATCAAAAAGAAATTTAGCTAACAATCACTGCCCATACAGACTAGCATCGAATAGGAACTCGAAGACGACTAAAGTATAAACGGGATAAAAACATATTTAGAAATTCAAAAGTTTCAGGTGCTGGATCTGACCTTGTTGGGAATGGAATTATAATAAAATATTAATTTGAACGATTTACAGTTTTACGATGCCACTTAAACGTTTGGATTTTTAAATATATAGAGTTTTTATATTGAGGGTGGTGTTATTTCCAATAACATCTGTAAAAATAACTTTCAGAAAGCAATTGGCAATCCACAACTCTGAATATAAAGTAAAATTAGATATAATACAATAATACTACTTTAAACCATATTGGGGCATGTGTTGTGGGAGCTGGCATGGAACGATGTTCAAACAAAATGTAGAAACTCAGGGTGACAGTAAACCAATTAAGTGATGATTTCGGAATGATCGATGGGGCATCTTTAGTTTATATTTTTAGAATATCTTGGGAATATCACCTCAATTATGGTAAAGTCTGTACATTTCAAGTATTCCAAAGGTTTCAGGGTCTAAATCAGACTCTTTTCCAATATCAATAAAATTAACACAACATAATTAAAGAAATTTAAAAAATGTCGCAATGTCAATTATAGAATAAACAATGTCAATTTTCAAATATACAGACTTTGTAAGTGTAGTGTTACTCCCAATTAATTCTAAAATCATAATTTATTGATAATAATTTAATGCAATAAATTAGACGAAAAAGGACCAAACCATCCCCTTCAAAATAACGAATACTGGGAATCGCTCATACATTAAAGTATAAGAGATCTAAATTAAAAATTAAAAAAGTTCATCATATATCAAATGAAATGGCTCGTTATATGATTACATATATATTTTTTATATCTTTGAAGTGTATAGTTTAAAAGAAATTAAAGAAAATTTAGAACTGAATTATAAACTTTATTAAATATAGCAAAAAGTAGCAACTATTACGATCTCAATAGCAGCTGAGAGGTCCAAATTCAATTGAATTAGGGTATTATGAGTTACTGCGTCATAAGGTTTACTTGTAAAATTAGCACTGTATATTTGCATGATTTTATTAGTGGATGTCAAATAAGTGGATAAATGAGGAAATCTCAAATTTATGATTCAAATAATTTTTTTTAGTGTGGAAGTAAATTCCTTTATTTTTTACGAATATTACGTTATTAATCTAATTTGACCCGCAAGGGTAAATTCATGCAGTTGTTAAAAATTATTCACAAAATATCGCCAAATTTTAAATATTCTTGCAGTCAAAGATAATTTTCATTTACACAACTTTTTCTTCTAAACAAAAAAAATATAATAAACAAATAATTATAAAAATGCATCTAATTTTTATTATTAAAACTTAAATAGCAGTTTTATATAATGAATTTCAATTCTGTTATGACGGCGAACACTTTGCTTTTAAATGTGGAATTTATGTAGATTAATATGGTAAATTTCTATTAAAATATTTTATAATAAAAAAAAAATTAGAGATGCATTAAGTACTTTACAAATCAAGTACTAAAACCAAATTTATAAACATAATATACGATATAACAAATGTTTCTGTAAATGATAGACTAAATGGTTTACCAATAATACTAAATAATACTGCAGAGAAATGAACAAAAACATATTCGTGGAATAATTTCTAAACTGTCAAGAAAAGCTTTTTAGCAATTTAAAATAGTGAATTAAAATGGCTTTAACTGTTATAGTTTTTTGAAAAAGGTTTTGGGAATTTATTAATTTACATAATGAAAGTTGCAAAACAAATTCCAAAGAAGAAAGATTTAAAAACATTTTTCTTAAATCTCTGATACTAATCGAAAAAAAATGTATGAGAAAATGACTAAAAACTAAAGAGGGAGCAGTAAGGGAGATAATCATATCATTTGACATTATTTTCAAGACGGTCAAAGATATTTTATTGCTCTTAAAAACTCATCTATATACTATTATAAAATTGTAGTTGTCTGTTTGTTTGTTTGTTTGTTTGTTCGGGCATCACTTAAGAACCACTGAAGTGATTTTGCTGAATCTTTTTTTGTTGCAAAGCTTATAGTTTGACTTAAAATCTGGTATAAATTTTATCTGCCTACATTGAAAGAAACGGTAGATATAGCCAAAAACTAATACCATGTTCGGTAATACACAATTAGTCAATTGATTCCAGGGCAAGCACCAAATATTAGATACTTGAATCAGCTTAGCTTTTATTCATAATTCCGAATATGGCAATATAACATGTCAAATGTAATTTTACAGGGTGTTTCATATAAAGGATAGGTAAAACTTACAGCGGAGTAGAATTAAGTATTTAAAAATTCTTGAAAAAAGGGTACATTGGGTGGCCTGTAAGTAGCTGCATATATACAATGTGGTTGAAATAAGGGGGAAGTTATACGGGGTGGTTCGAAAAAGATATATTGAGTGGACCATAAATAGTTGTATATACCAGGTAGTTGAAAAACGGGTGGAGTTGAATTATATTTATACAGGTTGGATAAGAAAATGTTATATTGTTAGAGTCATAAGTAGTGGCATATACAATGTGGGTGAAATAAGTGTAAAATAGAATTATATTTATACAGAGTGGATAAAAAAATATGTTATGTAAGCAGTTAGGATATTTGAATTTTCATGAGCTATTATTAAAGTGATGAAATGAGTTGAGAATTATAAGATGGTTGAAATATGTAGCAAAGTATGATTACAGCTATACAGGAAGGTTTAAAAAATATTATAAAGGAACGTTATGATACACTGTTTCATATACCGGATAGATGAAATCTAGGGTAGATTAGAATTCTAAGTATACAGAGTGGTGAACAAATTTTATATTGGGTGGCCCATAAATAGTTGCCTATACAAGGTTGTTGAAATATAGTTTGGAGTATAATAATAATTACACAGTGTGGGTAAACAAGTTGGAAAAATTTTATATGGAGTAATATAGGGCGCAGTCAAGTTATCGTTACACAGTGTGATTCAAACAAGGTTAGAAACAGTTGCAAATGAAGGATGGATTAAATTAAGAAAAATTATATTTCATACTGTGCTTAAAAAAATACGAGAAAAAAATATGAAATAGCCTAGCTCATAATCAGTTGCACAGATAGGATATTTGAAATATAGGGAGGAGTAGAGTTAAGTAGTTTATTCTCTAAAAATGTTAGATACATACGGTGCTCTATAAGCAGTTGCAGTTTTGGTGAAATAAATTGGGAATTGATGGATTTATATTTACACAGTCTGGTATAAAAATTGTTAAACTGGGTGGCCGATAAGTAGTTGCACATACAAGGTGGTTTAAATAGAGGGTGGAATTGAATTATAGTTAAATAATATGGATAAAATTTGTGCTAATTTGTTTTAAGATAAAACACGAGCTGTTGCATATATGCAATATCTGAAACATGGGGCGAAGTAAAATAATAGTTATACAGTGCCATTAAAACATGTTAGAAAAAGTTGAATATACGGGATAGTTGACATATAAGGTGGAGCCTAATTATATTTTAAATAGATATGGAAGTTATAGCTCAGAAGGCAGTTCTTAAAAATATTGTATAAAATTGTTATATAGGGTGGCCATCAATATTTGCGATTTGG
The DNA here is from genome assembly GCA_034190945.1 of Octodonta nipae. NCBI lineage: Eukaryota > Metazoa > Arthropoda > Insecta > Coleoptera > Chrysomelidae > Octodonta > Octodonta nipae. The sequence goes on from CM067218.1 coordinate 148,507,270, forward strand.
GTGAAATGGGTTGGGATTGGTGAATTTAGTTATACAGAGTAGTACAAAAAATGTTATATTGGGTGGCCCATAAGTAGTTGTAAATATATGGTGATTAAGATCGGAGAATTATAGTTTTACAGGGTGGATTTAAAAATATTTAAAAAAATTTTATACAAGGTAGACCAGGTACAGTTGCATTCTGCTATATTAAATTTCTGAAATATGGAGCAAAGCAAAATTTTATTTTTATATTGTGATTAACACAATTTTAAAAAAGTTGCATATAAAGGCCGGTTAAAATTATAATTTACGAAGTGGCTCAAAAATTATCAGAAATAATTGTTATATAGCGTATAGGGTGGAGCAGAATTATAGTTAGGTAATTAAAAAATGTTATATTGGGTGACAAATAAACAATAGCATATACAGGATGGTTGCAATATATGGTGAAGCAGAGTTACAACTATACAAGGTGGTTCCAAAAAAAATTGAATAAAATTGTTATATAATGTGGCCCATAAGCACTTTGGGTGAAACGTATTCGGGATTCGTAGATTTATAGTTATGTTAAGTGGTTCAACAAAGTTAAAAGAAATTGTTATATTGGATAGCCAATGTGTTTCATAAGCTATTTCTATTTGCAAAGAATTCTACTTTCCATATTCGGGTGAAACCGCGGGTAATGGCTAGTTTAAAATAAAACTGATTTGGAGAATATGAAGCTATATAAAATTTAATAATTTATAAAATACAATAATAACACATTAGTAAAAATTAAATAATAATGTTTTTCTTACCAGGGTACCGACGAACATCTTAAACTTTGTCTGGCTGCAACTCTCTAGAGACTTTGAGCACGACTTGTCGAAAACGAAAACTTAACAAAAACTCAACAAACTTTATAACAAATAACAATTTGTAATAAAAATTCGATATTCAGTCTACCTCGCAATCATACGAGGTCTCTCGGGCAATACTCAGTAGTTGAATGACTTTTGGCAAAATTGTTGACTATTTATATAATTGTGCGACCCCACTATGTTTAAGTGATGATAATAGAGCGCCCATGAGGGCACCCTCGTGGGATAATTTTTTCACGGCAGCCTACTCACTCTGGTTCACGCTCTTTAAAGTCGTTCTATTAAGAGTTTTGATGGTCTTTTTCTTTGTGCCGTAAGGTAAGGTCGAGGGGTTGGGATATACAGTTGGCCGTTGTATTTATTTCATTTTTTTCTGTTCAGGTGCGAACGGGATTTAATATTAGCCTTAAAGGAAACATGTAGGGGAATTCCATGGGAAAGTTGTACGTAATACGAGGCGAATAAAATGATTGTGGATGTGAATGTTGCGTTCTGTCAAAGGGGAATATGCATATGGTTTACAATTTATTTTATGTACAAAAATATTGTGCGTTTTCAAAAAAAAATGATGAGAAAATGTGTGAAGCATCTGCAGAAAACAGATGTATTTGTAAGAATAATTTGGTCAAATGTAAGTTGGACATACCACCTTTAAGATTGTGTTAAATCTATGTAAAACATAATACATTTATTTAATTTGTTATAAATGAGGATTTTATTTTAAACTATGTGTTTGAAAAAAATTATAAATAATTTGGTCAAGTGCGAGTTGGACTAGCATGCTAAGGGTTCCGAACAACCTCCAAGATTCTAATATTCCAGTTTCAGACAAGCAGGGAATGAGTGCATTTTCTTATATTTACCCCAATATCTTTTAAAGGAAGCGTTTTAAATTTATAAAAAATATACACTTTGATTTTCCACACATAGACTTTTTATTTTATCTGCTTCAGAATTCGCCTGATTTTTATCAGAATGCATATGTATTTAATTTTCTAATTTGGCCCCCAAAAATTAACATTAGAGTTTTATTTTACCAATAAACTTTCAGAGAGACCTTTTATAATCTACTGTCTGAGGCTCTGTAGATTTGAAGATAAAGGCCAAAATAGGTCAAGTTTTAAATTATAAATTATTAAATTTGTTCAAATTATTAAAAAATACAAATAAAATATATTTTTCAAAATTTAAATAGTGTAGTTTCTCAAGTGGGAATTAAGTCGATGTTTAATATTTTTGTTAATATCTTTTAAACAAATGATTTAAAAATATGACATATCTGTAATTCACATAATGAGCCTTTCTAATAATTACATGATGTGTTGAAAGTTGAATTTTTATTTTCCATTTAATTGTATAATTTGCCCCTAAAATTACTATGGGGGTTTTCTAATAATTTTTCTTATAAATTTCAAGGGAGCCCTAGTACCCCTAATTATTTTCAAAATTTTAGGTTTTATGGTTTCGGAAATAAAGCGACAAATGATTTTTTTTTATATATTTATGTTATTATCTTGTAAACAATTAATTTTAAAAATATGAAAAATATATATTTGTATGCCTCATAATGAGCCCTTTCATTTGATGTATTTATTGCATGATGCGTTAAACAAATATTTTTTTATTTTCCGTTTAATTCTAGTATTTGGGGTCAAATAATAGAATTAGGGATTTCTCCATATTTTTCCTATAAACAAAAAAAATTTGGTCTTATAGTTTGGGGAATAACGGTGGGAATAAGTATTTTTTTAATGTATTTTAAAATTTTAATTTTAAAAAAATTGAAAAAGACATATTTGTATTCGTCATAATGAGCCCTGTGATTTGATATATTACATGATCGGTTAGAAACAATTATATTTTTTTAATTTAATTCTATAATTTGCCCCCTAAAATGAATATTAGGGGTTTCTCCTTATTTTGCCAGTAAGGAAATGGGTAATTTTTTTTATATTTTTGTTAATATCTTTTAATTAATTTATTTAAAAAAGATGAAAAAAATATATTTGTTTTCGTCATGAGGAGCCCTTTTATTTGATATATTACATGATATGCTAGAAATAATTTTGCCCCCCAAAATAAATATTAGGAGTTTCTTCTTATTTTTCCAGTAAATTTCAGGTGAGGGGCTATACCTCCATTTTTTTCAAAATTTTCCAGCTTATGGTTTCGGAGATAAGGGGGGGAATGGGTAATTTTTTAAATATTTATGTTAATATTTTTTAATTAATTTATTTAAAAAATATATATTTGTTTTCGTCAGAATGAGCCCTTTCATTTGATATTTAACATGAACAATTTTACAAAACAATTTTAATTTTATATTTTCCATTTAATTCTGTAATTTGCCCCCCAAAATTAAAAGTAGAGATTTCCCCTTATTTTTCCAGTAAACTTCAGGTCAGACTCTATACCTATATTTTTTTTCAAAACTTTACGTTTTATAGTTTCGGAGATAAGGGGGGGGAATGGGTAAATTTTGGTATATTTTCGTTAATATCTTTTAAGTAATTTTTTTAAAATATGAAAAAAATACATTTGTGTTCCTCAGAATAAGACCTTTCATTTGATGTATTATATGATGCGTTTGAATTTTTTTTATTTTTAAATTTTCATTTAATTCTATAATTTGCCCCCAAAATTAATATTTATGGTTTCTCCTTATTTTTCCTGTAAAGTTCGGGCAACGTTCTATATTCACTATTTTTTTCCAAATTTTAGGCTTAGTAGTTTCGGAGATCAGGAGGAGGAACGGTCGATTTTTTTAGTTTTTCCCCCCAAAAGTACCCCTAAAATCAAAATTTCTTTCTTCTTTTACGGTATGTACTCCTGATCGGGTCACCAAATACTACTGATACCAAATTTCAACCTCTTCCGTCCAGTAGTTTAGGAGAAAATCATATACAGGGTGGTTGAAATATATGCTGGAGTTGAATTATATTTATACAGTGTGATTAAAAAATTATTTATTTTATAGCCCATAAGAAGTTCCATAAAGTGTGGAAAGGAACTAATGTTACACAGGGCGATAATATAAAATGTTAAAAATGAAATAATTTATGGGGTAGCCCACAAAGAGTTATATTCGATAGTTGAAATATAGGACGGATTTGACTCCGTAAATATGGGATGGATTCTACTCCGTCCTATAATTTACAGAAGGCAGCTAAAAAATTTATGCTTTTCCGTGGACAGTCGTATGTACAGGATAGTTGATACATAGGGTGGAGTGGAATTATCTATAGTTATACAGATTTGTCAAAAAAAGTTGAAAAAAGGTCCATACGGCATAAATATATTTTGGGCTTATTAAGTCAACTCGCACTAGTACATTTTGTTCAAACTTTTACCTATCAATTTAAATGAAAATGTGTCATTGTGTAATGTTGAGGCTTTCAATGTTACCCGGTCCTGTCTATTAAGGTTATACATACAAAATAAAAAAAAAATGAAAACTACCTGAGTTCAAAAAAACTAAATAGTTGAAAATAAAACATTAAAAAATATATATAACCGAATTATACCTATAACTAAAAAGCTGAAAATAATTGATATCAAAATACAACTCTAGCAAATAAATAACACATTCCTTGTTGGTAGGTACCTACCCAGGAAGTAATAAATGTAAACATTAAAAGGTGCTCATTCTGTGCAAATTAATTACCTATCAATCTAGTATATTTCTGAAGTCGGTGCCAAGCAACAATCAGGTTTGATGAAGTAGTAGATAAGTACGCAATGCAGGATTTTAGATTTGGTTGGCATAGACTTCAAAAATATACTAGATTGGTAGGTTATTAATTTGTACAGAATGAGCACCTTTTAATGTTTACATATTTTACTTCCTGGGTAGGTACCTAACTACATTGAATGTGTTAATTTGTTATAATTATTTTCAGCTTTTTAGTTATAGGTGGAAGTCGGTTATATATATTTTTTAATGTTTTATTACTTATTCGATTTGAAATCTCGATAACGATGCATGATACAAGAAAAATTGAATTGTGTAGCATTAAAAAAGCCACAAAAAAGTATTCTATCAAAATGTTCATATCTCGTCGGATAGCTGAGTTACTGCCAAAAAAAAACGATTTTGCCCCTTTTTACAAGATGCCAGAAAACCCACATAGGAAATCTTGATCGACAATTTGAAGTTAAGCTTTTCCAGGTACCCCCCATGTCATATAAAAAAATTAGCTTTCTCGGTTTATTTGTATTTCTAAATGTATATAATGATTGGAGTATTTTGAGTGGTTTTGAATCAATTACCATGCTACATAGAAATTTTCTTTTGACTAGCAGATAGTGTGCTCACACGTTTTTAAAATGCATTATTTGTATAACTCATACATCCATATAGCACAAAAAGAGATACAGCTGAGATTGTAGAAGGTAATTTTTATGCAGAATGGTTAAAATATTTAAGTATTGTTAATTATAAATTTCCAAGATAAAATACATCTTACTTTGCTTTATAACCTAAGAGTATCGGACAATTTTAAATATTTTCACAATTTTTAACCATAATAACTATGCAAGTTTGGCTATACATATAGAAATTTATCTTGTACATACTGTCAACCTTTCAAATTTTATTCAACGTCTTAAAGACTTATCTTATGAATAATTCTAAGTGTATGTGATTATGCAATCCATGTATTTAAAATTCAGTTAAAGCGCTATTCAGAAGGATTATATAATACTGAATTGTTGGGTTTACGATATGAAGAAGACAACTTAGAGTGTTTTAAGTAGGTTAAGCTGCAAAACTGTGTTTTTCTACACTGGATACCTCTTAAGGTTCATAATTGAGTACCAGGAGTGACAACCAGGGTTTCGTTAGTTTCATTATCGTAATCGTATCAGATAATCCCGCACTCTGATTGACGTGAAGACCGAAATGATCGAATGAGCATGAGATGTGAGATGTTCCAGTTTATACTGTCCAGTGATACGTTTATAGCGACGTTGGTGATTCTAATCATTTGGAACTGTTTGGTGATCTGCAACAATGAATTGTTTCAGTAAAGATCTGCGCACCTCTACATCACATTCAGTGTAAAGACCGGGTACAGTACCACAGTACATTCAAGATTTCTTCCTTCTCTAAGTAACAGTCTTACTTTTTTTTGAGCATCGTGCAACCAAAGACAAAAAACGCTACAATTTATGCAACATTTTGCTTCTGACTTTAACATAAACGATCAAGCCAACAACAGATCGTATAGTGATTGGGATAAAAAATTCGAATGGTGAATTTTGAAAGTATGTTACTTGTTTGAAATAAGTATATGTTCATGGTTTTCCTGGAAAACATACATATCAAAATTTCCTTCTAAAACCCCAGTAATATCACTTAATATTTTTCAGACAACTCCTGCTATTATCCTTAATGCCAAATTCCCTATAATAGAACAACATTATTCAGACAAAGGCTAATAATTCCTTGAAATAACCGCCATAATTCCACACCAAAGTGCACTTTCCAGCAAATTAATTTCCATACAAGTTATGAAAATCGAGAGAGTCATGACACAAATCCTCATGCACGCCATATTGTTAAGAGCGTTAAAGAGTGAGATAGAGTTTTGGTTTTAGTAGCTCCATAAATATACTATCTTTAGCAAAACTATATTCAAAATCGTGCTGGTATCATAATACGGCGGTTTGTTATGAACAAACTTCTTAGTTGAATGCAGTAACTGTCCGGTTTTGATGTTTGGAGGAATAGTTATATCGCTTTGAATATGCAATTGTTTTCACAACTTGAACGCCATTATCTCTTAAGCAGTTACGTACTTTGAGGATTGTATACAAATGAACAATTCAAACACTATGTTATGAGATATACTGTGAGGAATTATGTATTGAAGTCTAAGTATGTTTCATGTATCTTAAAGGATCAATTATCAAAAAAATTATGATTGATTATATCAACAACTAATAACTAAGATTTTTAATTTAAATAATTTTGTGGTTCTGCAAAGGAGTAGTTTATTAAAAAAATAATCTAGTCAAGTGCGAATTGGAGTCACATACCAAAGATTTTGGGAAAATAGTTATAATCTAAGAAAATCATAACATAATTTTAGGGTTCCATATATCCAATATAGGGAAAACCTTATAAAATGACTTGTGATATCTCCGTCTTTCATATCACAGCAATTTGTTGACCCAATCAGGGGCTGATATCGTATATGAAGAAATTTTGATTTTAGGGCAACTTCGGGGGGAAATATTTACAAAAATCGACCTTCTCCCCTTGTCTCAGAAACAGTGGAGCCTAAAATTTTGAAAAAAATAGGAAATATAGGACTTTGCACAAAGTTTATAGGAAAAAAGAAGGAGAAACTCCTAAAATTAATAATTTTTTGGAGCAAATTATAGAATTAATTGAAAAATAAAAACTAAAAATTTTTCAAACGCATCATGTAATATATCAAATGAAAAATATATTGTTTTTTCAACGTTTTAAAACTAATTGATTTGAAATATATTAACAAAAAATCCTCCATTCTTCCCCTTTATCTCCGTAACTATAAGACCTACAATTTTGAAAAAAATTGGAGATGTAGGGCCTCACCTGAACTTTACTGGAAAAGTAAGGAAAAACCCTTAATAACAATTTTGGGGGCAAATTACTTGAATTAAATGGAAAATATTAAATTAGAATTGTTTCAAGCGCATCATATAATACGTCAAATCAAAGGGCTGAAAATAAATTGTTAACATGATGTTAACAAAAATACAACATTTTTTACCCATTCTTCTTTTATTTTTAAAACTATAAATCCGAAAATTATGGAAAAAAAGGTGTAGAGGGTCTCACCTGAACTTTACAGGAAAAATAAGGAGAAACCCCTAGTATTAATTTTGGGGGCCTTATTACAGAATTAAATGTAAAATATAGTTAAAATTGTTTCTAACGCATCATGTAATAGATCAAATCAAATGGATCATTATAAACACTGCAAGCGTATGTTTTCACATTTTTTAAATGAATTGTTTAAATGATTTTAGCACAAGTATTAAAAAATACATATTTCCCCCTTTATTTCCGAAACCATAAACCCAAAGTGGTGAAAAATATAGGGGTATAGGGTCTCACTGGAACTTTGCTGGAAAAATAAGGAGAAAACCCTAATATTATTTTTTGGGGCAATTTATAGAATTAAATGGAATATAAAAAATTAAATGTTTTTCAAAGCCAACTGTTAATACATCAAATGGATGGGCACATTATGAAGAACAAGTATATTTGTTAGTATTTTTAAAATAATTTGTTTAAGAGATATTAACAAGAATATAAAAAAATCGACTTATCACAGAAACCACGTGACCTAAAATTAAAGAAAAGAAATTAGGGCTTGACTTGAGTTTTACATGAATAATAAGGAGAAAACCCTGATATTAAGTTTGGGGGCCAAATTCCAAAATTAAACAAAAAATAAAAAAATATGTTTTTTTTCATGTAATAGATCAAGTGAAAGGTATTATTTTTTCATATAATTAAAATAATTTGTTAAAAAGCTATTAAAATATTTTTTTAATTCGACCCATTACCTCTTATATCGCCTAAATTTTGGAAAAAGTTGAGAATATAGGCTCTTACTCACAATTTACATTAAAAGTAACTAACATTAATTTATAAACTTGAATGGAAAATAATACTCTGTTTTTTAGTTCATTCGTTACGTAATGTATCAAATATAAAGAATTGTCATAAAAATAAAATAATAAAATATTTTTAAAATAATTTAATATTTAAAATTTGACCTAGTTTTCCTTTGGTCTTCCAAACTTCTGAGTCTTGTCACTCAGACACAATATTATATAAGGCTTCTCTGAAAGTTTATTGGAGAAATAAAGTCAAAATCATATTAGAAAGTCAAATACAAATGTTTATCAAAATCAAGCGCCTAAAATAAAAAGGCTCCTTATGAGAAATTAAAGCCTATATTTTTTATAAATTTAAAACCCTTAGGTTTAAAATAGTAAGGAAAATCTACTTGTTCCCTGCTTGCCTGAAACTGAAATATTACAAAATTACATAGTTTGATTTGCCTATATTGTATCAAATCTTCGTACGCGAGTCCAACTAGAACTTGACCTAATTATTTTAATTTTCTAGTGTTTTGCATTCTTTTTCAAAATTGGTTTCGACTATACGCAGAAAATGAGTCAATTTTCTTGTATTTTCTTTAATGTATTGTCATGCGTTCAATCAAAAGATTGTATCTAAGTATATTGAGTCGAATTCAAAAATGAGGATTATCTAATGATGTCAAAATTTAAAAACTAAAATCGGCTATTTATTCCTGATGATTTAATTACTTTTGAGTAGAATTTCCTATTTTTAACCGACTTCCAAAAACTTTATACGTTATACTTTTTATATATGACCAGCGATTACTCAAAAACGGCTTGGGCAATTTTGATGATTTAAACTGCATTTTATTAAAGAACATTACGGAAAGGTACCATATAATTGTCTATAACGTGAGATTTACGGTTTTCTAGAAAATCAGAAAAAACTGTAAATAAGTGAATTTCAATATCTCTTCACTGTTTTCTCTAACTGGCTCAAGCAATTTGAATATTATAAATTGTATCCTGTAAAGATATGTGCCAGCTTGATTCCATATAAGAGAGAGAGAGAGAGAGAGAGAGAGAGAGAGAGAGAGAGAGAGAGAGAGAGAGAGAGAGTATTTAATGAAAGAATTTTTAAAATTGTTTCTCTACTTACAGAGATTACCCTCTACAAGCAAACAAAGGAACCAAAAGAAGTATATAACTGTTACAGACATTCTCTTTCGCTTAGTTGGCTTACTTTACTTTGTGCATCATCGTATTTTATGTTATTCATTTTACTACGATATACTCAAAAAGCCAAAAGGCTCACAAGATGGGTTCACGAGATATTATTCTAAACAGTAAATTCGAATCAGATCCTCCAAACGATATGTTATTCCCAATGCAAAATAAAAACGACCACCTTTCGGTCTTGTAAACACGAATACATAGATAGATACGGACTTGTATTTCCCACGGGACGCCATTGACACTTACATATTCATCGGTAAAGCTGAAAAGAGAAACCGGATCGACCAAGACGAGTTCTTTTTCCTTGGCGAATGCGAATCCCTTTCCAGTTTTGGACTTTAGAGATGTAAATACATGTATAGAGAGAAATGAAATCGGAAAGAATGGCGTTGATTTTCGCAGAGATTTGCAAATAAAGTGAGAACCGAATGTAAATAAAGACAAATTTATAATAATGAGATTTCATATTACGGTATTTGGTAAATACTTTTATTTTATAACTTATGAATTATTTTTATTTTTTCTGTTTCCTTTGGGAATAACACCACATAAACCTGAAAGTATGTATATTTCAAAAGTCCAAACCAAATGAACAAGAAATTTAAAAAAAAATAAAACATAAAAAAATATAACCGACTTCCACCTACAACTAAAAAGTTGAAAATAATTATAAAAAAATACAACTCTAGCAAATAAATAACACATTCAATGTTGTTAGGTACCTACCCAGAAAGTAAAAAATGTAAACATTAAAAGGTGCTCATTCTGTACAAATTAATTATCTACGAATCTAGTATATTTTTGAAGTCGGTGCCAAGCAAATTTAAAATCCTGCATTAACGAACTTATCTACTACTTCGTCAAACTTGATTGTTGCTTGGCACCGACTTCAAAAATATACTAGATTGGTAGGTAGTTAATTTGTACAGAATGAGCACCTTTTAATGTTTACATTTTTTACTTCCTGGGTAGGTACCTAACAACATTGAATGTGTTATTTAATTGCTGGAGTTGTATTTTGTTATAATTATTTTCAACTATCTAGTTATAGGTGGAAGTCGGTTATATTTATTTTAAAAAAGTTTTATTTTCAACTTTTTAGTTTTTTTGAACTCAGGTAGTTTTCATTTTTTATTTTTTACTTTGTATGTATAACTTTAATAGACAGGACCTGGTAACATTGAAAGCCCCAACATTACACAATGATACATTTTCATTTAAACTGACAGGTAAAAGTTTATGAACAAAATGTATTACTACGCGTTGACTTAATAAGCCCAAAAATATCTTTATGCCTTATGGACCACGCAATGTAACCTTTTTTCAACTTTTTTTGACAACCTACCTACGGACAAAATTTCATACATCGTATATAACTCCTTGTGGGTTACCTCACAAATTATTTCATTTTTAACATTTGGTATAATCACTCTGTATAACATTAATTCTTCTCCACAATATACGACACTTCTTAAGGACTGTGAAATAAATATTTTTTTTATTCACACCGTATAAAGATAATTTAACTCCAGGATATATTTCAACCATCCTGTATATGATTTGTTTATGTCCATATTATATAACAGTTTTTTAATCACCCTATATAATTTTAATTCAACATTTTTTCCAAAATTTTTATACCCCCAAACGTCCACTCCACCCTATATTCCAGCCATCCTGTGTATTCGGCTTCCTATGGACCACCACTGCCTTCTGTAACTATCATTCTACTCCGTCCTATATTTCAGTCATCATAAATATGCAACTTCTATAACATTGCTGTGTGATTTTGTTTGCTACAACTAAACACCCTGTGTATAATCGCACCAAATAGTAGTTTAGAGTTTGACATGTGTTGTCACTGAATTTTCTATTAGGCCGGGAGAATGCCAACACCAAAAGCACCGTCTTCGCTATATTGAAAAATTTTCATTTAAATAGGTATTTGGCTGGTATACAAACAAAACTCATTGATTTAAGGAATACTATGAGTTAGTACCTATATGCTTGAGATGTTAATAGAAAATTTTTAAATTCGCAATCAAAACTTTTAGTACCTCCAATTCCCGCACTATTGCGTTGGAATAAAAATATTTATGGTTAATGGTATTAACACAAGTGAACAATAAATTAGTTGGCGTCGGTTACTGTTAAAGATAGGCCATAAATACTGTCACAATAATTAAACTGAGTCAGTACATATGCATCACAGAGTACGATTTTGATTTCCTATTTAAATAAGTCCTTTGCTGATAAATTAGTTTTAAGTATAGATAGCCGCTCTGCAGGCCCTTATATCTTAAGTGTTGATCTATAGTTATAACTAAACTATTAACCATTTTTTGGTAAGGAATTGTATTTTAGGTTATTGTTAAATCTACTGACAAAACCTTCCCTAGACTACTTTCTACCAAAAATTGTAAAAACTGTTTTCAATGTGTTGAGTAATAGACAGTGATTTTCAGATAACTGAAACCATGTATTTAAGCCATAGTTAATTGCTGATCTAGCCTGTTCACTTTCCTGTGGGAAGAATGGTAGATACAATCAAGTATCATCACCATGAAAATGCTGTGTACAGGACAGGAAAGCAGCTGGAAAATTAGAGATATAAATGTGGAAAAGTGTGGGCCCAAAATTGACCCCTGATGCTCACCATTCCTGTTTACGCTCCCAAAGACCTATTGCCTTTATATCAGTTCGGTTATATTGTCTAAATAATTATTCAGTAGCTTAACAGCATTTGTTGATAGACCAGCTTAATGTAGTATAGATTTTAAGATATTGTGGTTTATTGTGTCAAATGCCTTGGAATAACAAAGTAGGATCAAAATAGTAAGTTTCCCATTATCAGTTACCTCTAATATATTATCTGTAATTTTAGGTAGGGCTGTGCTGCAACTACGCTATTTTATAAATCCAGACTGATGTGCTGGTATAATCGAATTTTGAGTACAATGTTCACGTAATTGGATTTCTATCAGTTTTTCAATTATTTTTACTATACTTATTGCTTGAATATGACTGAAAGAAGTAAGATTAGAGTTTTTGGGCAGGGGTGTAACTCGTGACTCTATCCATTGAGTGGGAAATACTTAGTGAATCAAGCAAAAATTAATTGTATGGATAATAAACGGTAGAAAGAAAGGCAAACATAATTCCAAATTTTGGATACTAATCCCATCAAGCACATTGATATGATACTGCTTATTGTTTTGAAAACCTCGACCTCTGAAAGCTCTAACAAACAGAGCTGAGAATTTATTCTTCTATTTTTTTATAACAATAAAATCTCAAGAATTCACCTTGCAACGACCAGACTATATAATTCACACTACGCCCCGTAGTTTAAATTCGAATCTCGGTATTCTTTCCGCACCGGCACTCGCGTACAAGAATTCCATCATTCAACCCGATTGAGATTCTGAAGGAACTTTTAGAAACATATCTTTCTGTTCTCGAAGCAAGAAAGCATAATCAACGGTAAAGTACGAATGGTAGTAGCAATATCGGTCGGGCACGTGTCAACAAAAGATTCTCTGGTAGCAGCTGTTCGTTGCGAAGGTATATCAAAAAGGGTCTTAAGATTGAGATTGCTTGGTTGTATTGAAGACGCACGGCAGCGGCAGGAGTCGAAAGATAATGGCTTTGTTTTGTTTTTCTCTATCAGAATGGGCAAAATCGATCCTACGGACCGAAGAATGGATTTCTGATGACAGACAGTAATGGCTGTCTGGGGACATTTCGCTGGGGATTATTATACCGTAGACAAAGAAAACGGAATTTATGCCGATATCATTTTTCCGACTGAATAAAAGATCGGCGATAACAGGTAGTGAATCAATATGACAAAGTTAAGGTGAAATCTATAAAAAAACTACAGGAAAGCGTTTTTTTAATTACAATGTTTTAAGGCTGTTTTATTCAAAAATGTTCGACTTATATGTTTAACCATCTTATGACTTTGTCAAGAGGGTTCTGCTGGGATTCAATACGTCCGTCTTTCTCGAAAACGAGCACCAACGTTGATATTGTATCCTTCTTTTATGAATGTATCAACATAGTCGTATCCTTTTTAGTAGAACGCTCATGATCTTCATGGCTCACTCTGGTTCTTCTGATGATTTCTCTCCACCTATCTGTTGTTAATATCGCAGGTGGCTTGTTGCTGGTGATCTATTCAATCTGGTCCGGCCTCTTTCTCGGAGAACGTCCTCCTGCTCTTGATCATTCAGCTTTGCCGTATACTATTAGTCGTTCAAGATTTTCCCTATCTCGTCTTGAGACATGTCCAAACTACTTTGGTATACGTTGATTTACTATCTCAGACAGTCTGAGGTTCATCTATTTCATCGAAAACTGATTAGTTGGTTCTACTCGCTGTGAAGGGTACAGGCAGCAGTCGCCTCGAACTGTACATTTCTAGGGCATCAATTCTTTTCTTGTCTTGGGACAGTCCATGACTCTGCACCATACAGAGCCATTGGAAATATCAAGGTTTTTATAATCTTTTGTGCTCAATGTGATGGAGTTATCTTCCCAAGTTTTGTGTAGCTTCTACGTCTAATTTCCGGTGTACAATTTTCTTGGTTTATTATCAATGCTCCCATCTGTACAACCTGATTTACAACTTCGCACCCTACTCGGTTCTGTTATGTCTGAACGATTGTGATTTTTCGTAACAACAACCAATATTTTGTTTTGATGTGATTGATTTTTAGTCCATAGTTCAGGCTGTCTTCTTTCAGTTTTTTCATGAGTAGTTCTAACTCTTCATGTTTTTTCGCTAGTAGTACAGGGTCATCTTAGTTAAAGATTAATAATATTATTAACCAATTTGTACCCTTGTTTTGCATTCGTTGGGTATCAGTATCGTTCATTGAGGTGTTTTTCTGTCGATCTGTCCTATATACCAAAGGTCGACAACTTCAAAAACACAACAGAAACAACAGTTTGATGGTTTCTTGTCAGTCGTTGATAAGAAATTTCAATAACCGCAAGTTCATATATATATATAAATGTTGTATTTTGAAAAGCTCTTAAGGTTGGTGTTTTGACTGATAGAATAAACCCTAATGCTTGTATTTCACAAGTCCCTCGTCCACGAAGACGTTGGTTTCTTACCCTTATTCGAAAGGTTTTTGTTTTAATGAATGTGTATATCATTCTATTCGCTGAACAACGGAAATTTTTGGCAGGATGAATGATATTATCCACCAATTTGTACCTCTTTTGCTATCGTTGTGCATTAGTCTTATTTATTGAGATGTTTTTCGATACATTTGTGCTAACAACCAAAGGTCAGTAACTTCAAAAACATGACTTGATGCAAGAGATTGATGGTTTCAGATCGTTCCAGATAAGAAATTTCAATAACTGCTAGACCAATAGTGTTAATGGTCCAAAAAAGTAAGTAAGTGAAATAAAAATCGGCAATTGGGGAAAGAAAGTAAGCCTGCCATATAGTTCAAACATTGGAGAGGGGTACGAAATCAACGCCAGTGGTGGTACGGACGGGGGACGTGTGTACCAGAACCGTAATACTTATTTACGGTGATGGTCGTCTTCGCGGACGACGGAAGTGTGGAACCACAGCATTAGGTGACTGCTGAATAAAAAATCTGAAGCTTGTTTAGATAAATTTTTCTAAATTACAACCAATATTACTGCTTAATACATATGTTAAGAAAATACTAAGATGACATTGTAAAATTAAATATGGTGTCCGTAATGTATTTAAAATATTTGGGAAATTCCATTGCTAACAGATTGTGAACCTAAAGGTTCATCTTTTACAGGGGTGTTTATATAATTAGGTTGGTGATTGGTTATACGAACTGGGATAGTTTGTAATAATTTTTTAATTTTTACTTGGTTAGGATATCACTTCTATGTTCGTTTATTCGGCTATTTATATTTCTGCTACTTTTTCCAACATAACCTGCATTGCAGTCTTTGCAATTAATTTCGTAAACACCGCAAGTTTGAGAGATCGTTTGAGAAAATTATCTTGGTAATATTTTAGTTAATAATAAATGTTAATCCAATAAATTAAAAAAATCGGTTGTTCATAAAATTAATTGCAAATACTGTAAAGCTATTTCTGTTGTAAAGACTGGTAGAAGTGTAAATTTGCCGAATAAAAGTACGTAAAAATGAAATCATGGACAATACAAGAAGCACAAGAATGACAGCACTGTGTATAGATAATAATCATTTTATTGACTTAGATAATGTAGAAATCATTTATCAGGAAAATAAAGTCAAAAAAGTGATTTTACTCAAATAATTAAAAACTGATCCTGCAACCAAAGATTAACTATTAGATTCACAATCTGTTAATTATGGGAATTCCCTAAATATTTTCAGCAGGTCATTTATACCATATTTAGTATTATCTTAACATAAGTATTAAGCACTAATATTGTTATTGCTGTAATTTGCATACATTTTATGTAAACACCTTTCAGATATAAAGCAACAATTATCACTTTTTAATTTACTAGCATTTAATAAACCTACAAAACTGTTGATAATATTCCAATAAAAATATTAAAAATATTCAAAAGATATAATTGGATAGGTTTTTTCTTTAGTGATTTCAGTAATGTTTCATAAACAGCCCATTTTAGACTCTATTGAATCTACGAAAAGACTTGAGTTGTTAAAATAACCATTGCTCACTGAAATTTTAAATATATGTTTGGGTTATTTTCTACAGTTTAAATGATGATGCAGATGGTTTGCTCTTGCATTTTTTGAGAAATTTATCATGTTCTTTTCTATCTAATATATATTTACCGCTCTCTTCAAAATTCTGAGATGCGACCTTTTTGAATCTTACTTTCATGAAATGGGGACAGAGTGTCTCCAGAGAGGGGGATTATATAATCAGTCGCAGCATTCATACCTAACTGTCAACAAATTGTAGACATTCTTATATGTAAAGTTTACATCTACATAACTAAATAAAAATTTTGCAAATTTTCTGCAATTCAATCCAAAATAATGTAAACTAAAAAGTGGATTGGAGCAGCACAGAAATATTATCCTTTGATTTTAAAACTGATCCAACATTGTCATAAAAAATAAAACATTATTAAAATGTTCTTCTAAAAAATTCAAGAAAGTTGAACAAAATCTTTATTCATTGGAAAATTATTCAAAAACTAATATGTAGAGAATGGAATATGGCGGTAACAACAGTTAGAGAGTCAAAATTCAGCCCATTTTAATGATGTATCATATTAAGCTCCTAGAATGGCATTTAAATTAATTGCTTATTAAGATTTCGTTTTTCACCCTGACAGAAATAAAGCTTTTGTATCCTTTGACATATGTTTGCTCTGTAAAATTATAACTTTTGGTTTGGTGAGCTTTGATTTCAGATTTGCAATACGTAAAATCAAATGAAATTAAATCGAAAGAGCGGACTAGACACTCGATTACGCCTGTGCGACCTATCAAGTTGTTTCCATATAATCTCGCATAGGTTGAAAATTGTGGGTTGACGCGGAATTTGCTGCAATCCTAACTGCCCCATTGCTTCGTGTAACTCTTCCGCGAATCCCTGGCATAACTTTATTTTGTAACAATGGTAATACAATTATACATGGAAGTTTAGATTTACTTAGTTTTACGAGGGCTGCCTTTTATATTTCGGGATTGGACAACCCTAGTGTCGCAATCTGACAACTGACAGCTCTATCGTAAAGTTTGACATTTTTGAGGTTATACGTACTCAGAACGTTTTGACATACGAGCGCTATGTGTTGTTTACAGTAACTTAAAGGATTCATTTTGGCCAAAAAATGGAATTAAATCGTGAACATTTTCGTGCGATTATTTTTTACAATTTTCGACGTGGATCAAGTCAGCAAGAGTGCATGGATGAACTTAATTTAATTTTTGGCTATGAAACTCCATCAAGGACCACTGTTTATCGATGATATGGTAAATTCAATCGAGGTCGTAGTTCACTCCTAGACGAATTTCGTGAAGGTCGTCCAAAAACAGTTGTTGTTCCGTAAACCATTGATGCTGTGCGCGAACTGATATTGCAAGATCGTCATGTGACCTATGACGCGTATGAGCCCGAAAGTAAACAGCAGTCGATTGTATGGGTGTTTCAAGATGAGCCGAATCCAACAAAAGTTGTTCGCGCACGAAGCACTTCCAAGAAAATGATCGTCTGTTTTTTCGGAAAAACTGGACATGTCGCAACCGTACCACTATAACAACGCAGAATAGTCAATTCTTAGTGGTACACAACCATTTGTTTGCCAGTTGTCTTCCAAGAAATGAAGAAAACCAACCGCAGAAGACGGATCACTCTTCACCACGACACTCTCACACATCGGCTCAAACAACTGCATTTTTGACCACTCAAAACATCGATTTGATGAGTCATCCGCCGTATAGTCCTGACTTGTCACCAAATGACTTCTTTTTATTCCGGTACGTAAAAAACAAACTGAGAGGTTAACATTTTTCGACACCTGAAGAAGCTGCGTTCAGAATGCATGTTTACCTCAATCGGAGTGGAAAAAGTGCTTCGACAATTGGTTCAAACGCATGCAAAAGTGGGGAATATGTTGAAAAACAATAAAGCGATTTTCGATGATTAATATTTGTTTTTGTTTTCTAATCCCGAAATATAAAAGGCAGCCCTCGTATACTGTATCGAAAGCTATCTGAAAGTCGGCATATTCCAGGTTTAGTTCGTAATTTAACGTCACTAACTTCATTATCTGAAGATGTTAAAAGGTGTACGTTTCTCCTATATTTTCTTATGTCAGTTTGCTTGTTAGGTTGCTTCCAATTTCTTAGTAGTGTTATATGTATTAATTTTGAATGTTTTATACAGTAGGAACGGATAGAGTCTAGCGTTTTCATAAATAGTTTAAACTGCCAAATTTATAACCATTTTTGGTATTGATTTAGCATAGGGGCACCATTTAAGAATTTGTTGTAACATCATATCATTTTTCATATAGATTAGTTGTTTCAAATTTAATAAAATCCCCTCGAATTCTTTTTCTGTCTCTTTAACATTTTATAATTTAATACTATATATTTCTGATGGTGTAGTTGCAATATATTCCTCCCTATTTCCGGTCAGCAGTTGTTAATAATTTTCCACCCATTATCATGTCGATATTAGCTACAATCCTTGTGTTGCTTTCCTCAATGTCTCTGAACGTTCAGCTCCTCCTAATTGTGCATTTGTCTTTTTGCAGCTGTAATTGTCATTCTTTTTAATTTCCTGTAGTTGCCTTAACTTCGTCAAGGAATACCGCTTTCAACCCAAGGAATTTAACAGCAGTTTGAAATATATTAATATTAACACATATATTTTCATTTATAGCCTCAAAATTAATAATCTTATGTTAGTCGGAAGTTGGTAGACAATATAACTCGTTCCTCGAAGTTTCCTTGGACTTCCATCGTCTTGAAGTGGTTGATCTCACAACGTTTCAATAGCTGTGTATCTGCTATCGTCATCAGGGGAATGATAGGAAATTCAGATTATCCGTCGTATCTATATATAAAAAGGCAAAGACAAAACGATTAGGTACCATTT
This sequence comes from Octodonta nipae, assembly GCA_034190945.1. Lineage (NCBI taxonomy): Eukaryota > Metazoa > Arthropoda > Insecta > Coleoptera > Chrysomelidae > Octodonta > Octodonta nipae. Next base: position 148,526,518 of record CM067218.1, read on the forward strand.
TCTCCTCTGTCTCTCAACCAGTTTTCTTCATTTTTGTTTTGTTTAGTACCTACTGACGATCTTCAGTGCAGAATGCTAATATTAATTTATAATATTGGTTCAATCATTAAATAAAATATAATAAAAATTCATTATTTATGTCCATAATGTCAACGCCAAACAACTGAATGTGCCGACGCCGCCAGACTGAAAACATTGAGTAATTATATATAGAGGGACCAATGTTGTTATATACTTAGAGCATGTACTTCTGGAAGTGGCATGCAAGCGTTGTTAGTGTTTAGTTGTAAAGTAATCGTTGTATATTATAATTATGCAGGGCGATTCCAAATATGTTAGAAATCTTTTTTTTCGTGGGTGGCACATAAGCAGTTGCATATATAGGGTGTTTAAAATATAGAGTAGAGTGCAATTATAACTAATAAAATAATTATATAAGGGGGAAGCCCATTAGTGGTTGAATTTACAGGGTTCTTGGAATAGAAGGTGCAGTAGAATTACAGTTATACAGGGTGATGCAAAAAATATTATACAAAGATGCATATACAGGGTGGCGGAAATGAAAATGCAACATTTCGTAACTCTTAAGCAGTTGTATATATAGAGAAGATGAAATATAGGGTGACAGGAATTATAGATATACAGGATGATGATAAAAAATGTTAGAAAAGGAAATGATTTATAGAGTAGTAGTAGAATTATACGGTGGCTCATAGGCAGTGGCATATACAGAATGGTTTACCGGGTAGTTAAAAAATGTTAAAAAATATTATGCGTGGTCCATGAGCAGTTGCAGATACAGGGTGGTGGAAATATATAATGAGATGGAATTATTATAATAAGGATTTTAATATATGTTAGAGAATTGAGGACAATTATAGCTATACAGGGAGGTTAGAAAAAATAAATACGTAGGGTAGCCCCTTAGCGATTGAATTGTTGTCATATTAAATTAAGAATTACGAATTTGAACACAAATAAACTCTTATGAATTATATCTCAAAAATCTTGAATTTCGTTACTTATTTGTAGAAGCGAGATGTAAGACAGACATCTAGGATTTTCGAGGAAACTATCACACAGAGCTTCCGAATCTGGATTCGTTCCGTGTAATTGCTGTTTTCCCTAAAATCCTAGGATAGAATGTCACGTAAAAATTTTCAGGTCACTTAACCTGCCAGAGATATTGACACAATTGGTCGAATTTCGATCACTGGGCGACAGCTAGTTTATATTATACCCTTTGCCGGTCGCCGCTCATGGTCATTGGGTCTTATCTGGTCCAATCAGCGTCCTCGTACCTGGAGGTTGGGTGCCGGTGATGCGTAGCGGCAGAGGCCGAAGAAGAGCTCTCCAAATATTTTTAGTAATCTTATGTTTATGTTTTTTATTAGTCATAACAGAAACACCCCCCTTGTTTCTTTGGACTTTGCTGCACCACTACATAGACTTGTTCCTATATCTTTTTTTTGTGTCTCTTAGCACAGTTATATCAATCTTCAGGCAGTTCAGTTCTCGTGCACCTCCTACTACCTGCTGATTAATTTCCTTGACATTCTAAGTTCCATTGTTATTGTTGTTAGGCTTCCGGGCAAAGAAACCTGACGTCTCAAGTCAGTGAATCAGTTGGTTATCAGTAAAACCTTAAAGCGCTTCAATGAAGCAAATCATGTTAGGTCGATCTAAAGTTGCGCCAATCATTGATAAAGAATTAGATGTGTTATTAAAACTTCTGGATGATCCACATTCTCCACTTCTCAGCTAATTTAAAACTATGTTGCAAGTAAAGGTTCAATACATTGCATTATAAACTCATTTTCGTGCAAGCCTTCATCAAAGATGTGTTCGACAAACGAGATGAATTTTGTGACCACATGATGGAATGTTGTAACAATACCCAAACTATGTTAATAAAATTTATTTATCGACAAAGTCACGTTCCATTCAAATAGAACAGTAAATAGACTTAATTGTCGTTACCGGATGGAAAGTAGTGCTCACTGGTTGAGCGAATCCCAGCCGCAAAGACCACAAAAACTAAATGTTTGGTTTGGGCGCCAATTGGTGTTTATGGGCATTGTAGGTCCTTTCTTTATCTACGACTACCTTGATAGCAAACAGTCCTTAGAGTTACTAGAAAAACAAATAGTAACATCTGGTTTGGATCTGTTCTCCAACAATAATAATTTATGGTTTCAGCAGGATGGAGCACCACTTCATTTCAATTGAAATGTTTCTGAACCGTTGGATAGGCCTGTAAAATGGTACCACTTTCTCCCGACCTGACGACTTCTTGCGGGAGCATCTAAAAACAATATTTATAGAACCGTCCTAATACTTTGGCAGAATTGGAACTACGAATAGCAGTCGAAACAGCTTAAATATCTTCAAATAACTTATCAAATTCTATTCGTACTTTCTGCGACAATTCAACATGTGTAACGTTTATCGCTGATGCAATCATATAGGAATTTGCTACACTCTGCCTAGTGTCTTTCACTTTATCCCTACTCCGCGGCTTTAATCTGTACTCAGTGGCCGGCTGTTATGCGACATGAGACAGAAAAAAATTGAGACCATGGAATAAAAGCTTCATTTTAAAAATATGTCATATTCGACAGCTTTGGTTCCTTGCGGTGTATATAGTAATAGCACAAGTTAAAATTATGTGAAATAAGCAAATGTTGAGAATATAAATGTTGTTTACACTGAGCTTTCCATAAATTATACAACTTTCTTTTAAGAAAAAGTTTTCGGAGCTTTTCCAGGAGTTATTTTTTCTCAAGTAGAGAACACTGCAGGAACAAGGAGAAGTTTAATGACAACGGTTTCCCAGAAACCATTCAAGCGAGAGAAAGAGTGTGTTTTTCGACGTTTTGGCGCATTTAGAACGAGCCCACCTCCGGCTGTGCCGCTTACAAATGACGAGATTTATCGCCTCAATTACTCGACGGCAGTATTTCAGTCGAATTTCTCATTATCACGTTTTAATTTGTCGATGGAGCCGTAATTGATTTCAGTTTTGAGTCCATGTTTACAGCAAGAACGTACATATACGTCAAAGCTTTGACGTTGATGAGATCGTGGACGTATGGGCACCGGTGAAAAATTGCCTAATTTCCGTGTTTGTTTGCCAGCGAGACGAAATGAAAGTCGGCTGAAACATTGTAGTCATAAAGTTTGTATAAAACTGTTAAATAATTTCGGTCTGGTATGGTTACGTGAAATGGGTTTTCGCATTTTGGAAGTAAAATATGATGTCATGTAGAAATATTAGGTAATGCAATACGTTACATATTGTTTTAATATAGTCAAGCTGTTTTTCACTTTTGATTGTAGTAGCTGTAAACACTGGAAATGGGAAATATGAAATATGTAATTTAAATTATACGGGATAAACAAGCGATTTGCAAACTTTTTCAATTAAAGGCGCTATTTCTAATCAACTTTGTTGAGGATCATTAGCATTATAGTTGTAGATTAGTGTACATTTATTTTGGGCAAAAGTGAGCAGTGTAATCCGACTTATTATTTTTGGTAATTTTTTTGTTGATTTCTACGTGTATACTCTAGTGAAAGAGCTGCTTAAGCCACCAAACATAGTCTTCCCTCTTTCGTAGAAGGACTAATACTCCCTAGTTCTTCATTGTTGTAGTTTTAGTATGAAAAATCAGACCGGTCGTGAAATAGACACAGACAAAGTCCAAAGGGCAGTGCGTGTTAAGTCTCTCTTAAAAATACAGTCCACATCCTAGGAAGCGGTCAACAGAGCAGGCAACAAAGCACGTAAGTACTCTAGCATAATCGTTTCTTTGTCTATTATCATTAACTTGACACATTGTGATACAAACCTGGTATCCTAAATTTGGAAAACTCAAAAATCAACACAAAACCTACCTTGATTTGTTCACATATGATAAGGCGGTTGCTGTTCATCGGGGAACATATGAGCGTGGGTAAGATAGCAAAACACGATTTTTTTTATAAATTAGTGCGCCATTTGGTTGAAAACCTATAAGTGAGCATACCTTAAAAACCAAAAAAATAAATATGCGGTTATGATGTAATCACACCGGCTATAGTGATATTAGTATGTTTCTTATGAACAAATTGGTAATAATCTGATTCTGTTAAAAAAAACTCCCTATATAGCTATAATTGCACCCAATTCTCTAACATTTATTAAAATCCTCATTATAATAATTCCATTTCATTATATATTTCCACCACCCTGTATATGCAACTGCTTATGTGCCACCCACGAAAAAAATGATGTCTAACATATCTTGAATCGCCCTGTATAATTATAATATACAACGATTACTTTACCACTAAACAATAACAACGCTTGCAAGCCACTTCCAGAAGTACATGCTCTAAGTATACAACAGCATTGGTCCCTCTATATATAATTACTCAATGTTTTGAGTCTGGCGGCGGCGGCACATTCAGTTGTTTGGCATTGACATTATGAACATAAATAATGAATTTTTATTTTTTTAATTTTTATTATATTTTATTTAATGAATGAATCAATATTATAAATTAATATTAGCATTCTGCACTGAAGGTCATCAGTAGCTACTAAATAAAACAAAAATGAAGAAAATAGGTTGAGAGACAGAGGAGAAAATGGTACTTAATCGTTTGGTCTTTGCCTATTTATATATAGATAAATAAAGAAAATGTATAGTAAAAATTAACTAAATCTGCAGTTTACATTCGAGAATATTTACAAATCTGACTTAAAAATCACCGTGAAAATTTAAGTGTTTACAAAAAAATTCTACCTGAAATCTACAAAAAATTATTCAACAATAATCACCTAATCAAAATGATTTGATTAAAAGAATAATGGTATAATCTGTCGACAAATTAAGACATTACCTTATTAAACTTTTTTGAAATTTACTATTTCTTATGATATTGACATGAATATCTGTACTGTGTTCCTGATTCTGGAAACTCAAAGTCATATATTTCCAACTAATTCATCACCGATTGGACATCAGTTGAATTCCATCTAGACGGTTAAATCGGTTCCATACCAAATAATAATTCCAAAATACCATCTCGAAAATAACAGTCCCAAAACGTAGAAAATTCTAACTTTAAAAATCCTACTTGGAACATGGCTCCAAACGTAGAACAATCTATCGTAAAACGAATCCACCATAAAACAGGATTCAAAACGTGGAAAAATCCATCGTAAACAGGATTCAAAACGTGAAAAAATACACCGTAAACAGGATTCAAAGCGTGGAAAAATCCACCGTAGGTCAAATCCACGGTAACTTAAAATTCACCGTAACTTCCTTAGAGAAAATCCTCCCTAAGATCCTGAAATAGAATTTGCACGTGACGAATTCATTTCGCTAAAATTGCCCTGCTTATCTCAACCATCAACGTCTTTTTATCATCAAATAATCAGCCATCATTTGCTAACGCGGAAAAATCCAACAACTAACTTAAGGGAACGCCTTTTTGGTAGCCTACAGAAATCACTCAACAGCGAGGCACGGCTTCACTCTCTTCGAGACGAAAGGGAACTGTCTTCCGAGTTTGAGTTCTACGAATCATAGAATCTCCCTACTCAAATAAACCAAACATTAGTAAATCTTAACAGCACAGGAGCGGCTTCAGATAAATTCAGGATATGAATTAATCTAACAGATTTTTAAAAAGAAAAGTATTTTATGGATGGCATCAAACTTAACTGACATTGTACTGTGCTAAAAAAAGTATTGTCCTGGATATCGCCAGCCCAGCGAAAAGTCGAACAGGCAACGGACAAAGTACTCAAGGAGGCACCAGAACACTAAGTGGTTCAGTGAGCCTACAAAAAACCTCTACCACAGCAACTCTACCGTACTAGAGGCACATAATCTCCCTCAACTAACTCGTAAGATTAGTCAAGAAGGCTTCAATTTTTTACTCTTTACAACATTAAACTCATCACAAAACATACTTTAAAGACGAAATTGATATGTGCACAAATTTTTCTCATACCAGATATTAAATTCATTATTTTTTCAGTCTTTCTACTATTATGGGCATCTTCAAGAAAAACATCAAGTTGTTCTTCGTTAATTTGACTGCTAATTGTGATTTTTTCCTTGTAATAAAACAAAGAGTAGTAGGAACAATTTCGAAAAAAAATACGTGGATTACCAGTTGTCCCTTACAGAAAATCTGTTGAAGTAACTTCCCTAATTCTGGTATCCCCCATAGTTTCACTTTTCGCAGTCTTGGTAAAACAGCTTTCAAATTCGAAGAATTTGAAAGAGTTTTATTGAGAATTTATAAGTGGCGTTTCTAAGTACGACTTTGTTATAAGACAGCTCATTCGCCAGTGATCCCATTAACGCATAAGGGAAAACCTAGGGAAAACCTTATGATCTATCCCGATATTGGGTTGTTCAAAAGGCCATTAAAAATTTCTTCCCTAATTGTCGGTAACCAGATACGATTAAATTCTACAGAAGTAGAAGCGATACAACCGTCTTCATCAAAAGAATTAAGGCAGACTCTTTTATTTTTCGTTTTGTGTTATGTTGTTTTTAGTGAAGTATAGTTGAATTGTCAAATTGTATTTTATGGTCTAGGTCCCATGCATGTTCACACATTTTCGATTTTTCAAATTGTCGTCTCTTTATGTAATTCTTGTGTTCATTTATTCGTACGTTTAATGCTCTCGATGTTTCTCCAATATAAAATTTAGTGCATTCGCAAAGAATCTTGTATATTCAGTTTTTTGATAATAACAATAATAACAATTCTCTTTACTGTATTCGGATGATTTCCAGGAGAAATAAAAATATGTAAATAATTAATTTATTTTTATGAAAAGATTGTTAATTGGTTAAAATTGTATTTTTAAACACAAAATTCGCGGGAGACCCCAGAAAGGGAAGTGGAAGTGTGAGGACTCATACAATTTTTTTACAGGTGGATGCAATGATTAGTACAGCTATTCATGTATTTCCAAAATTTACCTAATGTATAAGTTAAAAAAATATATTTTTATGAAAAAGTTGTTGAAATCGAATCGCTAATTTTAATTTTCGGTGGCGGTTTCAACAAACGCAGTCGTTACAACGAACTCTACAGAGAAATATAATAAAGCTACAAGATTATAATAAAATCTCATAGAAAATTTCAGACCTCAGCAAAAAGATAATGGCCTTCGTACACATACTTCAAAAGAATATTTTCAATCAATCACCTTGCGTAAAAGCTTTCCAATACAGTTCTTGAGAAAAAGCGTCGGGATTTATTTTTCACAAACTTGTACATTTTTCGAGTCGATCGTTTTTTTCTCCCTCTTCAACCGATAAAAAAATGTCCGTGTTAAAAATAACGGTTTGTAGTGACAGTTATATATATAAAAAAAGATTCGTCGGAGAACATCCGAAATGATAATGCATAAGATGGTCACCTCGAACTTATTTATCTTTCATAAACTTCAACGTTCTGTTCTGCGAGATCCCCTCTCGACCAGCAGCTGCTCACCGGCCGGCCGGTGGAACTTGAAAGGAGCCATTATTCTTATTGAATTCTCTTTCTTTACGCTTTAATTCTTTGACAAGGAACCTGTGTCTTCGGTTGACTTGCCAAAAGGGGAGTACTCTTCCTGGTTTATTCACGTGCTCTGTTATATATTGCTCCAGCGATAGAATGTTCTCATGTTTACAATAATTTTTAAGCAAGGGTCCCAAGAAGAAGAAGCTGAGTGTGAATGAAGCAATTGTTTGCTCAGATGGTGCAACTGATGAACGGATTTAATAGAAATTTATTTTTGATCTATTAAGTAAAGTACTTAACGACTTCATTAGCATCCCAGAATAATAATAATAATTTAATTATTGTTTACTTACTTACGGCCAACAACAAAAAAATATATAAATACAAAATCGAGAAAAAAAGGACGATAATCAAGCAAAAAAAGCAGTAGATGAAAAGAAAGTAGCTTATAGAATTATTTAAGTAATCCTGCAGAAAACAAATAGCATATAAGATAATGAAGGCACTGAATAAACTAGCAACTGACAGAATCCAAATAAATAATATAGAGGAAGAAATCGAATATAGAAGAAAAAATTGATAAGTTTAACCAGAAATAAAAACTTACAAATCCCTATTATAAAGAAAACAATAAATAATAAAAGTAGCTTCATTGTAGCTATTAGACTTTTTAATAGCATGTCAAATGAGTTAAAAATCTTGAATCGCAATCACAAAAAAAATAAAAGAATAGATTTATAATAACTAGTAAAAATACATTTGTGAAAGAAATTTTGTGAGTACACTAAATTTGACTTTTTAGGGTTCCATATATACAATATACGGATACCCTTATAATATCACTCCGGATTTCTGCCTCTGTCACATCACAGCAATTTTCTCCTAAACTACTGGACGAAAGAGGTTCAAATTTGGTATCAATGTATAGTTTGGTGACCCGATCAGGAGTACATATCGTAAATGCAGAAATTTTAATTTTAGAGGTACTACTGAGCCTAAAATCTTGAAAAAAATAGGAAATATAGATCGTTCCGCGAACTTTACAGGAAAAATATGGAGAAACCATTAATATTAATTTTGGGGGGCAAATTATAGAATTTAATAAAAAATTAAAAATAATTTTTTTTCTAACGCATCATCGAATATCAAATGAAAGGTCCCATTCTGAGGAACACAAATATATTTTTATCAAATTTAAAAAATAAATAATTAAAAAGATATTAACAAAAATATACCAACATTTACCCATTCCTCCCCCCATCTCCGAAACTATAAAACTTAAAGTTTTGAAAAAAAGTAGAGGTATAGGGTCTCACCTGAAGTTTACTCGGAAAATAAGGAGAAACCTCTACTTTTAATATTAGGGGGCAAATTACAGAATTAAATGAAAAATGTAAAATATAAAAGTAAAATTGTTTCTAACACATCATGTTACATACCAAATGAAAGGGCTCATTATGACTAAAACAAATATATTTTTTCCATAATTTTAAAATAAGTTAATTAAAAGATATTAACAAAAATATTAAAAAACACCCAATCCCCCCCCCTCCTTAACTCCGAGACCATGAGCTGTAAAATTGAAAAGAAATACAGGTATAGCGCGTTACCTGAACTTTACTGCAAAAATAAGAAGAAACCCCTAATATTCATTTTGGGGGGCAAATGATAGAATTAAATGGAAAATAAAAAAATATAATTGTTTCTAACGGATCAAGTAATAAATCAAATCAAAGGGCTCATTATGACGAATACTAATATATTTTTTTATTTTTTTAAATAATTATTTTAAAATATATTAAAAAATATATATATTTAAAAAATTACCCATTCTCCCCTTTATTCCCCAAACTAATTTTTTTGTTTACAGGAAAAATATTAATATTATAGAATTAAACGGAAAATAAAAGAATATTTTTTAACGCTTCATGCAATACATCAAATGAAAAGGTTTGTTATGAGGAATACAAATACAGGTTTTTCATATTTTTAAAATTAATTGTTTACAAGATATTAACATAAAGATATAAAAAATTCTCATTTCTCGCTTTATTTCCGAAACCATACTACCTAAAATTTGGAAAATAATTAGGGGTACTGGTGCTCACTTGAAATTTATAAAAAATTATTAGAAAACCCCATAGTAATTTTAGGGACAAATTATACAATTAAGTAGAAAATAAAAATTCTATTTTCAAACACATCATATCAGATAAAAGGCTCATTATGTGAATTACCAATATATCATATTTTTAAATTCTTTGTTTAAAAGATATTAACAAAAATATTAAACATCGACTTAATTTCCACTTTAGAAACTACACTTTTTAAATTTTGATATATATATATATATATATATATATATATATATATATATATATATATTTTTATTTGTATTTTTAAATCATTTGAATAATAGATTTAATAATTTATACTTTAAAACTTGACCTATTTTGCCCTATATCTCCCAATCTACAGAGCCTCAAAATTCAGACGGTAGATTATAAAAGTCTTACCTGAAAGTTTATTAGTAAAATAAAACTCTAATGTTAATTTTTGGGGGCCAAATTAGAAAATTAAATACATATGTATTCTTATAAAAATCAAGCGAATCCTTAAGCAGATAAAATAAAAAGTCTATGTTTGGAAAATGAAAGTGCATATTTTTTTATAAATTTAAAACGCTTGCTTTAAAAGATATTAGGGCAAATATAAGAAAATGCATTCGTTCCCTGCTCCTTCTTGAAGGTGGTAGGGAACCCTTAGTATGCGAGTCCAACTCGCACTTGACCAAATTATTTAATTTTGTTATTATTGTATTGTTGTATGTTTCCTAAATATTTGTTTTGTGTTTTATGTTTCTTAAATATTTTTACAATACAACATGATTGTTGTCCAGAATAAAGGGGTACTATTAAGTTTTGCATTAACTAGTATTGTATAAAAATAAAAAAATTAGCAATACTTATATAATTTAGTCTATAGTGTATAATTTAGTCTATATTTTTATGTTAGTATGTATGTTTAGTTCTATGTAATTCTGTCCAAGTCCTACGCACAGGTTTCATTACCTCTGCAGAATTTCCAATGAATAGTGTGTCTGTTGTAAATTTTGAACTGGAATAAAGAATATAACTGGGTAAAACACTAGAATGCATTTATTTACAGATATGTTTGAAAAAAGTGTTCGAGAGTACATTCACTTATGGGAAGCGCAACTGATGAAGGTTCCTTGACCAGAAACAAAATACATTTATATATTGTCTTGGGTACAAAATAATGACACCTCGAAGAGAGTATTGAAGTAATATATATTTTAATTTTAAATTTTAGAATGGTGTCTTTTTTATTGTTTCTTTGCCATTGACAACGGGGCCTTACCTAGACCCCGAAACGTTTGAAAATAGACAGCAATTTTGTGACTTGTGGTATTATTTCCCAAAAATCAATATGCCGCAAATATCCTTCAGAAAACAATCAGTTCATAATTGTCGGAATGATGTGTATTGTTAATCCGTTTCTTACGTCATTTATTAATCATAAGTTTTCTGAAACTTATTTGTGGCATCGTCTAGTTTTTTTGGTGAGTTTGTTGGGAAATATCATCACACTTGAAAAAAAAAATCCAAATTTGTAAAATCTTATTATGATTCCGTTGTTAATGGCATTAAAACCTGATTAAAATTATAAATTGAGAGCTAGATTGTCATGATAATTTTTCACGACATTTCTAACGAAATATTTTGTTTTTCAAATAAAGCGTGTAACTCAAATTCTAAAGATCTTATATAACAGTCAAGCTGGTTGAAAGTTGTAAGAACTTTGTTGCAAGATAGTGCATACGCCAAAAATGCAATCAACATCATAAACGAATATCAAGGAAAAACCTTATGTACTATTCCGATATGGAAGTTGTTCAAAAATAGATGACCATTCTAATTCATTCTTAATTATCAGAGACCAGATACGATTGAATTCTACGGAAGAAGTAGAAGCAATTCAATCGCCCCAGTTTGATAGAATTTAGGGATAATCTTTTAATTTTCGTTTTGTATTTTTCTTTGAATAGTATTGGTGAAGCATTTTCACATATATCATATTTATCGAATTGTCGATTCTTTATGTTATATATGTGTTCGTTTATCCAGATGATTCTCCAATAAAAAATTTATTACAGCGCACGGAATTTTGAATTCTGTAAATGTGTGTTTTTGAATTTTGAGTTGGGGTGTTTGATGGTGTTGTTATCGATATAATTGATTATAGTTTATTTCTCGTTTTGAATTTAGATTTGACATGAAACTGTTACCTGATCTTTACAGTTTTTGTTTTGTGTTCCATTCTGTTTAACCCTATATTGTTGGAATTTGTAGACTAATTCTAACACACAAAGAAATACTAATAAACCACCAATAAAAAAAGCTTTCTACCAAATTGGTTCCCTTTTCTTGCTAACATTTCGTACAGCTTTGACATCAATTACGAATTTACTATTCAAAAGCAAACTCGTAAACGAATTCGTTGCTCGTATGTATTTTAATGAGCGTGTGTACTGCCCCTTACTTTTATATTCTTTTTAACGTTGTTATATACGTTATACGTTGTATATTCGTAACTAATTGCCATTACAGACTCTGTTTCACATATGCTACGTCCAGTTTCTTTATATCAGCTGTACATCTTTTGATTCGCTTATCCATAAAGATTATACTCACTGACAAAGAAATATGAAAATCCAGAAGGAGATGTTTAAATGTAATATTCTTTTGGTAAATCATATATGCTATAATTAGAAGTAAATGATTAAAATTTGCTTAAGCTTGGTGAATGTTTTTTCAGGTAAATTTATTTTTATCAATTACTTTTGTAGTAATTTTTTGCGTGTTTTATATCTACCAAATAACAAACTGTTAGGTGGGATCCAAAATCGATGTTTAGTATTATTAAAAATTGTCTAGTGTACATGTATGCTGAATGTAACGCAAGAAAGAGTTATGTTCCTTAGAGACCGATATTCGACAACTCGAAATTTGGCTGATGAGTGGTTAGGAGAACAAGGCCATCTTGTACGTGTCCGAACGGTTTACTGCGCTATAAGGTCTATTGGACTGCAGCATTATCGATACTATCTTGTGCTACCTCTTACCTCTGAGCATCAACGGCAACGACTACAGTGATGCAGAGAACAACAACATTGGAATGTGGACTGCTTGGGTGGACATGAAGGCCAAGGAAGGGTTAGACGACGTCGAGGAGAAAGACGTCAACTTCAACTTGATGTTGAGCGACATATACATCGAACAGTAGGCGTTATGGTATGGGGTGCTGTTGCACATGAAAATTGGTCACCAACTTTCTTGAAGAGACCCATGTGAATCAGTTGCCATGGCCACCCAGATCCCCCGATCTTGTGCCCATAGAACATCTTTGGGACATGATTGGTAGAAGGCTCGGAAATTAATCCCAGTCCCCACAGACTTTGGAGGTTCTAAGATATGAAATACAGGTAGCTTGGAAGAGTATTCCTCAAGATGAAATAGACCACCTTATTGAATGAATGCCAGGATGTATTGGGGAGTGTATATAAAACCGCCCTGGACAAATACATTATTAACAAATTTAAAATAATAAAAATTAGACAATGAAAAAGGACCTAACAACAGAGTTTTATAAAGGGGTAAGACGACCGTTGAAAACCAAACTAAACAGTAAAAATCTGATTCAGGGCTCAGTTACTCTTTCGGTATAGTTAATTGGTACAAGACTGACATTGAACAATTGCAACGAAAAGTTCGAGTTTTACTAACAAAAGCTTAAAATCACCATCCAAAGAGCTCTGTCGAACTTACAACTTTGCCACGGTTTGAAGGAGGAAGAAGATTGGCAGATCTAAGCAAACTATTAGATCAACAAATCTCTACTTTGCATAATCATTTCCAGAAACTCGCAGAATTTTCTGATCTGCACAGAGTCATGTGCCAGGTTGATGACTCAACACCACTGCGACTGACACAACAACACGTCCAATTATACCATCAGACCACTGATCAGAAACTGCTGAAATGGAAAGAGAAGCCCCTTCATGAAAGACATATAAATGACATCAACCAAAATTATGTCGACAGTGCATCGTTAAACTACTGATTAAGTAATTCCAACTAAGAACTATCTAAAGTACATCGTTAAAGACGCTTCTATTAACAACGACAGATGCAGATACGGTTGTCAAACATCTGAATCTATCCAGCATATCACAGGAGGTTGTCAAGCGTTCGTTGCAACTGAATACAAAGAACAAAGAAGGACACGATGCTGTGGCAAAAATACTGCACCAGGAACTAGCACTGAAACTTGAACTATTACAGTCGGTGAGATTACCATACTATAAATACAAACCAGAATCTCTTTTAGAAAATAACAACTACAAGCTGTACTGGGACCGCACGATACTGATGCTCACAATAGACCAGATATAGTTTTGGTAGATAAATTCCCTCGGAAAACAACTTTAATTGACATAGCAATGAATAACAACAATAATATAAATATCAAGCAGACTGAGAAAATAACAAAATATTGGAAATTGGAATTTCAAATAATGACTCAGTGGGACATGAAGAGGACAGGAACTGTAGCAATTGTTATGTCAACGACAGGAGTAGTCCCAAAACATCTATTAAACAATTTAAATACCTCAGTCTGGACGAATATCTTTACCAACTAATGCAAAAAGCCCGGACGGTCAGGAAATTCATGGGAAACTGCCGCCCCGACTCCAACCACGCGCCTGAAAACTTGGCAGGGCTCCCACAGAACTAAACTGTTTTGATATCTAGGATATCTGGGGTTTAGTGAATTTTCCACTAAAGGCACGGTTTGCGTGCCCTAGAGGGAGTGTGATTTACCAAAACAATATTAAATTTAAACGTCTCTTTCTCGGTGCTGCAATTTATTTGTCAGTGAGTATGTTTTCGACTTGGTGTGGTTTCCCTTTTAGTAGCATCAGTAACGATTTGATTATCATTTACAAACCTTAAAATATATGAATTTTTAAACATTTGCTGCAAAATCATTGAAATCACATAAAAATATAGAGAGCGCAAAATCTAATCTTCTTCAACTTTACATTATAGCTTTCCAACAATTTAAATCTGACAAAAAGTTAATTTATTACAAAACTTCCCATTACCGAAGTTGCCGGTTATAACCAGTTCTGCGAGATTAACAAAAATTCGACAAAATCCGATAAATAAGCAAATTAACAAAAACATTAAATTAGGCGTTGATTAAGTTTCAAATAAATTCACGATGAGCGCCAGTCTACACGGAGCTTATGCTCCAAAGAAGAAACTTTCCCAAACCGAATTACCAAAAGATAAGCCCTTATATAAATAACTCTAAATATTCATTAAATAGCTTGCGTTTCCCTATGGGATAGTACGAATTAAAAGTTTCTGGAGTAACTCTTCAAACTCCGTAAATCTCATCTGCACCCCTCGGAGCGAATAAATCTAATTGACCTTCATCGGGGCCAATTACCAGTCACTATGCTTTTAATAGCGATGAAAATATCGATATGGGTCCTAGATGGCTTTAATAGCAATCGCGGTGCATGGTGGTCACGATTTTTTCATCGAGGTATGCGGGTGGCACACGCTTGGCGCTGCTTTTTACTTTCTATGTGGGTTGGGGATGCTGAGAATGTTCAATTGGTTAATGAAAGATTTTTTTGTTCGTGCTGGAAGTCATAATTAGTGAATCAACATCGTGTAGGGGGAAAAATCAATACAGACCTAATTTGAAACTGTTTCGTTGAGGATTCAGTACGGTTTTCTTTGAATTGCGTTTGCAGCTAGTATTGTTTTATACAGGGTGTTTCATAACAAATTCAAAAAAAATAAGGGCGACTCTATTAAACATAAATGATAGTTTGTTGCATAAACGTTAAGTCAAAAGTCATTCAATAGTGAGATATCGCGATTCAAAATTGGCGAAAAAATATTTATACAGTTTTTTATGTTGAAAACGAGAAGCGGTGGAATAATGAAAATCTATAGGAGTTTTACCACTATGAATACACATAAAAATTATTTCAGAAGTTAGAAATGAACAAGTGTTAGTTACAAATTATCATAATGTAAAAACGATACAAACATGAATTGCAAATTTGTAAAAAAAATGCTTAAAATGAATTTATTTCTTCATCAAATAATAAAGCAATAGCTTGCTGGAAAATAAGAAATGCCGAAGAGAATAAAAACTGAGAAATCAATAAAACTCCCTTACTTGATAGTTCGCTTTCACCAGAACAATTTTCTGATTTGTTTGTTAGTATTGCTGAATAATATAATAAAGTCTTTACCAGCTATATCAGATCGAGATTTATTGCATTTCAGAAATTTTCTTCTCTTTTTATTTAACACTAGTCACGAAGGAAGAAGTTGCAAACACAATCTGTGGATTAAAATAATAATTTTACAGACTCTCCATTTAATTGTTAGATATTCGGTTTGTTATTTTTGATTAATTATTTTGAATGCAATGTTGGATCGATCCAAAAAATAAGTCGGGATTTTATAAATTATCATGGGGGTCATGCCCTAAAGCCTATATCGGTCAAAGCGGCAGAGCGTGCAAAAAAACGTATCTAAGAGCCCTGTAATTCTTTAATTAATCAAAAAAAAAAACAGATTCCTATTATGCCGAACATTAAACTTAAAAATACTGGTTATTTGTTAAATTACCAGACAGAAATAAATAATTCCCCTTTATTAAACCTCTTTAGTTAATCTAAAGAGGTATCCTTTCATCTATAATAAAGTTAAATAACACTTCAAAATTAAGTCCCTGTTAATTATATGTATCAGTTAATTATTACTTAGTATTATTCCACTGGTTTCAAAACATGAACACCGTAAAGCCATTTCAGTAGCCGATAGTAGTCATCAGTAACCTTGCCCTCATATTGTTTATCAAAGATGAAATTTTCCAAGGAAGTCCCCTTGTTCTTCAGTACTCTTATAACTGTAAAAATACAGTTTTGCATCCTAACACCAAACCTTTATTTTAAACACTCAACGCCGTTTCAACAACTTAAGTGTTTAAAATAAAGGTTTGGTATTCAATCTGACATATGAAATCTTATTTGGGATAACGTCATTGTGGTAATTAATTGCAGTCAATATTGATGAGAAGTTTTTACAGCGATAACTTCTTACCGAAGGGTAGTAAAATGCTAAACTTGGAGCCTTTGTTTCGGGACTTATTTCTTACTTTTTTGATATTGATGTATATGACTAGGCTCAACGTAAACGGGATGCAAATCTGTGTTTTTACATTTGTGACACACCAAAGGTTCCACAGCATTTCCACTACTCTTATAACGTAGGCTTCCGACGATAACAGGAGTTGGTCTGTTTAGAGAGCTACTAAGAAACGTAAGAGGACAGAGTACCTATTCTTAGGCCGGTTGAAAAATGGTATATATTCACCAAGGGTACCCCAGGTCAGCACACTCGTATTTGCAAAGGTCTTAGCTTAACCCTTAAATGTATATTGTTGCTTTTTTGGTTTTTGGGCAACATACTTCTTACTATACTATTCAAACTCACACTACAGCAATTATCGCTTTATTGCATGAAGTATCCTTTCCGTTACTTACCGCTGTATAACAGGGTACACGCATTTGTTGATAGGTGGCGGTCTTCTCGGTGTATTATTGGTATTTCCCAGTCTCTAGACAGTCAATGAGCAAAGTGTTTATTTTGATTTCTCTATCAATATTTTGATTCTGAAAACTGTGTCATTGTAAGAAAAGTGTGTTTTTATATCTGATAGGCATGCACTTTTTGACGAGATTATGTAATCTTCGATATTGATATGTTATTGTTGAAAAAAATCGAATTTTGTTTTGTTGCCGATCAGCAACATCATGCATTTGTAGTATCTTTCGGTTTCTTCATTCTGTTCCTTATCGGCTACGCTGTGCAATTGTGTTCACTGTTATTATTTTTCTTTCACTATGGATAGGAAAAAGCTGCTAACTGAAAATGATTCGGAATTGTAATGGATAAATTTTGCTGCTCTAAGTGATGACCAAGTGGATTTTAGTAATCAGATAGCGACGAAGACCAAAGTTTGCTCGAAAGTGCTGAGGAAATAGAAGTTGAAGACGTTAGAAGAAGTGCGGGAGGAACTGGTGTTCAAGAAGAGTCACAGGACGAAGAAGAAAACTTGCCTCTCTCTTCTTTCTTGGCATCCCAACGACGAAAGGCAACCGTCAAAAAAGGATATACTTTGGAAATTGAAATCTTTGATCTTGAATGATGATCAGCTTCATTTTTATGAAGATATAAAAGTCTCGGAGAAAATTATAGCTTTGGAACGGCCGTTGCAATGCTTCAACTATTTTTTATCAAGTGAGTTGATAACACAAATTGTCGAAGAAACCAATTTGTATGCTGTTTAGATCAAAACTGAGAGACCACCTTTCTTTACCGAAACTGACATAAAACAGTTTTTTTGGCATAATAAAATATACTTCATTGGTAAATATGCCTAATACTAGATCAATGTGGAGTGATGAACCAATGAAGCATATACCGCCAAAGGAAGTCCGTGCTGACCAAACTGGGCATTGGCCAATTATTGAGGATAAGAAAATGAGATGCAAATTGCCTCACTGTAAAGGATTTACCCATACCAAGTGTGAGAAGTGTGGTGTAGAATTATGTCTCAACAAACATAATAATTGTTTCAAACAATTTCACATGTAATGTAATATCATATTATGAACTCAGTGCATGAGGTTGCCAATTGGCTACATACATTTTTTTTGAAAGTTTTTAATTTTTATTTTGTTCAACAAAAATCATGCATTTAGGGGTTAAATCGTTTCCACATTTCTACTACTTTTTTCATCATCATCAAATCCAGAAAAATGCTTTCCAGTACTTGTTTGATTTGAAACAAACAAAACAGATAAATTTTCATATTAATTCTATTAATTTTCTGCTGATGAGTTCTGAAATTCACACAATATTTCCAATAATCCAATTACCTTCGTGATTAATAGTGAGTATAATTATGAACATTTCAGTTCATTTGAATTTCATTACGAACGTAAATAAACAAATTTGGTAAATAAAACTCAAACCAGCACGCATTTATTAATCTGTCATGATTAAAAGCTTCTTGTGCAGACTTTATTGACAAACAGCTTCAAATATAGCAATATATTTGTCAGTAATGGGATTTTGCAATAAAACGTATAAAATGATCAGTTATATAGGCGCAAATAATAAGTGATCTAAATTGGTAGTTCGAAATTTAAATTATAATCCGAGAATTAGTTGTTTTTACACATGTTTTGAATATTAGTAATTATTCATAGAGCATGGTCGGTTTTAAAACGTATAACGAGTAGAACTTCGAGGTTTCTTATAATCGAGGTATATTATAATATTTTTTCTTCTAGATCTAGATTTCCTCCCAAAATTGCCTTTATAAATTTCGTTTATATTTTTCCGCATGCAATAAGTGGAAACTACGACGATCCAAATAAATTATTAGAATATATAACAACCCCAATGATAAGATGTGTCAAATGGAAAAACAAAAAGAGACACTGTACCAAAAAATAACAATAAGCAACTGACCATTACAGAAATATCAGAATAGAAACGCGAACAATGATAAGAAAATACATTAAAGATTACTAACTTACATGACAAAAAATGTCATACAAAATAGCAAGAACCTTAAATGTCTGTGAAGAAATAAGAAACAGAGTATTTATTAGTATACCATGACTTATATACGTCACGAACTCTTTTTCAAAATTAGAAGAGATCAAAAGACAACCAGAGATAACCATAGAACCATTTCCTCTAAAATAGGCAAAAGAAACATTCAGGCACCTGTTTAAGATGAAGTTGTAGCTAAGATAATAAAAAGCGCAGGAAATAGTATAGCAAGGCTAAAACAACTATTCAACAGCTGCTTAGAACAACAAACCATACCTCAGGCATAAAATAACGCAATAGTTATTATTAAATTAGATGACCATCATCTATCAAACAGGTGGCATTTTACTCACAAAGAGAATACTAATGCAGGTATCAATAGAATATAATCATGGCCTTTTTTGGGTTAAGATATCAAAAAGCTAAGGCCACAATTAAACTTAAAGATTCAAATAAGATGCCTATCCACAATGGAATAAGAAAAGCTGATAGAGTATTTCGCAAAGTATTTACGCTAGCTCTAGAAGGAATTCTCAATACATTAAACATCAGCGGAGAAAGGTGGTCAAATGTAAGATCGAAAAAAGAAGATCATACACAAATTTTACTAGAACTAGGAAATGAGTCGGGAAATACAGGTCTAACACTGCATTTTTAGTACATATATTAATGTGACACAGTAGTCACTTGTTGACAAAGTGTCGCTGCACTTTTTTTTTGACGAATCAAATTACTAAGATCCCTGTTATATGCAAACTAACTAGAAGCGTATAAGCAGTAATATCTAGTTATTTGATTTGTAGCAGGGGGATGTAATGGGAGCGATTTTTCCCTCCAATAGACTCAAAAATACTGAGTTGAACATTAAAACGGGGATTTTTTTTATCCCAGAGCCTATAAGAAAGTAATTGCTGTGGGTTTCAAACTCCAGATCCATTACTTGTAATGCAGGATGCCGGAAATCCAGCGAATCTAAAACCACAGATAAGCTCTACTCTCGATTTCGAAGGTATAAGATCGCCTCCTTTCTCTGAAGCATAAGATCGCTCCCCTAGAAGCTCGTTTCTTGATCCTACCTTGATGTATACCTATATTTAGAGGGGTATTTAAGGGGGCGGCGAGGAGAGCAGTTGCCACCCAGAATTGTTGACAATAAATTAAATATTCTGTTTCTTCCTCTATCCTTATGGATATGTTTTTCTAACTTTTGCCCTCCCCTCTCAGAATGCCTATATTGGTAAGAAATATTTTACTATCACTATATTTAGTGGTTATTATCTATATATAAATAGGCAAAGACAAAACGGTTAGGTACGATTTTCTCGTCTGTTTCTCGACCGATTTTTTTTATTTCTGATTTGTTTAGTAGCTGTTGACGACTTTCAGTTCAGAATATATAAAGAATCATCATTTATATCTTTTAAAATAACTAATTAATAAATTAATCGACTTTTAATTACAAAGATGTATCGTGTGAAAGCCTTCTTTTCTGTTCATTTATAACGTTAATTTTTTACAAAAACGATGACAGCTATTACTGAAGTGACCAAAGCGAATGTGTTTACCTACCTATACGAAGTTTGCGTATTTACAGAAGAATCCAAATGAAATGTTTTATTTAAGAACACAATTTAGAGATTCTAAAAGCTAATTGATACATTTGATTTCCGAACCTAAAGAGTTAAGTATGTACATTCTTTTAGTCATGAAAGTCTCACAAATCTAATAACAATTTTCATATGCATAATAAAGTCTTGTGCATCGGACCGGATCTATGTACGCCTATGTTTATGGGGTCGCTGAATCCGAATCTGGGGTCAGTTTGATCTCATCCGGTCAGGGTCAAGGTCATTCCAAGGTCAAATTGACATAATCTAATCAAAAAATCTGAAAAAATTCATATAAGTGTTTTTGTGGTCACTGAATCCGAATCCGATGTTGGTTTGACCTCATCAGGTCAAGCCAAGGTCAAATCCCTAAAATCTAATCAAAAAATGTAAAAAAAATAATACACATGTTTTTTGAGCCACTAAATCCGAATCTTGAACAAAACGTTTTTACGAATTTTTCAGATTTTTTGATTAGATTATGGTAATTTCACCTTGAAATGACCTTGACCTGATGAGGTCAAACTGACCCCGGATTCGGATTCAGCGACCCCAAAAACGTGAGGCTACATAGGCCCGGCCCGATGCACAATACTTTATTTCTTTTTGTGGGGCTGTGTAATCAAAAGCTACGAAAACACTCTGATATGCAAATATATTTTTAATTATTTATATTTATGCCATATGCAAATAAAACTTGAATATGTATTACAGTATTAACAATAAAATAAGACGAATCAATTTGCTTTCATTTGATATAAGGTAATTTATAAATGAATTTTGACATCTCTTCTAAAAATTAGCTGTCAGTCAGAAATTGTTTAATGTTCATTTAACGAGATGTGATATGCTGCAAATATATTTTTTCTTATTTATCTAATAAAATAATACCTATAATGTTTGTTTATTTACATCCATCTTATTTATATGTAATTGTGGCAAACCGATCTACGATTTTGTCGAAATTCCACTTCGAGGTTTTGGCATGTACAAATCGGGATCAATCGTATTACCCAGAAAGAACGAGATTGTGACAAATAAAACTCCTATAGAAAAATTCATTCAATACAAATTGATGTGTAGGATCGTAAAAGAATTTTATCACAACTTGATATTTTTCTAACGTTACATTTTTACAGTTGAACCTTTTAAGATTTTGAAGTAAAAAGTGCTGGTTAGGCGATTTTTTGAAGGGCAAAAAGTTATGTGTTCTTATGTTAATTTGAGCCCCTCAGTGAAGTTGCCATGAGCAGTTACATATGTTTACATAAACTGACTGAGATATAAGGCGCTGTAGGTTATAATTATACAGGGTGATTCCAGAAATGTTAGAAACAAAATGTTATATTGGATGGCCCATAAACAGTTGCATACACACAGTGTATAATATTGGGTAGTCCATAGACAGTTACATATACAGGGTGGTGGAAATATATTATAAAGTGGAACTATTGTAATGAGTATTTTAATAAGTGTTAGAGAGTTGAAATTAAACTGAATCACTTCATTTAGAGAAAAATTATACCAAATATTTGAAAATATGAATATATGTATGTATGTACCTACCAACATGTTTGATGAAACTTTGCATTTACGAATAAAGTTTGGTCACCCATGTACGATTAATTAAACATTCAAATGGAAATTTAATAAATATTAATAGTAAAATGAAACAGATTATTTTGAAATTTCGATTCAATTAGAATTGTCATTTACGATTAGTTGTTATATTATCCTACTGGTTAACACCTGAATTATTTAATTTTAAGAAATTTCATGTTAACTAAATTTTTGTCTTTAATTTCCACATACTGCCTCTTTGCCATACCTTATATCATTAAGCTATGCATTAAAAATGTGCTCACAAATAAAGTCATATTAATTACATATGAATAACTAGTTTAATTTTGTTAGGAATTGATACAATTGGTCGAATTTCGACCACTGGGGATCGCTAGTCTGAATAATACTATTTTTGCCGTAAAAAAAATTGTATTGGCATTACTTTTATCTATGTTACAATTTTAAAGTTTATGGTCGAAACCTTCTGTAGAAGAATCAGAGAACGAAATACAAGTTGCCTGCCTGAAGGATAGGCAAAATAGCATACATAAATGGAGAAAATTGATTAATAACTGATAGACTATGTATAACTTGCAACAGAAGTGATTTAAGGGAAATAATTCATTCATATTAAAATTGCTCAGTTACATGTAACCCACATATGTACATGTAACTCACTACTGAAATATTTTAAAACTGGATTACGTGATATTATATTTATTAGTTGCAAATGTACTACATTGTTGATCCCAATGTCTGAATATTTCATTAAAAGTTGCATTTTATTTTATGAAAAATTTTCAAATAGAACATATACATAAATATGTTGTTAATGTATTATAATATTATATGTTTATATATCAGTAAATGAACTAAGTAAACATGGCGGCTCAATGGTCTAGGGGTATGATTCTCGCTTTGGGTGCGAGAGGTCCCGGGTTCAAATCCCGGTTGAGCCCAACTTTTTGGCGTTTTTTTCGTTAAAAATGTATTTATGAAATTTGTACTTTTATTTGGATTAAATTTGAGTCGTATAATGTTGGTAATACGAAAATTTGTAATAGAGATTCCTAAAAGATTAATCAAATTGTATTTGATGGTTGTTTTACTTTGCTGAAATTTGAAAGACAAACCACCAGATTCTCGTAGATTTTGGATGATATCGGTCTAGTTTACAAGGTCGGCATGTTGTTAATTCTTATTCTGAAAGGAATTTTTAGAGAGAAAGAAATTTTCAATTAAAATGTTGTTCCTGTGGAAATTCTATATTCACCATTCGTTATGAAATTGAGGTGGGGGGCGATGGCACTTGATACAAAAAAATTGCTGGGTATGTGTGTAAAAATATTATGTATCTATACAAAAATAAAAATAAATATTACAAGATAAGACACAATTTTCGTATACAACACAGACTAGCGAAATCCCATTACCAAATAAACGTGTTGCAACTGCCCCTCCTCCAAACCTCTCTTGCCGGTCACGGGCTATTCCCTAAATGTGAAATAACACACCTCACATCTGTTGACCTAACCCTAAAAGTCAAAACCTACCATTTTTGGCAACTCCCTTGCTAAGTAATTTCGAAAAGATTGTTGAGGAGGTCTTGAATTATTTTGTCTATTCATTGGGTTTTTCTCTCCTCCAATTTTTTTCCTGTAACAGATAAGTACTTAAAAATTGTGTAGTACAAAGTGTAGTAAGGCAATTTCGTAAAATTGCCCGGATTACTGGCTGTCTGTACAGAGATTCTTCCTCACAGTTTTTCCTAGAGAAAGAGATGTCTATAAAATGATTAACCAGTATTCCTGTATATAAGTAATATATTGTATATTGCGTAATACTCATCTGTGTATGGAGACGTTTCAATTCCGAGTCTGGAGTCGGTGTCAATCGTTTAGTGTTGTTTTCCAGGTTTTTTCTAAAAAATTTTCGCTTTGATCTTGAATTTGTTGTTTGTCAGAAAATTTGACACTGACAATTTGTCGTTTGGCGATCACTTGACTCAGAGGTTACCGTTTTTTTGTTCTGTTAGCAGTAAATTCTTCCAGTCCAAATGAAGGTCGGCTGAAGGTGCTCCGATTTCAGTGTTGTTTATCATCATACAGCTGGCTCCTTTAAGTTTTCCCTTTTTTAAATTTTCTTCTTTCAACAAAATCTTTGTTTTATTCCAGTCTATCCTATGGCTGCCGGTGCTCGTTAATACATGATTGGCCAAATTTGATTTGTCCACATGTCTTCTGGAAATGTTATATTGATGTTCTTTTTTCCTTACTTCTAAAGGTCTTGAAGTTTCACCGGCATAAGAATGGCCACAGTCACACAAAACACTGTACACACAATTTTTAGAACTCTGGGTGGCGTTAAAGGTTTGGTATGTGTGATGATAGAGCGCAAGGTATTATTAATACTTTGCGCGTGTCCATACACAGATAAGTATTACACAATATACAATACATTACTTATATACAGGAATACTGGTTGATCATTTTATAGACATCTCTTTCTCTCAGAAAAACTGTGAGGAAGAATCTCTGTACAGACAGCCAGTAATCCGGGCAATTTTACGAAATTGCCTTACTACACTTTGTTCTACACAATTTTTAAATACTTATCTGTTACAGGAAAAAAATTGGAGGAGAGAAAAACCCAATGAATAGACAAAATAACTCCCTTGCTGTGGGATAACAATTCCCTATATTGGATGCGGCACCGAAAACTTAACAGTTCGAATATTTTCAAGAAACATTTTGTTTGTAAAAATGCAAAAATAGGTGGATTTGTATTCCAAGTCATATATCTATCGTGTCTCTAACTGTCATACGCTTCACCCCACCCCTCAAATACTGTAAATAATTAAATTTAAATATGGACAGTAGTATGTGTGATATACCACTAAAAAGGTAATCTGATAAAGAATGCAGCTATGTCACTGTTCGTTATGTTAGTTTTCATTGTGGCGTCCCCTGGCGGGAACAAAAAACGTTCCGTATTCAAAAAAGAAAATATACTTTCCGTCTCTCGTTATATTTTTGTCTCTGTTCCTCTTTCTTTGTCTCATTCTTAGTAATGGATATATATTTCAGGAGAATTAAAAAATTGTTCACTATGTATACAGGGCGTCCCAACGAAAGCGAGCCACCTGGAATACGTCAAAAGATTAACGACGAAAGAGAGACTTTACCGATAAGTATTTAGACTTACTTGTAAACCCGGTAGATTAAAAAATAACGGAAATTTTGAAGGCAGTTGATCGTGTAGTAGATGACAAACGTGTATTTTAGCACGACAGTGACCCACCACATAATATCTTGCCAGTTAGTGAGTATCTGGATAACCCATTTCCTGATAGAAGGATTGGAAGACGAGGTGACATCGGCCAGCAAGGTCGTCAGATTTGACCCCGTGGATTTTTTTCTAGAGTCACTTGTTGATCTGAGACAGCTTATCCAAGAAGAACGTGACCGATTTACTCCAGATATTTTGACAAATATGTGCAATGGATGGAGATCATTTTTAAATATTCCTTATAATGAAATGATTTAAAATCCATTGCCAGTTTCTATTTTCTTGTCGTAATAGCAAAAATAATAATAACTAATATTTCGTGATATATTCCAGGTGGCTCATTTACGTGGGAACACCCTATATATACAGTGTGTCCGGTTATGGACTAGCGATAATCTAAATACATATAAAGCACCTATTTTAATACACAAATACACCATATACTAGGACTCAATACCCCACCCCGCCATATGGCAGCCATTTTGTTTTTTGATGCCCTATTCTATACGTGTGAACAAAAACTTCATATCTCTTACAGTTTTGGTCTTACTGTGATAAAAATAGGCTTATTCGACGGACAATAATACTGTCTATCAGCAACATTTCAAAACAAAGAAGTCAAAAGTCAAAGAAGAAAAGATGAAATTCAAAAAAAAGGGCCAAAAAATTATGCAAATCAACAAACTATTGCAAATCAATGCAAAAGCAGTCCCGTTAACCTTTCATTTTTTTTTCACTAAATCCAAAGTTTTTGAGTTAAGCTATAATACAGCATTTAATTCACAACTGTATGTTTATTACTTTAGGAGTTGTTGTTGTTTGAACATATCGTATGCGGAGGCACAAAAGACCTTTGTCGGGACTTTAAACAGGTAAACATGAAAACCACATAAAATTCTTATTACTTTTTATTAGATACTTTTACAATTTTTTATACACATTAAATTTCATCCTACAGCAGTTGTTCAAAGTGCCCACCTCCAGCTTGTAGACAAGTTAATGTTCTGTTCTTAATTAGTTTTAAGTTTGATCTTATTTCTTCGGCTACTGCCATAATATTAGCGACGATGTCTTCTCTGGTATTTGGAACTGTAGCATACACCTTTTGCTTCATATCACCCCACAAAAAATAGTCCAAGGGAGTCAAATCGGGCGAGCGAGCTGGCCACGCTACTACACCACCGCGACCGATCCACGGTGCATGGTTATTGTTCAAATATTCTCTCACTGCTCGAGAATAGTGCGCGGGTGCACTATCTAGCTGCAGCCACATATGTTGACGGTATAATAAATATAACTTTCTTTTGTGCTTGCGCATACGCCATGTTCAAACAACAGTAACTCCTAAAGTAATAAACACACAGTTGTGAATTTAATCTTGCATTGTAGCTTAACTCAAAAACTTTCGATTTAGTGAAAAAAATGAAAGGTTATCGGGACTGCTTTTGCAGTGATTTGCAATAATTTGTTGAATTGCATAATTTTTTGACCATTTTTTTGCATTTGATCTTTTTTCCAAAAATTAAGAAAACGTTAAAACTTTGTTTTGAAATGTTGTTGATAGACAGTATTATTGTCCGTCGAATAAGCCTATTTTTATTACAGTAAGACCAAAACTTTAAGAGATATGAACGTTTTTGTTCACACGTATAGTATAGGTCATCAAAAAAACAAAATGTAGTATATGGTGTATTGTTGCTTTACATGTATTTAGATTATCGCTAGTCCATAACCGGACACACTGTATATTTATATTTTACAAATCCTCGATAGAAAAAATAGACAAAACTTAATATTAATATTATTTTATATCTAACAATTCACATCATTCCTCTTTCTGCCATTCTGGTCACTTTTTGAACTAGTTATTTAATGCTTAAAGATCGACATTTTTTTCAGTTTAATCCCAATATAAGTCTCTTGACTTGTTGCATATCTCAAGTCTTTAAAAATAAATTTTGTGCTAGTATTGTATATTAATTGAAGGTTATATTTATTTATTTGCTAAAATTTGTTGATTTTCTATAAACGAAAAGATTCCTAAAATATTACATGGTTCTTGTTTCTTACACCGACAAGACTGAGGTATTTCAAGATCAAGGAAGTGTCGTGTCGATCGGTAAGAATGAAGTCTAGAAAAAAATGTATTTTTTGCATTTCACTACCGTTTTATTTTCGTATGTGTAGGTGTGGGCCTCCGTTAAGGAGCAGTCGTTTCAATGAAATTTTATAATTTAATCTAACATACACGTGAATCTCAACATCTGAAACATACTCTTATACAGTGAGGAGGCATGGTTTGGAATAAATTCATTTAAAATTCTGGTGTTGGTTTTTAAACTCATTTATACAGGGTGGGCTAGAAATAAATTGCGACCATCAACTTCATTTTTTCAAATTGAAACATTTGTTTTTTACTTTATTTTTGAATTATGCATTGCATTCTAAGTATTTTTCATGTACAATGTCTTATATCGAAAATTAACAGTTATTAAAAAATTTTCTTTCAAAAGTTAAGAAAATAACGGTAAAAATAAGGCGTTTTTAGATTTGAATCTATTTATTTGCATCTTGTTTTTATGATTGTTGGCGGTATTTTGAGTCGCGTGAATGGAAACCCTTTTTTTAATGCTGGAGTTTTTAACACTTGTTTATTTCCATAGAAACTTTACTTCAAATAAGAAGTTGTCAAGTGCAGTTGCAAAATTTCAAAGTATGGCGCGTTTAAAACCGAAAAGAAGCGAATAGAAATTTTGACGGTGGTAGGATATGGCGACAGAACACAAGCTGAAGTTTGCGAATTGTTTAATATGAAGTACCGGAGGGGCCTATTACACAATCGGTAGTTAGTAAAATAGAAAAAAAGTTTCTAGAATTTGGCCATGTAAGAGACAATTACAATTACCAAAGATGTTCCAGAAGCTACAGAATTAAATGTTTTGCTCGATTGACAAGAAAATCCTCACAAATCCACTTGACAAATAGCTGCAGAACAGTCAATAAGTAAATCTTCTGTTCTAAAATGCTTGCATAGAAATAAATGGCACCCATACAAAGTTCAATTAGTTCAGGAACTTACTGGAGATGATTTGGAGCGGAGAGTAGAATTTTATGAAATAATGATGGGTAGATGCAATTCCAACCCGCACTTTTCAAGTAAGACAGTTTTTTCCAACGAGGCAACATTTTGTTTAAATGGTTCAGTAAACAGGCAACATTTTCGATATTGGGCATCAAAAAACTCACAATGGATTATGGAAAGTCATACACAGTATTCCAAGAAAGTTAAAGTATGGGCCGTAATTGTGGGTACTTTGTGGGTTTTTTTATTGAGGGAACACTTTACTCGGAAAAGTATTTAGACCTCGATTACTTTTATGTTTTTTTGGGGAATAACACCACAATAGAAATAAAACTACGTATATTGCAGGAATACCAAACGTTTCAAAGTTTATTCTGACTTCGTTGTCAATGGCTTTATATTTATTGATGTGATTGCAAAATGAAAATTTGATTTATGACATTTAAAATTGACAATAGAAAATTTGTTGTTTTTAGAAATACAGGTAGCACAAAAAATTCTAAAGATCATGAATTATAGTTAAACAGCTTTCAAATTAGAAGAATTTGAAAGAGTTGTCTTTAGAATTTATAAGTGGCGTTCCTAGGTACGACTTTGTTATAAGATAGCGCATTCGCCAAAAATGAGATCAAAGAATTCTATTGTTTCAGTAATCCCATTAACGTCATAAGGGAAAACCTAGGAAAAACCTTATGAACTATCCCGATATTGGGTTGTTCAAAAGGAGGTTACCATTAATAATTTCTTCCTTAATTGTCGGTAACCAGATACGATTAAATTCTACAGAAGTAGAAGCGATACAATCGTCTTCATTCAAAAGAATTAAGGCAGATTCTTTTATTTTTCGTTTTGTGTTATGTTGTTCTTTGTGAAGTATAGTTGAATTGTCAAATTGTATTTTATGGCGTAGGTCCCAAGCATGTTCACAAATTTTTGATTTTTCAAATTGTCGTTTCGTTATGTAATTCTTGTGTTCAAAGATTTGTGAACATGCTTGGGACCTAGGCCATAAAATACAATTTGACAATTCAACTATACTTCACAAAGAACAACATAACACAAAACGAAAAATAAAAGAGTCTGCCTTAATTCTTTTGAATGAAGACGATTGTATCGCTTCTACTTCTGTAGAATTTAATCGTATCTGGTTACCGACAATTAAGGAAGAAATTATTAATGGTAACCTCCTTTTGAACAACCCAATATCGGGATAGTTCATAAGGTTTTTCCTAGGTTTTCCCTTATGACGTTAATAGGATCACTGAAACAATAGAATTCTTTGATCGCATTTTTGGCGAATGCGCTATCTTATAACAAAGTCGTATCTAGGAACGCCACTTATAAATTCTAAAGACAACTCTTTCAAATTCTTCTAATTTGAAAGCTGGTTAACTATAATTCATGATCTTTAGAATTTTTTGTGCTACCTGTATTTCTAAAAACAACAAATTTACTAATGTCAATTTTAAATGTCATAAATCAAATTTTCATTTTGCAATCACATCAATAAATATAAAGCCATTGACAACGAAGTCAGAATAGACTTTGAAACGTTTGGTATTCCTGCAATATACGTAGTTTTATTTCTATTGTGGTGTTATTCCCCAAAGAAACATAAAAATAATCAAGAATATACCACAAACAACGTTTAGAAGTCAAGTATTTAGACCTATTACAAAATGACATAAAACCATGTTTAACAGAACTTTACCCGAATGGTGAAAACCCAATTTACTGGCGGATTCGGTATGGTTTCAACAGGATGAAGCCCCTGCACTATTCGCGAACAGTGCTAGATTATCTTCACAATATTTTCCCACTTAGATGGATTGGAAGGAGAGATAATATCGAATGGCCAGCTAGGTCTCCAGATCTAGGTCCGTTAGATTTTTATCTTTGGGGTTACGTGAAATCGAAAGTTGACTTCAATAAGCCGGAAAATATCGAGTAATTAAAGAATAGCATTAGAATAACAACGAATCCTGCCACAAACGCAAAATGAAGCGTTACGAGAATTTGAAAACCGTCTTAGGTATTGTCAGGAAGTTAATGATCAAAAATTTGAACATTTAATTTGATATGTTGATGTTTTTTTCTTCAATTTTGAAAGAAATGTGTTTTTTAACTGTTAATTTTTGGTATAGGACATGAAAAATACTTAGGATTCAATGCAGAATTCAATAATAGAATAAAAAACAAATGTTTCCGTTTGAAAAAATTAAGTTTATGGTCGCAATTTATTTCTGGCCCACCCTTTATAAATGAGTTTGAAATCACAAAAACCGCAGTCCAAAAAAAACCGACGAATCCGAGCGTTTTTCCAAAAAACCAACACCTCAATTTTAAATGAATTTGTTCCAACCCAAGCGTCCTCTCTGCATAAAATTTTAACAATTCAGCTTCTTTACTGCCTGTTTCTTACCGTTAATAGACGAACATTAAATAATTTAGACGTAAACAGGTGTCAGTAAGTTGTCCTTCGTTGTCATCTCCATTGTTTCTAAAACCACAAAGATAATTAAACGTAAATAAACTTTAAACCCAGCTGAAACGCTCCAAACTACTCTAAGAGCTTTGCGTACACTCAGTACAGACACGCAAAATAAATTTTGAATAAAAAGCCAGCTATAAAATTTCACAGCGGGACTTCAAAAGCAATAAGATCACTTAAAGAGGACGACGAGCAAATGGAAGGATCCACCCATGAAAACCTTCGACTGTTTAAGAGCAATAAATTCCAGAAGCGTAAGTGTAACGTGTCTGCCGTCTGCTCGCCCAGGTGGTGTTAGCAAATAACAACGCCAACCGGCCTGTTACCTTCTGAAATTTGCAGAAGGTCACTAATTAAGGTCCTGTCCGATTCAGAACAATCCGCCCTCTCTCTCTCATTAAACATTCCCCCCGTTCCACTGCCGCCTCATACTCGACATCCGCTATTCTTACAACTTAATTACATCTGTTGGAGATTTTCAGGCAACTCGTCGAGGTTTGCTCTCCAACTTTTGTCGTTCCGCTAAACATTCGAATGGAAAGAGCATGTTTTGCTAACTTAAGGGTTGGAGAAGTTTGCTATAAATACAATGAAAGTGACAAATACGCAGACTGTTACAGTTGGTTTAAGAGGATCATCCGAATGAAGGAGTTTTGGAAGTTTTTTCTGAGGTTTTTTTCAGTGAAAATGATTTCGTTTCAGTAAACGCTGGGGATTGCAATGAGGGTGAAGTGACAACTGAAATGAGCTTATTTAAACTATGATTTAACTCTTTGTGAAGTACCATTTAGGTTTTGCGAATACATTATTATGGAATTATATCTTCAAATATGTATTTTATAAAGTCTAACAAAATTGGAATGACTATATTTAAAACAAGCTAGACATCAATGTTAACGTTTTGTCTTTGATAGCCTTTTGAGAAAATGTTTTTTTCTTAGTTTTTATGAGGACCGAGTAAGCGCTGAAGATTGTACGGAGCGTGAACTGACAAGTAAATGTAGTTTATTTGAGAAATGATGTAACGAAATATTTCAAATACATAAAGAAGTGTTCGAGAGGACATAATTGTGAGAAGCGCAACTGGTGAAGGTTCCCTAACCAGTAACAATATATATATATATATATATATATATATATATATATATATATATTATATATATATATATATATATATATATATATATATATATATATATATATATATATATATTGTTACTTATTGTTGGTCACATTTTCAGCAAGGTCAAAGATAGGACACCAAAACTTTTAAATACCAATGTAGTATACAAGGTGGATTGTAAAGACTGTCAGTCTAGTTACATAGGCCAAACATCAAGAAACCTCAAAAGCAGATTAACAACACATAAAAGTGATATACGCCTTAACAAGTGTAGCTGTGCTCTGGCTGAACATTGTTTGAAGAATAACCACTCACCTGACTTTGACAACCCAGGGGTTTTAGCTTGTGAATCCAATACCTTCAAAAGACAGTTTCTGGAGATGGTTTGCATACATCGACACAACAATAGTATCAATAAAAAAACAGACATAAAAAACCTAAAAACAATATATTGCAATTTACTTGAGTTGGACAAAAATCATAAACATTAACTGTAATTTTACAAGCTATATCTCCTCCTGTTTTTTGGGTTTTAAATGTTTGTATATATGTACATGTGTGTGTATATGTATATGTGTTTATATATCATCGAGTCAGTATTCCATTGGACACTCTCTCTCTACAAATTCCTTCAATGTCTGTATTTACACCCCATGATCTAAGAACTAAGAATCTTAGTGTCCTGTAACACCGAGGCTCGACTTTTGTTTCCGTTCCATGTCACTGGTTAAATATGACAAATGGCTTGTGCATAACTTTTTTAAAATGTGATGGTTTTAATCTTAAAAATTGTACTCAATGGATGTGTGATCCAGTTACAATAATGTTTTATTCAATTGTTGATATATGTTTGTAATGTTTGTTTAAAGCGCATTACGCATTCTACAGTACTTGCAATGAGAACCTTTTTTAATAATTTTCTAACCTCGATATTGTAAGTCTGGTTTATCCATCTAGATTAAGTTTTACTATTATTAATTTGTGTAATCTTTCAGAAAATTGACTGAAGAAGAAATCAATAAATTTCGAAAGCTTTCATAATATAATAAAAGAGTACACTTTATTTAGTGCCCTTTATACAATAAAAAATTGGCTACTATCCCATTATTTTTTGGAAATTCCAAAATTCTATCCAGATTCTTAGCCGTTAATTGCTACGTAGTATATATATATATATATATATATATATATATACATTGTCTTGCGTACAAAGGAATGACACCTCGAAGAGAGTACATTTTAAGTATGTTAAAATACTCTCTCCGAGATGCCATTCTTTCACACTAGAAGTCGGACATTACATGCAGGGTCAACACCAAATAAAACGAGAAATTCCCAAAAATGTCAAAAACGTAAGTAACAATGTCAAAAATTTCAAAAATGTCAAAAACGTCAAAAATGTCACAAATGTCAAAACTGTCAAAAATATCAAAATGTCAAAAATGTCAAAAATGTCAAAAATGTCAAAAATGCCAAAAACGTCAAAAATGTCAAAACTGTCAAAAATATCAAAATTGTCAAAAATGTCAAAAATTTTAAAAATGTCAAAATTATCAAAAATGTCAAAAATGTCAAAAACGTCAAAAATTTCAAAAATGTCAAAAATGTCAAAAAAAAAAATTATGGAATTATATGTTTAAATAAAATATCATAAATGACAAACATAAAAACCTCAAAATATGCAGCTTACTTAAAATACCAAAAAATGTCATCACTTGAAATACCTACGCTTTTACATGTACTTTTGGTGGATTCAAAAATTTCGAAAACATATATGTTAAAATACTCTCTTCGAGATGCCATTCTTTTATACTAGAAGTCGGATATTACATGTAGCGTCAACACCAAATAAAATGAGAAAGTGCCAAAAATGTCAAAATTATCAAAATATCAGAAATTATTTTTATGTGTTCTTGGGAAATAACACCACAATCGAAACCAAAATCTGTATTGTCTTCTAAAAATCATGTATTATAGTTTAATATTTTTTGTGCTACCTGTATATCTAAAAACAACAAATTTTCTAATGTCAATTTAAACGTCATAAATCAAATTTTCGTTTTGCAATTTACATCAATAAATATAAAGCCATTGACAACGAAGTCAGAATAGCCTTTGAAACGTTTAGTTTTCCTTCAATATACGTGGTTTTATTTCGATTGTGGTGTTATTGCAAAAAAAAACAAAAAACAATTAAAATCTGTATATTCAAAGAAAAACCAAACGTTTCCCGGTCTGACCTCGTTTTTGTCTATGGCTTTAAACATGTATTGAAAATACAAAATGCAAAATAAAAGTTTGATAAATGAGATTTAAGTTGACATAAGAAAAATTTGTTGTTTCGATATATACAGGTAGCAAAAAAAAATCTAAAGTTGATGTATTACAGTTAAACAGCTTTCAAGTTGGAAGAACTTGAAAGAGTTGTCTTTAAAATTTATAAGCGGGGTTCCAAGGTACGACTTTGATATAAGATAGCGCATTTGCCAAAAATGTGATGAAAGAATTCTTTTATTTCAGTGATCCCATTAACCTCATTAGGGAAAACCTAGGAAAAACCTTATGAACTATCCCGATATTGGGTTGTTCAAAAGGAGGTTACCATTAATAATTTCTTCCTTAATTGTCGGTAATCAGATACGATTGAATTCTACAGAAGTAGAAGCGATACAATCCTCTTCATTAAAAATAATTAACTCAGACTCTTGTATTTTTCGTTTTGTGTTATGTTGTTCTTTGTGAGGTATAGTAGAATTGTCAAATTGTATTTGATGGCCTTAGGTACCAGGCATGTTCACAAATTTTCGATTTTTCAAATTGTCATTTATTTATGTAATTCTTGTGTTCATTAATTCGCTTAATGGTCTCGATGTTTCTCTAATATAAAATGTATTGCATTTGCAAGGAATCTTGTAAAATCAGTTTTTTGAGTTCAAATTTTGTTGCTTGGTTTTGTTTCCGAAATTGTTGATTTCAATGTGTTTCTTGTTTTGAATACTGTTTTGAT
Source organism: Octodonta nipae (assembly GCA_034190945.1). Taxonomy (NCBI): domain Eukaryota; kingdom Metazoa; phylum Arthropoda; class Insecta; order Coleoptera; family Chrysomelidae; genus Octodonta; species Octodonta nipae. The sequence continues at coordinate 148,561,947 of CM067218.1, forward strand.
ATTAAATCTGTTGCCCACTCTTTTCAATCTTTCTGAGAGACTCTGTATATATGGTATAGTTGTAACTATAATATGTTTGTCCTGAGTAGTAGTGTTACTAAGAGAAATTCCGGCTTGACTCCAATGGTTTGTTTAATTCCTTGTTGATAAATTTTGAAGGGTAATTATTTCCAGTAATAACATTTTTCATTATTGTTTTTTCTTTGTTGAATTTTTTATCATTAGAGCAGTTGGTCTTTGCTCTATCATATAATGACCGAATAATATCAGAAACGTCAAAAATTTCAAAAGTATCAAAAATGTCAAAAATGTAATAAGTGTCAAAAATGTCAGTAATGTAAAAAATGTAAAAAATGACAAAAATATCAAAAAGTCAAAACAGTCAAAAGGGTAGAAAATGTTAAAAATCTCAAAAATATTTAAATTGTCAAAAATTGTTGAGGAGGTCTTGGATTAACTTGCCTGTTTGTTAGGGTTTTCTCTCCGGCAACCGATAAGTACTTGAAAATTTAAGTGGAGAACACAGTATAGTCAGTCAATTAAAAAAAAATGCCCGGGCTACTGGAGTACGGAAATTCTTCCTTTACAGATATTATGAGAGAAAGAGATGTCTATAATATGGTCACCCAGTAGTATATAAATAGTGTTTTCTATATTTTGTAATACTACTCTGTCTTTGGAGAAGTTTCTACTACAATTTTGGAGACGTTGTCAATCGCTTTGTGTTATAGCTGAAGACTTGTTCTAAAATGTTCGCTTTGATGCTAATTTTCTTGTTTGTCAAAAATTTGGATAGTGATAATTGCTACTGACAAAATTTCAGTACAGAGAGCCAGCAATCTGGACAATTTTACGAAATTGTTCTCTATTTGCAGTTTTAAAATACTTAAATAAGAAACAGCTCAGGCTAGAAAACCCTAATGAACGGGCAAACTAAGTAATTGGTTATACCTCAAATATCAAAAATGTCAAATCTGAATATTTTCAAAAATGCCCAAAATATTAAAAATATCAAAAATGTCAAATACATTAAAAATGTCAAAAATGTCAAAAATGTCAAAAATGTCAAAAATGTCAAAAATGTCAAAAATGTTAAAAATGTTAAAAATGTCAAAAATGTCAAAAATGTCAAAAATGTCAAAAATGTCAAAAATGTCAAAAATGTCAAAAATGTCAAAAATGTCAAAAATGTCAAAAATGTCAAAAATGTCAAAAATGTCAAAAATGTCAAAAATGTCTAATATGTCATAAATGTCAAAAATGTCAAAAATGTAAAAAAATGTAAAAAAATGTCAAAAATGTCAAAAATGTCAAAAATGTTAAAAATGTCAAAAATGTCAAAAATGTCAAAAATGTCAAAAATGTCAAAAATGTCAAAAATGTCAAAAATGTCAAAAATGTCAAAAATGTCAAAAATGTCAAAAATGTCAAAAATGTCAAAAATGTCAAAAATGTCAAAAATGTCTAATATGTCAAAAATGTGAAAAATGTCAAAAATGCCAAAAATGTCAAAAATGTAAAAAATGTCAAAAATGTCAAAAATGTCAAAAATGTCAAATATGTCAGAAATGTCAAAAATGTCAAAACCGTCAAAAATGCCAAAATGTCAAAAATGTTTAAAATGTCAAGAATCTTAAAAATGTCTAAAATGTCAAACAGCGTAAAGTCCTGTCGCTCGTCGGAGCTGGTATTTTGCGGCATTTCCTAACATTGTGCTAGTATTGTTTGACGTATATATTGTACATAGTTAAGAGAAATCATTTATTTTATACTTTTGCGCCTGTATGTGGCATATTAGGGAATATTTTTTAATCAAAAATTCATTTCTACATTGAATCCAACAAAATTTTGTTTCTAGCTAAAGTCAGGTCTGTTTGGTACATTTGTTTGCGTTTACATTTATGGCGTGTGATTATTCAGACCAGGCTTGAAGATGAAGTATTATTGAAAATAATTTAGAGTCGAAGTTTATAAAATAGTTTCCACTGTATTATTTACAAAGACAAGAAGACGTTGATGTAAATAAGTGAACTCATAATGTGTTCACCTAAATTTCTCATTCTGTTGCGTTTACAGTTCTTTCAAATTGTCAAATTCTCACAGCAATTAAACACTGGAATGCTATCAAAGTAGAAGTTCTCGCAAAACTATTTTTGAACTCGGTCATACAGACTTCCCAACTATTTCAAAACTCATCGAGAAACTTTTCGTGTTTTCCAGCCAGAAAAACTAACAAACGCCGATCAATTTTGCTCTATTTTATTTACAGAACGGAACATTTTTGCGGTAATTCACTTCTTTGATGTCTTTTCCAACTGAAAAACCCAAACGAACCGTTTCCAAAAGCTATAAAATCCAATCGTCGTTTGTCCGCCAAATCCGGTTTCCTTTTTTAGGCCGTCTGGACGAGGAATTTCAAACTCGCGAAATTCGAAACAACTTCCTAAACTTCAAAACAGATCCGAGGAAAGGACAGAGAGAGGGCCTCAGGATCCCATTCAGCCGACTGTCGACTATTGAATTTTGATAAATTAACCCCGAATCGATTCCCATTACGCATTCCCCGTAGACGGAACGTCTATAGAGAAATAGATATAGTATAAAGGGATTGCCGCTCTGTAGAGGATAGAGCAAGATAGAGCCATCCAATAAAATTGTTCGAATGAATTTGTTTTGGGATTTCTAAGCGGAATTCGCTTTGATAGGGAATCGGGCTTGATTGAACGTACAACTGTGTCTATATGTGCGTCTATAAATGCCTCTCGGGCAGTCGCCGCTGATATCGACAGGCAGGATTTGATTGTCGATTGATTGTGTGATCAAATGCCGGAAAACGGTCTTGAATATGTAATAATGGATGTTGGTTTGTGCTCCAGTAATAGTCTTTGTGTCTATACTATCAGAATTATGATTCTATTCTTCAGGATTGATGACTTTGCTATAACAACCTTTATTTGAAAAGCTTGGATTAATAACACAGCTCCACAAAATAATAATAAAAAAAATTCTGCGCATCGGACAAGATTACTATAACCCTATGTTTTCGAGGTCGCTGCGAATGTGAGGTCTTTTTGACCTTGTCAGGTCACATTCAAAGTCATTTCAAGGGTAAACCGAGAAAAAATCACTGTGGCGGGGGTTATTATAAGCTTTTGGAGCCGCTGAGCCCGAATACGAGGTCAGTTTGATCTTTTCGGAAAAAAAAACTATGTTTATTATAGGTTTGTTCCTACCTGCAGTATCCGTATCGCCATGAAATTGTCACGAAATTGCCTGCATCGAATTTGTGCGCAACTGCGAATTTAGCACCGTTCAACGTACTACCATTGTACAGTCACAAAAAATATTAGTTGGAACGGTTTTCTGACAAGTTTGTGGTCTAAACTCTGCCACCTGCATTCCACAACCTTAATTTATTGACAGTTTCTACTGCGCATGGTTAGTAAGATCACCAAACAATTTTTGCTCTTCACCAAGGATTGAAATGACAATGCGAGAAACGGTGCATTATTTGGTTGGAACACCGTGACGCATCATTTAGTGAACCGTCATAACTTGGTTGGAACAGGTTTTCTTGAATGCGCATGACGGTGATCGTCACATGTACGCTTTCGAATCAGGTAGGAACAAACCTTATATATTTTTGGGGTCGCTAAGTTTGGATCCAAGGTCCGTTTGGCCAGGTCATGGTCAAGTCCATTCTAAGATCAAACAGAAGAAAATCCACTATAGAGGAGAAAGCCAAAGTACTTTTTTCTCTGAGGTCGTTTGGTCCAAATTTACTACCTGGTCAAGGTCAATGTCATTTTGAGGTTAAACTGATTAAGTTCTAAATAGGATATAGCGGAAATACTCCAGGGGCCCGATTCTTGAAACCATTCGACGGCTGTATCATTCGACGAAGGACGTATGTCGAATAAAATTTGACACAAATGAAGTTTAATAGGTTAAACTTCATTTTACTCAATTTTTCATGAGACTTATGTCGCAAGTCGAGTGATAGAGCCGTCGAATGGTTCAAGAACCGGGCCCCAGCCTTCTGTCGTCGATTTGTTGGAATTCCAGTTGATCTTGTTACATCAGAGTCAACTAGTTTGATTTTATAACTAGTACGCAATGGAACTTTTACGTGTAGACTATCGGAATTGTTCAGCATTAATGGACATGAATTATTTTTACTACAAGGTTAACAACATTAAAATCATCAAGTGTTAGATTAAAATCGTAAAGACAGTTTAACAGGAGTTAAAAGTAAAAGAAAACGGCTCTTGAGGTCCCTTTAGGATAAAGGAGTTAGATACAATACAAGCAATCGATATAAATGATGTCTCATTGTTCCCTGGAAAAAATTGTATTAAAGATTTTAGTGTTATATTTACCATTAAAAAATAACTCTAATATTTAAACATATGAATAACTATAATAACTACGGTACACCCGATTTGGTGAATTTTTCTGGTTTGACATTAAAATGACTTTGATGAAGGCCAAGCAGACCTCGGATTTCGACTCAGCGACCTCAGAAGTCTATTATAGACATTGTAGCGACCTTAAAATGACTTTGACCTTGACCTGGTCAAACGGACCTCGGATTCAAACTTAGCGATCCCAATAACATATAATAAGCATGGTCGCCCTCTCCCTAGTGATTTTTTCTCGTATTGACCTTGAAACGACTTTGCCCATGACCTGAAAACGTCCAGCTGATCTCGGACCAACCACCAATATCACCAACATATGACTTTTTTCGCTGTTTGACCTTGAAGTGATCTTGAACGTTACCTGACAAGATCAAATAGAGGTTATGGTGGATATAGTCCGATGCACAGAATTTTTTTTATTTTGTGCGGCTGTGTAATTGTTATCATGAGCATTGAAGTGATTGTAGAAAACAAAACTTTGTAGCATTCTGGGAATTAATACAATTTTGACAGCTTGAAATCGTGATCTCCGCGCACCCAGCAAAATACAATTTACCTTATAGACCGTTTGCTGGTTTCAGATTTTGGTACACCATCTTCTTGCTTCTGCCTCGAAGGGGGTTGAAGAGTGTGTTATTGTTGAATACAATAAAACGAAATTTTGCTACCGAACCGCGTGGTTAACATAGGAAAAACTAGTTCTCCATTTTCCGAAAAAAAGGTGATTTAATCCCATATTCTCGCCCCTGCCATTATTTCCGTTCCATTGTCTTTTGTCTAATTTACGAGTTTCCAGTTTTGCACAGAGTAATATCGTAATTTGAAGCTATTTTCTAGACAAATTGACATTTGAATTGTATTATATGGAGTTCCTCAGAGAACTGTGTTAGGACCTATTCAGATCAGTGCATATATTAATATTTTGATGAATATTAAGTTAAAGGGAAAAGTTATCAGGCATGCGGACGATACTTCTGTATTTTATAAGTGCCAATCCTGGGAGCAATTGAAACTACAAATTAAAAGAGAGTTCTTTATAGTTAAGATTGGTTTAAAATTAACAAACTGATGTTGAATACTGAACCGACGAAATATTTGTCATTTGCGACATATAATAATTTGGTCAAGTGCGAGATGGTCTCGCATACTAAGGGTTCCGTACCACCTTCAAGATTCTAATATTCCAGTTTCAGACAAGCAGAGAATGATTGCATTTTCTTATATTTACACTAACATATTTTAAATGAGCATTTTAAATTTATAAAAAATATACTCTTTGATTTTCCACACATAGACTTTTTATTTTATCTGCTTCAATTTCAGGGAAGCCTTCTATATTCTACTGTCTGAATTTTGAGTTTTAAATTATAAATTATTAAATCTGTTTTTCAAAATTTAAATAGTGTAGTTTCTAAAGTGGGAATTAAGTCAATGTTTAACATTTTTGTTAATATCTTTTAAACAAATGATTTAAAAATACGATATATTTGTAATTCACATAATGAGCCTTTTATCTGATATAATATATGATGCGTTTGAAAATTGAATTTTTATTTTCCATTTAATTGTATAATTTGCCCTAAAATTATTATGGGGGTTTTCTAATAATTTTTCTTATAAATTTTAAATGAGCCCCAGTACCCCTAATTATTTTTAAAATTTTACATAGTATTGTTTCGGAAACAATGCCAGAAATGAGAATTTTTTATATCTTTATGTCAATATCTTGTAAACAATTATTCTTAAAAATATGAAAAATATATTTGTATTCCTCATGATGAGCCTTTTCATTTGCTGCATTGCATGATGCGTTAAAAAACTTTTTTTATTTTCCGTTTAATTCTATAATTTGGCCCCCAATATTAATATTAGGAATTTCTTCGTATTTTTCTTGTAAACAAAAAAATGGGTCTCACAGTTTGGGGAATAAAGGGGAAATGGGTAATTTTTTAAATGTATTTTTTTAATATATTTTAAAATATTAATTTTAAAAAATTAAAAAATATATTTGTATTCGTCATAATGAACCCTGTGATTTGATATATTACATGATCCGTTAGAAACAATTATAATTTTTTATTTTCTATTTAATTTTATAATTTGCCCCCAAAATTAAAAAGTAGAGATTTCTCCTTATTTTTCTAGTAAACTTCAAGTCAGACCCCATACCTCTAATTTGTTTCAAAACTTTACGTTTTATAGTTTCTGAAATAAGGAGAGAGGGGGGAATGGGTAAATATTGGTATATTTTCATTAATATCTTTTCAACTATTTTTTTTTCAATATGAAAAAAAATATTTTAGTGTTTCTCAGAATGGGACCGTTCATTTGATGTATTACATCATGCGTTTGAAATTTTTTTTTATTTTTAAATTTTTATTTAATTCTATAATTAGCCCCCAAAAATTAATATTAATGGTTACTCCTTATTTTTCCTGTAAAGTTCGGGCAACGTTCTATATTTGAAGAGGCGAGATGTAAGACCGACATCTATATTTCCTATTTTTTTCAAAATTTTATGCTCAGTAGTTTCGGAGATATTTTTAGTTTTCCCCCCCAGAAGAACCCCTAAAATTAAAATTTCTTCTTTTACGATATGTACTCCCGATCGGGTCACCAAACTAGACATTGATACCAAATTTTAACCTCTTCCGTCGAGTAGTTTAGGAGAAAATTGCTGTTATGTGACAGGGGCTGAAATCCGGAGTGATATTATAAGGGTATCCGTATATTGTATATACGCAACCCTAAAAATCACTTACTTCAAATGGAAAATCGAATTATTTATCCCAACACTTCTATATCAGAAGCAGCATATATACTTGTTAGTAGGTTTAGATACTTTTCAGATTTTTTTACAAAAGACACTTAAAAGTTTGGTTTGCTCCTTGTTGATGACATAAAATAAAGGCTTGGTGTTAGGGTGTAAAACTGTTTTTTTACATTTGTTTTTCGAGTCAATCCAATTTAGGATTGAAGCACCTGTAGATAGGCAATCTAGCAATATTGAACTTATGAAATATAGGCTAAATCAATATAAAATTATGTTTATTATTTTTCTTTTCTGTTTGGCATGAGGATTTTCCTACACCCTGTATTAATGTCGTTACTGGGGGACTGTATTACTAAATATTAAATATAAAATATTTTTCAAAAAAAATGAAAAGGGGTGACCGATACAGGGTTAAAGGTCGTTTCGAATGCAAACAAATAAACGAAGCGACCCAAACAACATTCAAATACAAGTCGGGATTTTTCACCTCATAAGTTTTCATAGAGAAAAATAAATTGTGTGAAACACAGATATAAGAGATAACTCAAATGGGAATTAAATCTCAAAAGGCCGGGCCGAAACGTGGTTGTAAATTATTTCTATTTGACATTCATGGAAAAAATATTCAGATGAGAAAGTAATTTAGGGTTATTTTATGGACTAGCCGAAGACATTTCAAATGAAATTTGGGCTTATGGTTTGATTTAGTTTTGAAACGTATCCTTCTAATAGAAAAAGTTTAGAAAATGACAAAACAATTTTTATTTATTCATGGCATCTGATCTTGAGAAAGGATACGATATTAAGAAAGTACTGAAGATTGCATGTTATAATAAGCTAAGTCAGGAGCAGGTTGTTTCAAAAAATTATTTAAAAATTTTAGGTGTTCTGTTTTTGAAAATATATGAAATTTATTCACAAATATAATGGGCTGAAATTTCGTTTGTTTGAAATGTCTCATATCCGGAACTTCTAGTTGATTTTTAAAAAACTTTAATTTATTTGCTATTGACAGCATTCTTTCACCAGGTTACTGGCTTCTTTAGAATACAAAGTAGAACTGTAGTAGAAGTTGAAGTAGAAGTAGAAAGTAGAAAAAAATTTTGTTTTATAATCTATTTCCCCAGGAAGATTTATAGAGTATCTAACATAACCAGTAGGTTGCGCTGTGGTCGAAATATCTTGAATGTGTTTGTAATCATGTAAATTCTAAACGACTTGACCTATCAGAGTCATATTTCCAAGTATTTACTTTTGGTGATGTGATATTTATGTAATTTATATTTGTTTTTCATAAAAGAATATATTCGCAAATTGTCAAAAAGGCAAAGTACTAAGTGGTTGTCAATTTCCACGCCCATTCAGTAAACCACTGGGGTTATTCAGGGTTATTTCAAATAATCCTAAACTATCGAGCCCGAATTTTGAAAATTTCTGGAAATACGAAAGCGTTTGTACATTTCCAAAACTCTTTAGTGTATTGTGAAAAAACATATGAAACTATTCCCAGTACTCTATCATACACCCATATTCCACTACGCCTAGCTTATAATTCTAGAACTCATAAACGCAGCAGTACGTTTGTCAAATTTTGTTCTTAACCTATACCTTCATGGAAATAACATCCAACAAGTTTTCTAAAATATGTATGTGCCCTACAGTATTCCATCAAGTTTGAAGGTTATATTTGTACAATCAAGTTTTAGAATGAAGAAGTAACTACAACATGTATGAATTGATTTTATAAAAATGAATATGTTTGCACAAACATTTTGTATAACTACATGCTACAACAACTTTATAAAATAGTTTGTGCAAATACGTTTGTGCATACCGTAAAACACAATTCATAGCAATACGTTTTTTCATGTGTGGGCTTTTTTAATTTGTCATATTTATAACCGACTTCCAAAAAGAAGTAGGTTATCAATTTGGCGCGTTTTTGTTTTTGTATTGTTACGAGAATTCATTCGACAGCTGCTGCAATCGGCCATCAACCAATTCGTAGAAGGGACATTGTTCCGATAAATTCTGGGAATCCGAAATGTTTGTCTCTCAAGTTGAAGTTTCCAGAACACATGAAAGAAGTTTCCCGATGGTTCGTTGACTTACCAGACAATTCCAAGAGAAATATATAAATATGGACAGCTGGCGATAGCATTCATTCCGTTTTCGACAATCGTATTGTATAGTTAAGATAAATGTAAATATTTCAGTGAATAAGAAAATTAAAGTAGTGGAAATAAAGTTGGAGTGCGTTTTTAAATAAATCTGAACTGAACCAGAGTGTGAAAATAAAAACATTACAGTATGTCTGTTACCTGATTTCTTTTCCTGTTGTACACTGATATGAAAGATTATGGTCTTATTTAACAGAGTATACAGGGTGTTCCTAAATTGGAGGTACAAACGAAAAGGGGAGATTCCTTGAATAGTTTTAGGAAGAAAAAGTCCCATAAACATGAATCCGCAAACGATTCGTTTTCAAGATACAGATTGTTAAAGTTTCAAAATTTTTCAAGTTTCTTTCTCATAGTATCTGCACTTCACAAGATATTCAAATGAAATTTGGCATTGATATTACAATTAAGAGTTTACACCTTGTGACATGACAATTTCGATTGCAAATCTACAGGGTGATATTTTTTCGGGAACAATGTCCATTGTTGTCCTTCAGAACTTTTTTTTGGTGAGCCATTGGTACTTTCAAAAATTGGAAAGAAAAGCTTTGTCGTTATACCAAACTTTATGTTCTCTTGTAGTTTTGTCGTATCTACTACCGATTTCGAGAACAAAATTTTGAATTATTAAGCTAGCAATGATTCTTAAAGATTCGATAAACTGGTATAATCATCAAAAAAAATGTATTACTGCAAGAAACGTACAACTCAAAAATTAATCATAATAAAAAAACTAAATAACATCAAAGGAATTAAACTACAGAATTTGTTGAAAATGTCCTCCCCCAACCCTTATACAAGCTTCTGTTCTTTTTCTCATAGACGATCGAACTCTTTTAAACACTCCTGGAGTATTCCTAATTGTATCAAACGCGCCTATTATACGATTTCTCAGTTCGTCTACGGTATTCACTGGCGTTATGTACACTAGAGATTTCAGATGGCCCCATAGAAAGAAATCTAAACTATTTAAATCTGGGGATCTGGCGGGCCATGGCTGATGTCCACCTCGTCCAATCCACCTGTTTACATAATTTTCGTTCAAATACTCCCTAGCCAAAAGTGAAAAATGAGCAGGAGCACCATCGTGCATGAACCACATTTCACGTCGCATCATAAGAGGTATATCATCCAATAACAAGAGCAGATCGTTCTCTAAAAAATGTCTGTATGATTGACCAGTAAGTCGCCCTGGCAAGAAGAAAGGACCAATCAAATAATCGCCAATATTACCACCCCACACATTTAATGAAAATTCCTCTTGAAAATAAGCTTCTGCAATTTCATGTGGATTCTCCTCAGCCCATATGTGTTCATTATGAAAATTTATGATTGAAGTCCTTGAGAAACAGGCTTCATCAGTGAATAGGATTTGGCAATCAAAATGAGGATTGTTCAATAGTCTGTTGAGGTACCACTGCCAAAAAATAATTCTTGGATGACAATCTCGAGGCAAGAGTGCCTGCACCCTCTGAATGTGATAAGGATAGAGCAAAGAATCCAAAATCCAAACAACTTGATGATTTGTATTTAAGGTAACACTAATTTTTCTTGTACTGGTTCCTGGATGTTCTTCTATTTCGTTCAGCACTGCCTCTTCGAGTCGTGGTGTTCTCACACTTCGTGGTCTACCTGCATTAATATTTTTCGCAGAAAAAGATCCAGTTTCTGAAAGACGCCTGTGAATATTAGAGAACATCTGATGACCAGGCATCACTCTATTGGGATAGCGTTCCATGTAAACACGCTTAGCTTCTCTTGAATTACCATTTGCAAGACCATACATGATAATGTTTTGATATTAAAATGCAACCATCTTTAATTTTCAAAACACAGGAGTTTAATTTGATCTGTCAAAACTAACAATAAATTTATTCATTCACCACAGCCTACTAGGTAGGTAACTAGATCTCTATGACAATTCGGAATTTTCTGAGGATTTCAAGAGAATCATTCAAAATTTTTTTCTCGAAACCGGTAGTAGATACGACAAAACTACAAGAAAACATAAAGTTTGGTATAACAACAAAGCTTTTCTCTACAATTTTTGTACCAATGGCTCACCAAAAAAAAGTTCTGAAGGACAACATTGGACAGTGTTCCCGAAAAAATATCACCGTGTAGATTTGCAATCGAAATTGGCATGTCACAAGGTGTAAACTCTTAATTGTAATATCTATGCCAAATTTCATTTGAATATCTTGTGAATTGCAGATACTATGAGAAAAAAACTTGAAAAAAATTCAAACTTTAACACTCTGTATCTTGAAAACGAAACGTTTGCGGACCCATGTTTATGGGACTTTTTCTTCCTTAAACTATTCAAGGAATTTCCCCTTTTCGTTTGTACCTCCAATTTAGGAACACCCTGTACATCGCGATTGATGAAACTTGAATTTTGGGAAAATAATTCTATTTGTAAAATGCTGAAATTTGTGAATGAAACATGCGTGCATGAAAATCCACCAATATCCCTAACGTATTTGTCGATTTCTCCAAAACGCTTATGGAAGTGTATAGTTTTTTAAAGTATAATCTACTATAGAAGATCCCTAGGTTCTCTCATATACTTTTCTGCGACTCGTAACATGCAGTTTTGCAGAAAATCACCAAAAAAATCAAATTCTATCGAAGTGACATAACTGACATTTCCTCATAAATATTTTAATTCCAACGTAATAGTGCGAGAATTGTAGGCACTGGAAGTTTTAAATGCGAATTTGAAATATTTCTATGTAATTCTCAAGCATGTAGGTAGTATAGTATAGTATTTTCGGCTCCTAAAATCAATGAGTACCAAGCTCATTTTATTTGTATACCTAGCAAATTCCAATTTAAATGAACATTTTTTCAATTTTGCGAAGTCGCTGCTTTTGGTTTCACCTACTCCTGGCCTAATAGAAAATTCAATGACAACACATGTTAAGCTCCAAACTGCTATTTAGTGCGATTTTAAACAGGGTGTATAGTTATAGCAAACAAAACCGCAAGAAAATTGCTGTATATTCCAAAAGTTTCGGGGTCTAGGTCAGACCCCGTTGGTTAAGAAACTTGGAGAAAAAAGGCACAATTCTAAGATGTCAATTGTCAAATATTTTAATATATTGAAGTATTTGAATAAATATGATAGTGAAATTATAGGGCGGAGTAGTTAAAATAAAGATATACCTATAAGATAGACCATTAACAATTGAATTTATAAGGTGCTTAGAATAGGGAACAATTAAGTTTGATGAAGTTGTAGATAAGTACGCAATGCAGAATTTTAGATTTGATTGGCACCGACTTCAAAAATATACTAGATAGATAGGTAATTAATTTGTACAGAATGAGCATCTTTCAATGTTTTAATTTTTTAATTTGTGTGTAGGTACCTAAGAACATTGAACGTGTTATTTATTGTATAGAGTTCTATTTCGTTATAATTATTTTCAAGTTTTTAGTTATACTTGGAAGTGTGTTATATATTTTTTTAAATGTTTTATTAATTCATTAATTTCTGAAAAATAAAATTAAACGTTTGATATTTATTCTACTCAATTCTATTAACATAACCGTAACCAAATAGAGAAACGAAAAATAAATTTCTGATCAAAGTTTCCAATTAATTTCAGTTAATTCCTAATTGTCAGCACAAAATTCATTTAAACCGTTTATAAGTTAATTTAGCAGAAAATACTGCACAAATTTGTCAGACAATGATAACAAACAGTGTTGTTTCAGAGGAAACCCGAACGAAACCCGCAACTCGTATAAGAAATTAATACTGAATAAACTGTAAATTAATTTGTCCAATTGATTACAACGGCGTGCAGGGAAATGTCGGAAAATTTTCATTACGCGCTCATTTGCAGGTGAAAATGTAAATTGTACCAATTATATAGGTTGTTGAATGATTTAGTTTTCCCTTAAAGTCTGGGGCATTCAATTACACTTTGTAATCAATGTCAATAGGTCTGTATGCAATCTAGGCTGTAAATTTTGTATATAGTAGGGTCTCGATGGTCTGAACACTTAAAATTATCGCCCTGTTCAGATTAATGAGCCGTTCGGGTTATAGAATGTATAAAGGGTGAGTTTTTTTGATGATCAGTATGGGTATCTCGGAAACTAGCGGAGATAGAGAAATGGTTAAATTGGGAAAGATATTTTGAAAAAACGCAATCCTGTCGATTTAGTCAAATCCCTCTAGGTCCTTTGTTTTTGATTTTATAAAAAAAGTGTAAATATCAAAATTGAAGGGAATTGTATCCCGAATATGATTGTCATGTCCTCGTTTTCGAAATATGACACAAAATCATCTTTTTTTGAATGGAATCCATAGTTGGCTATGACCTCAAAAACTCGGACAATTTTAGAGCTTTTCAACGATACAACACTCGATATAGTTATTCATAAAAATAACGGAGTTATGGGTGCTTTTCTCTCTTATTTTCACTTTTAACGTAGATAGCCATGAAAAAGATTGTTTTCACATTGACGTTTCCTCATTTGAGAGTAATTCCATTAGTAGTGTTGAACTGACAGTCGATATTGACAAGTTTTCGTGATAAAATGGAATATTCTAATGAAGAAAAACTTGAATATGGTGGAATGTTATAAAAATTCAGTTCGTGCAGCTGAGGAATACTTTCATAGATATTTTAATCGTCGTCAACCTGCTCTATGTACATTTAAGAGGCTTTACGATAGTTTACGCAGATATAAACCACCAAATGGATATAATCAAATTAACGAAGCAGCAAATAAATGTTTTGGCAATGGTAAATAAAAATCCATCTACATCAACTAGTGAGACTGCGGCAGCAGCTTGCATATCTCAACGAACTGTAGTTAAGGTACTGAAAGCCCACAAGTTCCACCCGTACAAATTTTCAGTTTCTCAAACTTTGCATGCATAGAAACAATGAGCATATGTGGTCTAAAGAAAATCGTTTCCGTAGGTATAGAACAAACACAACCCCAGATAAAATTTGGTTTTAATGTTTGGTGTGGTATCATAGGGTCTACTATTCTAGGGCCTTTTATCTATGACGAATCAATTACTGGAGAACGCTACTTGCATTTCTTGCAATACACTTTTCAAGATAAGTTGCATAATTTGAATTTGAGAACTCGTTTAGAAATTGAGTGGTTCCAACATGATAGAGCACCTGCTCATAACTCGTCATTAGTAAGACAACACTTATATCTAATCTATCTAATCTATCCAATCTCTTGGATAGGAAGAAATGGCCCACGCGAATGGCCACCCCGGTCTCCCGATTTGGCAGTTATAGACTTCTATTTATGGGGTGCGCTAAAAATCAAAGTATACAAAAGAAAGTATGAGACAGTTGGTGACCTAAGTGAGGCGGTATTACAAGCAATTGAAGAAACTGATCTTAAAAAGATGCAATTTTTATCTAAATAACAATGGTGGACTTTTCGAACATAAATTGTAACCATTATTATGTACTTTAATTTCTTAAGTTTTTAGTATGTACCTACTTATTTAGTATTTTCGTTATATCTGATATACGAGTACCTAATAAAAAAATCGTTAAATATTTTTTGGAATAGTTATTAATAAATCAATATATTTCATGGCTAACTACGTTAAAAGTGAAAATAAGAGAGAAAAGCATCCATAACTCCGTTATTTTTATGAATAACTATATCGAGTATTATATCTTTGAAAAGCTCTAAAAATGTTTGATTTTTTGAGGTCATAGTCAACTATGGTTTCCATTCAAAAAAAGATAATTTTGTGTCATATTTCGAAAACGAGAGCTGTCACGCAAACAAGGACATGACTATCATATTTGGGATACAATACCCTTCAATTTTCAATTTTGATATTTACACTTTTTTTATAAAATCAAAAACAAAGGACCTAGAGGGATTTGACTAAATCGACAGAATTCCGTTTTTTCAAAATATCTAGTAAGCCATCCATGACTTTTTACAAAAATCCGAAAGTGTCATTAAATTGGTCCAGTTAAATTGCTTTATCTCCGCTAGTTTCCGAGATCCCCATACTGATCATCAAAAAAAAACTCACCCTGTATATTTAAAGAGGTGAAATTAAAAAAAAATAAAATTGAAAGTGAATGCAAATTTTAATCACGAAGTATTATTACACTTTTTTAAAGAAATCTAAAATACTACTTTGACGAATGGTATGGAGTACATCCGTTCGTTATTTTGATTCATGTTTGAATCTTGCAGACGTTTCGCCAAGGTCTCTCTTGGCATTATTAATTGTATTCAGGTGACATAATGAAGATTGCGGTGTCTACACTGTGTGGGCAAATACATGTCCATGACATGTATTTGTAGGTCGATGTCGGAAGATCTATAGATGTTGATTTTTTGGAGTTGGCTCCTCCACCTCCACGGTGGTTTGGGCCAGTTGTTCTGTCCACTCTGTGTTTGCTTGTTCTGTATCGTATTTACTAATTATTGATATCCGAGTTATGGAGAGATGCAGGGCGTTATATAGTTGTCCTGTTTTTTAAATTACTGATAACTTTTGTACCATCCTTGATTTATATTCTCCATTTGTTGTTCATCTGTCAAATTGTTTGTGTGGTACATTTGTAATGGATGTTAAATAATTTATATTTATAAAAGAACCGACTTCAGCTGACTTAACATAAAAACCGTTTAGAAACCGTGTGAAATCAATCAATCACTACTTTCACACTTTTTCATCTGATTTAAGGTACAATTCCATTGAATATTTTTATCTCTCTTTGGCTCCCTTTATAATTTTTACTCTTTGTCTATATTTTCCAAATAATTTTTCTTTCTATATTTGTAACTAATTCACTCTATATTGCATCCACACTTTATATGCTTCTGTCTATTGGTCACTCCTATATAACTTAATTATATATCATTTTATGAATCACCATGAACAACTATAATTCAACTTAACATAATATTACAATGGTCCTGATTTCTATTTTTTAAATTATTCCTGTATAACAATGTTTTTACTTCGCCCCATACGTCTAGTATTCCATTTATACAACTGCTCATGGTCTAAACTACATAACAAAATTCATCTTTTTGAACCACATTTTATGACTATAATTTTACCCTACCATTTATTTCAACCACCTGATATATGCAACTGCTTCTAAGATTTTTTGAACCCATGTCTATAATTATACCCCGTTCTACGTCCTATAATTCAAATATTCTAACAGCTTATGCTTACATAACACATTTTTGATACACCCTGAATAACAATAAATTTAGCCCACCCTTAAGTAGTTTGAAAACTACTTGTTTAAGCAACTACTAATGTTCCAAACTAACCGTCCTGTATAACTGTTCTGAGAATTTTTAAAGCCTGTTGTATAACTAATTGTTTCTCCGTCTTATAACGCAAATATCAACTTTGTATAGCTATAGTTTTGCGCCACGCTTATTTCAATGACCTTGTATACGCAACTATTTATGTGACAACGAATACAATATTTTTAGAACCACCCTCTATAACTAATTCAATTCCAACTTATATTTCAACCACCTTATGTATACAGCTGTTTATGTACCTCCTAATATTACATGCAAGCACGCACTCACCTACAACCTTATACCATATAGCAGAGATCGCCGACAACAAATTTTCGTTTCGATAAATTTACAGAATACTTTCTGTCATTTCACGCGACTATAAGCTCTCTAACTTAATTGCGTCTCTAAAAAACCTTACTTCAAACGAATTAAAATGAAACCATTAAAAAAACCCGGTACGATATACTTTCATGGCATATCTTGACATTTAAACTAGATTTTTATGATGTACATTTAACACTTGCCATGATGTTTACAGTTTTTTTTTTCCATATATTTTTCCGATTTTCAGAAAAATGCTAAGTTTTACGTTATAGAAAAATATACGGAATCAAGCTGGAACATATCTTTGTAAAATATAATTTTCAAATTTCTTGAACGGTTTTAGAGAAAGCAGTGAAGTTTTATTGAAATTCACTGAAATCCAGCCCCTTATTTACTTTTTTTTTCTAATTTTCTGGTAAACCATAAATCTCATGCTATGAACAATTATATGGGATCTTTCTGTAATGTTCCTTGATATAATACAGTTTAAATCATCAAAATTGCCCAAGTCGTTTTTGAATAATCGCTTGTCTTACATAAAAAAAAAGTTGCATACGAATTGATAACCTCCTCCTTTTTGGAAGTCCGTTAAAAAGGGCAGACGTTGTTTGTTTCTTACAGCTAGTTTATTCTAGTTTAATCTAGTTGATATTCTTCTGTTTTTATCTAACTTGATTTCTCAAAGTTGTACCGTTGGTTTAGTGTGGTTTATACATGGAAATTTGGCTGATTCTGACAGTTGTTCCCTTGATGAACGGTGAGAAGTTTTCCAGTAACATCTTCCTTGTGTTTCAGTTATGTATTCTGCCTTGTGTTGTGTTTTACTGCTTGTTTGATTGCATGTTGTGTGTTTTCTTTAATTTTGAATACCAGAAGTTCTTTTCTTAGTTCTTCTGCTTTGTGGTGAGACTTATTGATCGGGAAAATGGTGTATTGTCAGGGGCGGTGATCGGAATCTGCATTCAGATATCTACTAGCGTGTGTTGATTATCTATAAATGGAGTGTTCTGGCAATCCTATGGTGGATAAAATTTAAATGATTTAAGAATTTGAGTAGCTATCCTTTGTCAAAAAAACATAGGACACATACATCCTATCTTATCCATGCTTTTGCTGACTTCTATCATTTTGAAGTTTCAATAAAATAGTTCATTAATTTAATTTTTTAAACTACATTTCTCTATTTTCTGTGTAGTCTATATAATAATTCTCAATGCGAATATTGTTTTCAAGATAAGCAGGGGAAGAAATGACGAATCAATTTTTGAGAATGTGAAAATAAAAAAAATGACAGGTATAGTTACTATTTAGCATATTTGTAAAGGTCAGCCAGTATTATTCATTGTTCAACTCGAAGGAAATAATTTAAAATTCAATTCTCGAATGAATCCAGTTGTGTGAAGACCTTCGGAATGGGGTCGTTAGAGGGTGTAAAGTAATGATAGAAATTAAGAATTTATCCGTGGGAATTCTGTTACATGGGAGTGAAATTTAGACCTTCAGGTGGTTTGAAAATGTAAACAAATAGAAGGGAGCATACTGCGTGAGGGTTTCAAGAACCCTAGGGGAGATTTTATTTGAGTTCTAGAGATCCAAGGTGTTACCGGAGGGTGAGTATATGAGAGAACAATCCGCTAAGTTTAATAAAGTGTTGAATTCGTGTGTTCAGAAATATTCGGTAGAAAAATAGATTACAATAACTATTTTTTTATATAATATTTTCTGTAATTCAAAGTTGAATTTTGCTTAAGCTGATATTTTTCTGCTAATTGTGTGCTACATATTTTAATTTAAATAAATAGTGTTCTAAGAATTACTTAATTCTCGAGAATATAAATTCATATATACAAAAGCTTTTGAAGCTCGACCATGGTACCCACCTAGTCTAGAAAAATATACATAACAAGTAGAGGGCAATAAAGGAGCATGGTTGAATTAACATATTTTATATTTAAAAACGAACCGACTTCAGCTGACTTGAAATAAAAACTATCAATCAATATTTTCAGACATATCTTCTTTTTTCTCTGATTTAAGGTACAATTGAATTGAAAATTTTAGCCTATTCTTATTTATCTCACTCTTTTTCTCCCTTTCTAATTTTTATTTATTTATTATTTTATTGCGATTACAAAAATATTGGGTGTGATATTGTTTACTTCAATACCTACCGAGATATTAACAGAAAAGTAATTAAGGAAAGGAAAAATCTAATATCCATTAAAGAAATACATAATCATAATTATTAACTAAATATAAGTGATTTTCAAAACATTGAAACTTAACTTCAAACTGAGCACCGTTTACTTCTTGACAATAAGCAAGTCGGTTTTTAAATTCTCTAGTAACATTAGCTATTACTTCTGTTGTAATTCTCTGGATGTCTTGAGTTATTCTTGCAGCTAATTCTTGCAAATTATTTGGTCTTTAAGTAACCCCACAGAAAATAGTCTAGTGGATTAAGGTCGGGACTTCGTGCAGGCCATTCATAAGTACCCCTTCTTCCAATCCATCTGTGATGAAATTGTCACGGTTACAAATATCCATCATCGTTTCACAAAATTGCAAACGTCTGTCGAAATCGTCTTCGGAGAGTTCTTGAACGAGGCGAATTTTGTATGGAAGATATTTTTCTCGTCTAATATCCTTCCTACTGAAAGACGGCTAATTCCATGCATATTGGCGAGGTCGGTAGTTGATAAGTGAGGATTTTCTTCCAAAGATAGAGAAACATTTTGAGCTACACCTTCATTACTTGCACTTTTTAACCGTCCACTCTTTGGTAAATTGCTAATTGTTCCACTTGTGTCTTACCTTCGCAAAGTGTTCGTCACTACTGAACGGGATATTTGTGTATTCGGATGAACAATGTTAAAAAGTTCACAAACTTCTTGATGCGTCCTTTTCCTCTCCACATACCCTATCATCATTAATATTTCTATTATTTCTCTTTCACTTAATTCGGCCATTTTAGGATCAAATTAAAACAATACAATCTTTTTACGTTCAAATAAAAATAATAATAACTTATTTTGACAACTACTGTCACTTCTGCAATGAATTTCATGGACTACTAAACTTGATTCAGATTTAATTTGCGCCTGATTTAAACAACCGCACGAGTATTCGACTATGGAACAAGCAGTGCTGTTAGGCTGTGACGGTATAATGCCACCGATTGGCCAATAGAAATACAAATCCTTATCGAGCGGTTTGTTTATATCGGGCGTTAATGAATTTTTCCTTTCCTTAGTTACTTTTCTGTTAATATCTCGGTAGGTATTGAAATAAACAATATCAAACCGAAATTTTTGTATTCGCAATAAAATGTTTCATCAGATACTAAAATACTATACAGGGTGTTTCATTGCAAATTTTAAAATAGACATTACTTCCGCTAAAACAGGAAGTTCAAAATTGTAAAAAATTTTTGAAACAAATAGGCAATCTACTGCAGTATCGACCTTCCAAATTTCATTTTGATATCTCTAATAATTTCAGAAATATTACTTGGTTACACACATTTGTCCATCACTACATAACGAAATTTACCTTTTAGAACCACATTTCATGACTTTAAATTTACTCTACCATTGATTTCAATCACCCGGTATATGCAACGGATTCTAAAATTTTTTAAACCCAGTTCTATAATTATACCCCGTCCTACGTCCTATAATTCAAATATCCTAACTGCTTATGCTTATATAACAAATTTTTGAAACAGCCTCAATAACAATAATTTTACCCCACCCTTACTTCAAACACCTTGTCTTCGCAACTACTTATGTTCTATATAACTTTTTAAACCACCCTGTATTACGGTAATTATACTCCATCTTATATTTCAACCATCCCGTATACTCAACTGCTTCTGACAATTTTTAAAGCCTTTTGTATAACTGTAATTATTCTCCGTTCTATAACGCAAATATCCACTCTGTATAACTATAGTTTTGCTTCACTCTTATTTTAACCACCTTGTATAAACAACTACATATGTGCTCCCCAATACAATATTTTTAGAAGCACCCTGTAAAACTGATTCAATTCCAAATTATATTCCAATCATCCTATGTATACAACTGCTTATGTACCACCTAATATTACATGCACGCACGCACACACCTTCAACCGTATTCCACACAGAGGAGATAGCCGGCATAATAAATTTTCGGTTTTATAAGCTAATGGAATATTTTCTGCAATTTCACGCGACTGTAACTTAACTTCGTTTCTAAAATAAACTGACTTCAAAAGCATCAAAATGAAAATCATTACAAACATCCTGTACGATATACTTTCATGGCATATCCTGACATTTAAACTAGATATTTAAGATGAAATTGGGCATTTACCATGATGTTGACAGTTTTTGTGCATACATTTTTCCGATTTTCAGAAAAATGGTATGTTTTAGGTTTAAAATGGTATTTTAACGAAAAAATGTACGGAATCAAGCTGGAACATATCTTTATATAATACAATTTATAATATTTAAATTGCGTCAATACAAAATATTGTAAGGACATACAATAGATCAACGCTGTTAGTTAACTTACTAAATCCAACACAATTCACCTGTTATTAGGGACGGATATATAGGGTGTATATAAGGCTGATGTATCAGATCCTTGATTGTCAGTAACCACAATTGTTATCGATTTTAAGGGTAATGCTTACTACCAAACTAGCTTTCAGATGCGACTAAAAAGTAACTATTTCAGAGGAAAATGACAGGAAACCTAACACCTTCACCTTTCAAAACATAGATGCAAACCATAATGAAAGCTGGTAAAAATGTAAACTTTATCCGTTTGATCGAATAAATGTGTATTACGCCAAATGTATTCCCAACACCACTCTTAATATTTGAAAGTATAATGTCTTTAATGGCAGTGCAACTGTTGATACCAACAGCGGATGAATAAGAATTAAATATGAATTTGGAGTAGACTTACTTTATTTAAAATGGTCATGTTTTGATGGAAACACGACACTTGTTAAATTATTCAAAACCTTGTGTGCAATATACAAATGTGGTATTTATCTAAAAAAAAGAGTGGCAGTCATTTGAGACTGAACGATGGAACCGAAAGCTTCTTACGAATTATACTCTTGGTATGTCCTGTCTATGTTTCTATTTCTTTGTGTTATCATTAGTAATGTTATAAATTTCAGGAGAATTAAAATAATTGTCACTATTTTATTAGGACTCAAGTATTAATCCTAATGTGTAATTTAATTCTTAATTTAAATTTCTGTAAGTGCCAAATAAAATTATTAACTTGCAAGTTAAAGCTCATATCCGAAAAATTGTAAGAGCCGCAAAAAAAATTAACGAGAGGTGTATGAAATTAATAGCATTCTTTCTGACCTCTAACATATGTGAAGTCTGTAATATCGCAAAGGGAGAATTGGAGTTTTTATTATAAAAGCAAATTTTGTGCTGGTTTTCTATATTAATTAGATGTTATATTAGTTTATTTCCTATATTAAGAAACTCATAATGTATTTTACCTGGTCTCTGTTTCTTACATAGTGACCTGAGTTGTATGGGTACTTCAAGATCAAAGTAGTGTGTGGTGTCGGTGTCGAAACAAATGAAAGTTCAAGTTATTCAATTTATTCCCTTGCTCATCTATTTTCGTATGTGTGACTGTGGGCCCCGTTAAGAAGCTTTCAGTTCAAAAAATCCATGCTTTTACGGTGGGGTCAATAAAAGAAGCAAGGGCAACACACAAAGAGTAGTAAAATACCTGCTGAAACTAAAAGAAGAATAGAGGAATGGCACAATATTTATAGGTCAACAACAACACTATACACACAAATTAAAAATAGAAATAATAAAAATCAATTTTGGCGGAGAATTTGAAAATATAACTCATCAAAATGACAATTGAGCGGAAGAGATAGAGACCAAATTAATGTAACACTACGACCAAATAAAGTTGGTTTCACAACTCTCTTATCAGTATGTTTAGGGGTTTCTCTATTTTGGAATCATATAAGTTTTTGTATACTTAGAAGACACTGTAGATAT
Source organism: Octodonta nipae (assembly GCA_034190945.1). Taxonomy (NCBI): domain Eukaryota; kingdom Metazoa; phylum Arthropoda; class Insecta; order Coleoptera; family Chrysomelidae; genus Octodonta; species Octodonta nipae. Next base: position 148,584,978 of record CM067218.1, read on the forward strand.
AGTTGATAAAGTGATTAGCTATGGTTTACAAATTATGAAGCATCACATAACTACAGAAAATGTATTTGGAGAAGGAAACAATACTGTACAATTGAAACAATCAATGCAGTTCTTATATATAACAATTATCTAAAACTGTAGACCTGTAAGTCTGCCTTCCCAACTTTGCAAATTTGTGATGAAACTATCTTTCTACTATCGCTACAGAAATTTAATCAATATCTCTAATAATACAACATGGATTATGCGACTATGTTAAGATACGCATCCGATTTCAGTCAACAGAGTACTACATCAAGGAGGTAAGATATCTTCAAAATTAATTAGGGTTGCTATGGAAGGAATGTTTAACACCTTGATTGGTTAGGGACTATACATGTAAGGAGAACGTTTAAGCAATTTAAGCTTGGCTGATTACGTAATGTTTGCAGATTCCGCAAAATGACCTCAAACAAACGATAATAGAATTAGAAGCAACTTCAGAAAAAGTTGGATTCATCATGAAGCTGCAAAAAAAAACAAAATTATATGGACTAAAAATATAAAACTAACAATGAACACCAGTTTGTTACAAAATGATGAGGAATATCATCATCATCATATACAGCTATAATGGTGTAGCCTTCTGAAGAATTGAAAGATTGCAGAGGAACTTGAAGAGTTGTCGAAATGGAGAATTTAAGGTCTTGAGAAGAAACGAAGAAGAAGAGCTTAAGATAAGAAGGACTGAAGGACTGTATTGAAAGGAACTGAAGATAAGTGAAGACATGATGTTTTTGACTAACGGAAGTGAAGAAAAAGAAGAAGTGTAGTACTGAAGAACTGTCTGAGAATAACATATTTGTGGCAGTTTTTATCGGGATCTCAAGGCTAGAGGTTGAGGAATTGACCTTAGATAACTAGGTGAGTTAAGGAATTTATTCATGAAGAGACGAGAGGAAGTACTGATCGGAGACACTTAAGGTATTGAGGGAACAGAAGAAGAGCTTAAGGTCTTTTTGTGAGAAGAATTGTCTTGAAGGATTGAGAAGACGAAGAATATTCTTAGACTTTTGCATGTTATATAACGCATACCTTATAACGCTGCCTCAGTGCAAATGTCGGGTTCCCTGATTTTTTGCCATTTACATCAGAGACATTCGATCCCGGGTTAAGACCTTAAGCTCCAATTTTTATACAAAGGATAAAAAATGCAGATAACTTTAAATTGAATGGCCCAGAGGCTCAGTGTGGGCAGGTTTGGCAAATTACCTACGATACTTAAGAGCAAACGGATTCCACAACATATATATGTTTATATTCAACCTATATTCAACCTACCTGCTGTGACATACGGGACTGATACCAAGAAGAAGAAGAAGATTTGATAAGTTATGTATGGCACGAAGCGTAATGGAATGAGCTATGATGGGCATTTAATTGTGAGACAGAAACACAAGTGAGTATATCAGATAAATGAGAAAGGTGGTAGACATATTGCACAAGTGGCCCAGTTGAAATGGGATTTCGCCGAAAATGTAGCAAAGGTAAAAGATAGATGTAATACAAATTCCTACAATGAAGAGCATGTGTAGGTGGAAAACCTAGAGGAAAACTAAATACTAGATTACATCACATTAGATAGGTCGCGAAGCTGAATTGGATAGGAATAATGTAACAACAAGAGACTGGAGAGAGATGCTCAGTGAAATAAGGCTTAAAACAAAAAATGAAAAATTTGGATTTTTTTTGTGTTGGATAAGGTAAGAAGCGTATGGTATTGTCTTTCATAACCAAATTGGGAAGTTAGACCAATCAATAGAGCAAAAATTAACTGATAATGTGTAAAAAATACTATCAGAACGATTCCTAGCGATATGTTGCTATGTTTTCCACTCGCAACTATGTTTTTTACTTTGTTATAAACAATTGAAGCAAGAAAATTACTTTGTTTCTTCTTAGCATGTTTATAAAATCAAAACTAATAAACTAATCTCAATGGTGTCAACAGGTCAATTGTAAAGCATGAAAATACCAATAAAATGAGCCCAGGCTTGATCCGATTGGATCATTAGTAAGAGGGAAATACAAAAAATACTGGAAAATGTAGCATTTAAAAAAAAAACGAATCTTCGTCAATTTAGAAGCTGCAGAACTGGGCTTGTAAGAACTGATAGTAATTTATATCTATTTTATGTATGCCAAAACTAGGCGCTACCGGTTTATTAGTTTTTGAACAATTGTGATATAAAGTTTTTTGTTCCCTATTTCTGTTTTGTGCCTCCATGCGTCATAGATAATCAAATTTCAATTTTGAAAAATGTTGTTGAAAGTAGAGGTGACATTCTACAAAGCCTCTATTCTCATTTTTCAGTAAATGTCTGTGAAATATCTGAAAAATATTTGAAAACATGACAAAAAACGGGCGACCGTATGAATGTATCCAACGAGTGGGGGAAGCACGGTTGTTGAGGGGAAGCGTTTAGTAATATATAATATAGGCCTGTAATTTATAAATATTTTTATTGCTTTTGTCAGAAACTAATTTAGATATGTTCAAGACTTTTTTGACCTGTTTAGTTCAGTGTTTGTGTCACTTTAATATAAACCTATTGCCTTAATTGGAGTTCTCTATAAAATATTATATAAATATATTAATAAACAAACAGTTCTCATTTGATATAATAAAAACGAACAAATCGCTCTGTATATAAGCTTTTTAGCGAATAGATTCTTTCACCACCTGTCAGAGTGATAGTTACTATAGATAATAATTATTGTCAGCAGTTCTCCTCAACAACCATGTTCGCCCCACTACACGAACCTTAGGTCATTTACCATGTAGATATAGCCTGTCAAGCACAAAATCGTGGCAACGCTAGAAAGAGAGGGCAATAGAGACAGTAAGAGGCTATTTCACTTAGTGGGTAGAAGCAGCTCCCAACCGAGTGAAATAGCCTCTTGCCCTCTCTATTGCCCTCTCTATTGCCCTTTCGCTCCTTAGTCTTACCACGACATTTGTGCACTGCAGGCTATCTCTAGAAAGTAAATGCTTTAAGACACGAACACATTCATACGGTCAGGAAATTTTGGTGATGTTTGCTAAAATTTTTCTTATATTTTACAGACATTTAACGAAAAATGAAAATATAGGCGTTGTAGAATGATACCTCTACTTCCAATATCTCTATTCTGAATTAATATTTGACGATCCATGTCGCATGGAGACGCACTGCAAGAATAGTGGACTAATAAAAACTTCATATCACAATTATTCAAAAACTTATAAACCGATAGCGCCTGGTTTCGTCACGCATAAGGTAGATACCAATTCCTATCAGTTCCTACAAGTCCAGTTCTACAACTTCGATAGTGACGGAGTTATGATAATATAAAGAAAACCGCTAAATTTTTCAGTATTTTTTGATTTTCCGTGTTACTAAAGATCCTATCGGATCGATCCTGGGCTCATGTCATTGGTATTTTCATGCTTTACAATTCACCTGTTGACACCATTGAAATGAGTTTATTTGTTTTTCATTTCAAAAACATGCAACGAAAAAAAAACGCAATATTCTTGTTTCAATTATTTATAATAAAGTAAAAAACCATAGTTGCGAGTGGAAAAGTTAGCAAAATATCACTACAAATCGTTCTTAATGTGATGGCACAGGCAGTATTTTTTTGCATTGCATTGATTGGTCTAAGTTTGCATTAGCGTAGTACTAAGCCCTATTCTGTAACAAGCCTATGAATATATATATAATACGTAAGACTCACAATGTGTCTCATTTGTTATCTAGTCAATAATTTCCAGGCGACGTGTTCGCTACAATTTATTTCGAGAAAAGGTCGCCACAGATTTATCGCAGAACAAAGGCCCATTTAAATATTGAAATCGTTTAATGGGCACTATCCAGAAAGTTTCGTGTACATTTTTGCCGAAATGTTAATCGAGTCCATTAGCCTTCCAGCTGAAATCTTCGCCGCTAAAGACTGTAAAGCTCACGACAAACTTTGTCGTCTCGGCGGTTAATAGTTGAGGGAGGGTAATTACAAGAGAAAATTAAAATATACTAATAGCTGAAGCGAGGCAAAATGAAAGAAACTTTCGAACGGTTCCGAATTTCATTTAAAACTATTTTCAAATTAAGCGGAAAGAAAAATTAATGAGTTGTATCTTTTCTGGTTGGATTTAACCACTGCTGCAGCGTATTGAGCAGCCTTGTCAGCTATTTAACGACGCTATTGAAAATGCAAAGAGGTTGAAGCCAGTGTTTGTTTGTTTTTTGTTTTATAAAACTACCGCAGTTTTGTGTTTTGTTTCATAAATGAATAAAATTGGTCGATACTTGACTGTATGCAAGTTTATTAAAAACGTATGTAAAATTATGAGCTGAATACGAGTTTTTTATTGGATAAAAATCAATGTGGAGTTTTTTTAACACGACTTTATTAGGTTGACCTGTAAGTATGAATATATCTAATTGAAATTTTCAACGTAATTTTCACCAACTTAAAGAAGTTTGATTAACTTGAAAACTTGCACACGTGTCAAAGAGCGATGACAATACAATTATTTAAGTTGAATTTTCTCGTTTGTTGTCTTTTTGTCAATCTTCTGGCCTAAATTCGTCTATTAACGCTGTGTTTGCCATCTAGTTGGCAGTAGTAGAGCTTGCGGTAATGAAATGGAAATGTAAGGCAAACATGAATGAAGTAAACTTGAATTTAGTAATTTAGTTATAAATACTATAGGCATATAGGCACTTTTTATAAGTGTATATGCTTCTGCGTATAGGTAACTTATTTGTCTACCATTTTCTGAACCACCCTGTACAACTTGAATTCAACTCCACAAGATGTTACAACCGCCCTGATATTTTTAAAACAAAACTGTATAAATATAAATCCTCTCAAACCTATTGACTATTTCTACTTTTATATTATTTGAGTCACTCTGTGTACCTATAATTTTACTATGTCCCATATGTCAAGTATTCTATAGTCTACTCTCTATAACAAAAATTGTCACATTTTAGAACCACATTGCATAACTTTAATTTAATGTATCATTTATTTCAACCCATCCCTATAGCTATAATTATATCTCGCCCCACAATTCAAATATCAGCTAATTCTTATATAACAATTTTTTGATACACCCTGACTAACTATAATTTTACTCCACCCTTACTTTATATAAGCAACTACTTATGTTCCATACTATATAACATTTTTTAATCACCCTGTATAACTATAATTCTACTTTATTTCAAATTTCAACCATCCTGTATAAGCAACTGTTTCTAACATCTTTTGAAACCTTCGGTATAAGTGTAGGTCTAATTAACTATATTTCGCCTTATAAATCAAATATCCCCCTTACTGGATATGCTAGAACACCCTTTATAACTAGGATTATTTTTCAAACGTATATTTCAACAAGTAAATGTGATATTGGTTGGTAAATTAAGCATTTGCATAATAGTATAAATGGTTAGTTTTTTTTTTTTTTGATGATCAGTATGGGGATCTCGGAAACTAGCGGAGATAGAGCAATTGTTAAATAGGAAAGATTTGCAGTTTTAATGGCCCAATTTAATGACACTTTCGGATTTTTGTAAAAAGTCATAGCTTACTAGATAATTTGAAGAAACGAAATTCTGTCGATATAGTCAAATCCCTCTAGCTCCCTTGTTTTTGATTTTATAAAAAAAGTGTAAATATCAAAATTGATGGGAGTTATATCCCGAATATGATTATCATGTCCTCGTTTGCGCCACAGGTCTCGTTTTCGAGATATGACACAAACGTTTCTTTTTTTGCACAGAAACCATAGTTGACTATGACCTCAAAAAATCGGACATTTTTAGAGCTTTCCAACGATATAATACTCAATATAGTTATTCATAAAAATAACGGTGTTATGGATGCTTTTCTCTCTTATTTTCACTTTTAACGTAAGTAGAAATGAAAAAGATTGTTTTCACTTTGACGTTTCCTCATTTGAGAGTCATTTCACTAGTAGTGCTGAACTGACAGTCGATTTTGACAAGTTTTCGTGATAAAATGGAATATTCTAACGAAGAAAAACTGGTGAAATGTTATATCATATGCCATAAAAATTCACTTCGTTTAGCTGAGGAATACTTTCATAGATATTTTAATCGTCGTCAACCTGCTCTATGTACATTTAAGAGGCTTTACGATAATTTACGTAGATATGGCTCTTTTACTAAACCACCAAAGGAACGTAATCAAATTAACGAAGAAGCACAAATAAATGTTTTTCAATGGTAAATCAAAATCCATCTACATCAACTCGTGAGATTGCGGCAGAAGCTGGCACATCTCCTCAACGAACTGTAGTTAAGGTACTGAAAGCGCACAAGTTCCACCCGTACAAACTTTCAGTTTCTCAAACTTTGCATGCTAGTGACAAACATCGACGTATTTTGTTTTGTACATGGTTTAGAGACATGTGCCTCGAAAATCCACAGTTTCCATTAAATGTGTTATGGTCAGATGAAACTAGATTTACTAACTGTGGTATGTTCAATAGACACAATGAGCATATCTGGGCTAAAGAAAACCCTTTCCATGTAGAACAAAGACGACCCCAGATAAAATTTGGTTTTAATGTTTGGTGTAGTATCATAGGGTCTACTATTCTGGGGCGTTTTATCTATGACGAATCACTTACTGGGCAGCGCTACTTGCATTTCTTGCAATACAATTTTCAAGACATGTTGCATAATTTGAATTTGAGAACTCGTTTAGAAATTGAGTGGTTCCAACATACTGGAGCATCTGCTCGTAACTCTTTATTAGTAAGACAACATTTAGATAATATCTATCCAAACTCTTGGATAGGAAGAAATGGCCTACGCGAATGGCCACCCCAGTCTCCCGATTTGTCAGTTATAGACTTCTATTTATGGAGTGTGCTAAAAAACAATGTATACAAAAGAAAGTATGAGACAGTTGGTGACCTAAAGGAGGCGGTATTACAAGCAATTGAAGAAAATGATAGGCGGTCTGTGAGGAAAGCGGTAATGTCAATCTTAAGCAGATGCAATTTTTGTCTAAATAACAGTGGTGGACTTTTCGAACATACATGTTAACCATTATTATGTACTTTAATTTCTTAAGTTTTTAGTAAGTACCTATTTATTTAGTTTTTTCGTTATATCTGATATACCTAATAAAAAAATCGTTCAATGTTTTTTAGAATAGTTATTAATAAATCAATCTCTTTCTTGGCAAACTACGTTAAAAGTGAAAATAAAAGAGAAAAGCATCCATAACTCCGTTATTTTTATGAATAACTATATCGAGTATTATATCGTTGAGAAGCTTTAAAAATGTCCGATTTTTTGAGATCATTGCCAACTATGGTTTCCATTCAAAAAAAGAAAGTTTGTGTCATATCTCGAAAGCGAGAGCTGTCACGCAATCGAGGATATGACAATCATATTCGGGATACAATTCCCTTAAATTCTGATATTTATACTTTTTTTATAAAATCAAATACAAAGGAGTTAGAGGGATTTCACTAAATCGACAGAATTTCGTTTTTTCAAAATATCTAGTAATCCATGACTTTCTACAAAAATCCGAAAGTGTCATTATATTGGGCCAGTAAAGTGCAAATCTTTCCTCATTTAACCATTTCTCTATCTCCGCTAGTTTCCGAGATCCCCATATTGATCATAAAAAAAACCTCACCCTATATATGTAACTGCTGAGTACCTCCCAATATCACATTTATTTGTAAGATTTTTTGAACCCACCTTTATAAATGTAATTTTACTTTGCCCTATATTTCAACTGAGTACATTGCTTGCTGCTTGAATTTCGATGCACGTACACACAGACACAAACACCTACAACCGTATACCGTATAGAAAAGATCGCCGCCATAAAAATTTTTCTTTCCGATTCACTAATGGAATATTTTCTGCCATTTACTCGAATGTATGCCTCGTAATTGAACTTTAAAAAACAAATGACTTCAAATGATTCAAAATGAAAACAGTTACAAGAACTGTCTACGATACACTTTTAGGACATATCTTGATAGTTAAGCTAGATATTTATGATGAAAATTTGATATTTACCTTGATATTTATCGTTTTGCACATGATTTTCGTATTTTCAGGAAAACGGTATGGTTTGCGTTATAGAAAAATATACGGAATCAAGCTGGAATAGATTTTTGTATAATACAATTTAAAATATTCAAATTGGTTGAACCGTTTTAGACAAAAAAAAGCGAAGATTCATTGAAATTCTGTACTGTATAGTACTTTTTTTCAGATTTTCTGGAAAACTGCAAATCTCAAGTTTACAGAATCAGCTGGTAGGTTTCTGCAAAATACTGTGCAGTCTAAATCAATAAAATTGCCCAAGCTGTTTTTGAATAATCGCTGAGCATACATAAAAAATGATGACGAGTTGATAACTTTCTCTTTTTTCGAAGTCAGTTAAAAAGTAAGATTAAAAATTCGTTTGCATCAACATTTTCGACAAATTGCCTGTGGTATTGAAAGCGGCCCCATGGATGCGGCGCAAATCCCAAAAAAGAAAATTACTCACAAAAACTGTTTGCTTGTTTAAAATGAAATAAACAGAACTCTCACTCTATCTCGTCTGTTCTAATATTGGAGCAGGCAAAGCTAATATTCAGTTCGTTTTATTTTACAAGATTTAAAAATATTGACAAACCGATCACAAATGAAAATACATGTTGACGTAAAAATGTTTGACAATTAAATTAATTTTGCTGGAGGCTTTGTTTTCACAGTTTCTGAACAAACAGCTATGAAGCTTTGAAATTATGGACGTTGTAGTTAGGACGTTAATTGTTTGCTTTAGGATTTTTATAAGGAAAATTTTTGCTCCTAAATTATTATGGAAATTCTTGAATTCCAGAGTAAACTCAATCATATAAGAAATTAATATTTGCAGGTTTTATGAGTTTGTTGATGTAGATAGATAATAGAAGTATTTTCGTAGTTGCGTTGATAGGGATATACCTACATGACCTTATCTCTACTATCCCAACTATAATTTCATGTTTTCCATGTTGTCTATACATTTAGTTAAAATATTGCTTAAGCAATTATCAATACCAACCAAACAGCAACACTCCGCAAAGTTTATGGGAACAAATTTAACACTCTTGAAGCAAGCACGGAGTTAAAACCGATACGGGTGAGACTAGGAGTATACTAAGATCTTGATAAAAGCAGAAAATTTGACTGCAGGAAATTTAAGGAAGCTGAAATCGCAGCATTGTCACTAGAGCTGGATTATACATGGAAGCAATTATTGATTATAATAGCAAAACACTCTGTGTCTAGTAAATCAAAGGTCACTGTCAAATTTATTTTATAAAAATATAAAAAGAATTGATTTTACTGTTCAAAAAGTATCAGACATTCCTTCATATCTTTGCACTGGACCGTTAAAGCGACCTCTCTGGAGTGTGAGCGACAACTTGGAAAAATAGACATTCTAATCATCATGCCAGTCAAAAGAGGACTGGCATTAAAATTAGGGATGTTCCGATTCGATTATTTTAGAAACCGATTAATCCATCATTTGTATTACAGTAATCGATCTATATTAGATTATTAATCGATTAAAGTCTACTATGATTTATGAAAGTAGTTCTTTCTCATATTTTTAAGAATCTATATACAAATAGACAAAGACAAAACGATTAGGTACCATTTTCTCCTCTGTCTCTCAACCGATTTTCTTCATTTTTGTTTTGTTTAGTAGTTACTGACGACCTTCAGTGCAGAATGCTAATATTAATTAATAATATTGGTTCATTTATTAAGCAAAATATAAAAAAAATTCATTCTTTACGTCCATACAGTCAACGCCAAACAACTGTCAGTGCCGCCGCCAAGTCAAAACTCGAAACATTGAGTAATTATATATGGAGGGAGCGATCGTTAGATGCTGTTATATTCTTAGAGGATGTACTTCTGGAATAGTCAATGTAGTAGATCAATATTGATTTTTCGGAAACGTTGCAGGAACTGTCATATTAAATATTCTGTTTTTAATGTGAATTTAATTATTTAATTAATATATTATTATCACAACCTTCCCGAAGGTGTTGTGTAAAAATTTTCAGACAGCGGACAATAGAGGACAATTTTTGTAAAACATCATGGCTTACTAGATATTTTGAAAAAAAACGAAATTCTGTCGATTTAGTCAAATCCCTCTAGCTCCTTTGTTTTTGAATTTATAAAAAAAGTGTAAATATCAAAATCGAAGCAAATTGTATCCCGATTATGATTGTTATGTCCTCGTTTGCGTGACAGCTCCTATTTTCGAGATATGACACAAACTTATCTTTTTTTGAATGGAAACTATAGTTGACTATGACTTCAAAAAATCAAACATTTTTAGAGCTTTTCAAATATATAATACTCGATATAGTTATTCATAAAAATAACGGAGTTATGGATGCTTTTCTCTCTTATTTTCACTTTTAACGTAGTTAGCCATGAAATAGATTGATTCATTAATAACTATTCCAAAAAACATTCAACGATTTTTTTATTAGGTATATCAGATATAATGAAAAAACTAAATAAGTAGGTACTTACTAAAAACTTAAGAAAGTAAAGTACATAATAATGGTTACAATTTATGTTCGAAAAGCCCAACATTGTTATTAGACAAAAATTGCATCTTTTTAAGATTGACATTACCGCTTTCCTTACAGAACACCTATCAGTTTCTTCAATTGCTTGTAATACCGCCTCCCTTTGGTCACCAATTGTGTCATACTTTCTTTTGTATACTTTGTTTTTGAGCGCACCCCATAAATAGAAGTGTAGCACTGCCAAATCGGGAGACGAGTTATGAGCCGGTGCTCCATCATGTTGGAACTACTCAATTTCTAAACGAGTTCTCAAATTCAAATTATGCAACAAGTCTTGAAAAGTGTATTGCAAGAAATGCAAGTAGCGCTCCCCAGTAAGTGACTCGTCATAGATAAAAGGCCCCAGAATAGTAGACCCTATGATACCACACCAAACCTTAAAACCAAATTTTATTTGGGGTCGTCTTTGTTTTACACGGAAAGGGTTTTCTTTACCCCAGGTGTGCTCATTGTGTCTGTTGAATATACCGCAGTTAGTAAATCTAGTTTCATCTGACCATATCACCTTTAATGGAAACTGTGGATTGTCAAGGCACATGTCTCTTAACCAAAAATACAAAATACGTCAATGTTTGTCACCAGCATGCAAAGTTTGAGAAACTGAAAGTTTGTACGGGTGTAACTTGTGCGCTTTCAGTACCTTAACTACAGTTCGTTGAGATGTGCCAGCTTCTGCCGCAATCTCACGAGTTGATGCAGACGGACTTTGATTTACCATTGCCAAAACATTTATTTGTGCTGCTTCGTTAATTTGATTACGTTCCTTTGGTGGTTTAGTGAAAGATCCATATCTGCGTAAACTATCGTAAAGCCTCTTAAATGTACATAGAGCAGGTTGACGAGGATTAAAATATCTATTAAAGTATTCTTCAGCTGCACGAACTGAATTTTTATAGCATATGATATAACATTCCACCATATTCAGTTTTTCTGCGTTAGAATATTCCATTTTATCACGAAAACTTGTCAATATCGACTGTCCGTTCAGCACTATCAAAGTGAAAACAATCTTTTACATGGCTACCTACGCTAAAAGTAAAAATAAGAGAGAAAAGCATCTATAACTCCGTTATTTTTATGAATAACTATATCGAGTATTATATCGGTGAAAAGCTCTAAAAATGTCTCAATTTTTGAGGTGATAGCCCACTATGGTTTCCATTGAAAAAAAGATAAACTTGTGTCATATCTCAAAAACGAGAGCTGTCACGCAAACGAGGACATGACAATCATATTCGGGATACAATTCCCTTCAATATTGATATTTACATTTTTTTATAAAATCAAAAACAAAGGAGCTAGAGGGATTTGACTAAATCGACAGAATTTTGTTTTTTCAAAATATCTAGTAAGCAATGACTTTTTACAAAAATCCGAAAGTGTCATTAAATTGGGACAGTTAATCTGCAAATCTTTCTCAATTTAGCCATTGCCCTATCTCCGCTAGTTTCTGAGATCCCCATACTGATCATCAAAAAAAAGTCACCCTGTATATTTTTGGAGACGTATATAAACTGTTAATATTGTTATAACTTTTATTTTACGCGGACAAAATAAACTAATTTAGCAAGTTAATAAACTGTAAGAACCATTCAAGTAAACAAGGCCGACATAAAAAGGTATTTCCTTAAAGTACGATTGATGGTAAAAACATGTGTCAAACAATTGTAAGGGTATATAAAAGCTGACTGACACTCAGGAGAGAGTTCGGTAGATAGCATCGTAGCAATTGTCTGTTCCAGTGTAAGTCATCTTTGAAGAAAATATTTTGATTACGTATAATATGATTTATTTCGGTGAGAACAAAGACATTTATATTTAGTGTAAAATCTTGCGTGGAATTTACAGAAAATTTATAACATTATAGTGTATAAATGTTGTCTATTGGTTCCTGTAAAATATACTAGAGTATCGCCCACGTAGCAGTACCAATAAATAAAACTATTCGATAAAGGATGTTTAAAAATTTTATTCTCTAGGACGTACGCACTTTTGCCAGTGATTATACAACAAACTACCGTCAGTATTTGTGACTAAACATTGTACAATATCGCAATTTAACGTATTTTTTGATTGCAGCCTTTGATGAATTCCCAGTATACGCAAAACAATCATGGTTTTACAAACAAATTGAAACTTTTCACTCAGTTCATAAAGCTGCTGCGCATTGCAGCGGCTCGTAAATTTCAGTGGAAAACAACGGATATTATATATTTCTACCTGATTTCCGAAGTGTGTGGAAAACTTCACATATCAGAAGCGGGATAAATAACGTTTCAGTTGGGATAACGGCGCGCGGAAATTCACAAGCACAAACTTTTTGTTAAATTACGTTTTTAGTTAGCTGGGAATCGAAAAATATACCACTGTTGTGGAAGTTATAACGCGTCGTCCCCAAAACGGCCTTTTGGTGCCGTTTCCATTGATTTATTAGGTTAATTAGACCAGTCAACTATGCGGATCCCTAATGTTGGCTCAAAAAACGGTAATCGAATATTCGTTTTATACGACCCGGGAGATACGGTTTTATCATGGCTGTCATTTATCACTTTGGAATTTTCATAGTTGACACACCATAAAAATCTGTTTACTTCTATTTATGATGGACACTTCAAACAAAATATGACATTAATTATCATGTAACAAATAAAAAAAAACATATGAACGTCAGTATGAGTATTAGCATGAATTTAATGAGGTTTTTCATGAAAAATGATGTTTGTGGTTGTGTACATATGACATCATTCAGTTGGAATAAAGCACTACTATATTTTCTGTCATCTGTCAGTCGTAATTCAATATGGCGGTGTGAAATTTTGACTAGTTGGATTTCTATACAAAAAATATGAATTCAGCTGTTTTGATGTGAAGCATCTTATGCGGACACCGGTTGTCCATGTGGCGAACCTTCTCTGTGCCCTTGTAGATATGCGTTTCCCTTGTCTCTCGACACGGTGATCCCTATTCTCTTTCACCCTATATTTATATCCTATGAATACAGGGTGGAACAGCCAAATGAAATAAATTCGATAACAAATAAAGTAGGACGTGTTGGGAAAAACGCTTGGAAAGCTCGATTTGTATTTTTAAATGCGCACTTTTTCAAGAAAAAATTATATAGGGTGTGCAATGTGACAGTGGCCAATACTAATTTTTTTATTTTAAATGTAAGCCCCTGTATATTATTTATTTTTTGGAATCTCCAGAAAATTCTAGACATAATTCACGTACATTGTCCTACACCTATCTTCAACTGTTTCGGAAATATTAAGTGTTTTCTGATTTATTACAAAAATTAACAATAAAAAAAGAAAATTATTTTATTTTACAAATTTGCGAGATTAAACTAAAAACTTGATAAGGAATTCTTAATAATATCAAAAAAACCTCTTGGCAATTTGCTAATCTGGTATAGAAATGTCTTCTAACGTTACTCAATATCTTAGGCGTGACTAATCTAATCGCAAACATGATTCGTCTTTTTAGGTCATCCAAGTTGAGGGGTTTAGTTTTGTATACAGTACTTTTGACATACCGACAAAAAGTAGTTCATCGGAGTTAAATCAGGAGATCGTGCTAGTCATACTATTTATTGATCCGCGCCTCCCAATCCACCAATAATTTCGAAAATTGGTTCAGGTACTGCCGGACATTGATTTCGTTTGGGGCGGTGCTCCATCTTGCTGAAACCATTTTGTATTGGCAGGAGCTTGTGACTTTACTAGATTAGGATATAAGTTTGTCAAAGTTGGCACACCATTATTTTACATCACTTCTAAATATTTATCTCCATTGAAATTGCCATCAATGAAACAGGACCTACGGTATAATTTCTAACAATTCCTGTCCAAACATTAACTTGTTAACTCAGGATATTGTGTATGTTTCTTTGTTATCTAGGGAGTCTTCTCATAAGACCAATAGCCGCAATTTTGACGATTATGTGCTCTCATCAGAAAACAAAACATCCTCTAATTGGATCACGTTGTTTTCTAACCTCACCATCATTTGTTCACAGAAACGCGTTCTCCTATCGAAATCGTCTTCCATGTGCTTCTGAATAGGCATCATTTTTATAGGGATGCATTTTACTTCCCTTTTCGACAAGAATTATGTAGATTTTCTTGAAACTCAAGTATAACATCTAATTTTGTATTATCACGTAGATCAAGAGGCATATGGTCCGACGACCGAGTAGGCCATTGCCTAATTCATATATTGCGAGGTAGATCGAAACCCACAGGTTCCTCATGGATGCTTACATAGTCGAGTAACTCTGGAGAGGCATCCTCCCTCCAACCTGCATTCCATTCTCGGAGACCCTTGAAATCACTTTCATGCAACGCTTTCGCAGTCCTGATTGTTGGATGTCTGGATTTCAGTCTGATGAGGCAAGCAGTTGGTATATGCTCATGGATAGGCAACTCCGGGAAATCCACTATTTTCTCGTATTCTTGTAGGAGAGCTTCTTTTCGTCGGATATTTGGCGGCATAATATGGCTGAGTGAGTGTTGGGAGCCAGTAAGTTGGTGTAGATTATGCATGCGTATCATGCATGCTCCTGCGGAGCTGAACATCAACTTTTCAGACATGGTGGCTGTTCATCCATACTGGAGCACCATACTCAGCCGCGCTGAAAACGAGACCCATTGCCGAACCTCGTAAGGTATCGGCAGTTGCTCCCGATGAGGTTCCACAGAGCTTTTCCAGAATGTTATTCCTCGTTTGAATTTTTGCAGCCGTGTTCTCTATATGTTTCTTAAAAGAGAGCGTTCTGTCCAGTGTAATACCCAGGTATTTTGGGTTCGGATTGTACCTAAGGCGTTCACCATTCCAGAATATTTCAGGCTCTTGATTAGCCTATTTATTATTTAAGTGAAAAAAAGGAACACTCTGTTTTGCTGGGACTTGGAACTAGTCTCCATTTTTTATAATAAACATCCAACGTTTTGAGATCTTTTTCTAACATTCTCTTTGCTGCATCAAAAGATTTAACTTTCACCGCTATAGCCAGATCATCGTCGTACGCAAATGTATGTGCAGTCGTCGCAGGACGATCAGCGTGTATAAATTAAAAAGGACAGGAGCAATTACGGAGCCCTGAGGAAGGCCATTATTTAGAATTCTCTGTTTGCTGGCTTTGCCGTTCATGACCACTCGGAATTTTCAATCAGAAAGCATGCTATTCAAGAGCCTTCCAAGTTTTTTGGTACTTTGGTAATTACTTAAGATATCGAGGAGCCATCAAATTATCATAGAAAATGTAAAATAAAACGTGTAGATTTATGATTCCTAGCCATATATTAAAACCTCACCTCACTTGATGGCGCACCTCACAAATTCTTAATGGATTTTGATCAGTATAATATAATGTTGTGTCTGTTAAATACCCCACAATTTGTTAATTTGCTTTCATCAGACCACCAGAAAATTCAGGATTTTCTTTACATTTTTGTACGACCCAATTGGGGACAATCTTGTCCTTTCTAAATCACCACCTTAAAGTCCTTGACTAATACGTTCTACATATGGACAATACCTGTACTTTTTAAGAATTCTCTGAGCAGTCGATTTAGACACTTTAATATTATTTCCCGTTTGAGGATAAGAAATGGTAAAACAAGATTTTCAGTACTATTTTTATTACGCATTCTGTTTCGATGAGGTTTCTTAAGGAACCATAGGAAATTCAATTATTTCAAATCATTCTGAAGATCGAGAAGGATGGTTGCGATCTATTCGGGGTTTCTATGACAGCTCGTTCAAAGTTAGCACAATATGAAGCAATCAAACATATCCACTTTTTCCAAATTTGAATACCTTTCTATATTTGATATAATTGATAAAATGCTCTAATAACTATGTTACTTGAAAAATATCACATTTATTTTGAAAAATATTAATCCTTATCAGGTAGAACCAAATAAATAATAACGTTTTGACAGGGAGATATTTAGCAATGAGAACAAACCCTGTGCATTGTGTTTCACAGCCAAATAAGTGAATAACTTTTTTTAAATAATTTATATTTTCTGTCATCTAAAGATATTGTTATAAAAATGTATCCAGTCCGTCCCTGGTTTCATTCCGATGAGACATCAATTGTTATGTTAATAAAAAGTTATAATTGGAATTTTCGAAATGGGGCTAAACAGTATTTTCGACGCTGGCCAGGAAAAGGTAGTACCATCGAGAACGGCAAATTAACCTATATAAAGAGACAATAATTTCTGCAGTTAGTTTTATTGCGTGCAAATTATTTCGTTGTTATGATGAATAAAAGTTTGTAGAAAGTGGCAGTGAATATTAGTTTTTTAAATTAATTAATTGAACCCACGGAGTTTATTACAATATGGTTGAAACGCCCATTTTATGTGCTATTCACTATAGTATAAATCCAATATGGCGGCCTTAAGCAATAACAAAATTGACTATGGTTGCCTAAATCTAGAATGTTTATTTTTTTTATGAAATTTGTTATAAAATGGCGAATATATTGCAATTTTTCGAAAGTTTTTATAACTCTGTATATTTATATACAGGGTGAGTTTGTTTTATGATCAGTATGGGGATCTCGGAAACAAGCGGAGATAGAGCAATGGTTAAATTGGGAATGATTTGCAGTTTTACTGGCCTAATTTAATGACACTTTCGGATTTTTGTAAAAAAAGTCATGGCTTACTAGATATTTTGAAAAAACGAAATTCTGTCGATTTAGTCAAATCCTTTGTTTTTGATTTTATAAAAAAAGTGTAAATATCAAAACTGTATCCCGAATATGATTGTCATGTCCTCGTTTGCGTCACAGCTCTCGTTTTCGAGATATGACACAAACTTATCTTTTATTGAATGGAAACCATAGTTGGCTATGACCTCAAAAAATCGGACATTTTTAGAGCTTTTTAACGATATAATACTCGATATAGTTATTAATATATTAATAACGGAGTTATGGATGCTTTTCTTTCTTATTTTCACTTTTAACGTAGGTAGTCATGAAAAAGATTGTTTTCACTTTGACGTTTTCTCATTTTAGAGTAATTCCATTAGTAGTGCTGAACTGACAGTCGATATTGATAAGTTTTTGTGATAAAATGGAATATTCTAACGATAAAAAAATGAATATTGTGGAATGTTATATCGTATGCAATAAAAATTCAGTTCGTGCAGCTGAGGAATACTTTCATAGATATTTTAATTGTCGTCAACCTGCTCTATGTACATTTAAGAGACTTTACGATAGTTTACGCAGATATAGATCTATTACTAAACCACCAAAGGAACGTAATCAGATTAACGAAGCAGCTCAAATAAATGTTTTGGAAATGGTACATCAAAATCCATCTGCATCAACTCATGAGATTGCGGCAGAAGCTGGCACACCTCAACGAACTGTAGTTAAGGTACTGAGAGCGCACAAGTTCCACCCGTACAAACTTTCAGTTTCTCAAACTTTGCATGCTGGTGACGAACATCGACGTATTTTGTTTTGTACTAGGTTTAGAGACATGTGCCTTGACAATCCACAGTTTCCATTAAAGGTGTTATGGTCAGATGAAATTACATTTACTAACTTCGGTATAATCAATAGACACAATGAGCATATCTGGGCTAAAGAAAACCCTTTCCATGTAGAACAAAGACGACCCCAGATAAAATTTGGTTTTAATGTTTGGTGTGGTATCATAGGGTCTACTATTCTGGGGCCTTTTATCTATGACGAATCACTTACTGGGGAGCACTACTTGCATTTCTTGTAATACACTTTTCAAGACATGTTGCATAATTTTAATTTGAGAAATCGTTTAGAAATTGAGTGGTTTTAACACGATGGAGCACCTGCTCATAACTCGTTATTAGTAAGAAAATTCTTACATAATATTCGTCTATCCAAACTCTTGGATATGACGAAATGGCTCACGCGAATGGCCAGCCCGGTCTTCCGATTTGACAGTTATAGACTTCTATTTATGGGGTGCGCTAAAAAAGAAAGTATCAGACAGTTGGTGACATAAGGGAGGCGGTATTACAAGCAATTGAAGAAATTGATAGGCGATCTGCGAGGAAAGCGGTAATGTCAATCTTAAAAAGATGCAATTTTTGTCTAAATAACTATGGTGGATTTTTCGAAAATAAATTGTAACCATATTTATGTACTTTAATATCTTAATTTTTTAGTCAGTACCTACTTATTTAGTTTTTTCGTTATATCTGATATACATAATAAAAAAATCGTTTCATGTTATTTGGAATAGTTATTAATAAATCAATCTATTTCATGGCTAACTACGTTAAAAGGAAAAATAAGAGAGAAAAGCATCCATAACTCCGTTATTTTTATGAATAACTATATCGAGTATTAAATCGTTGAAAAGCTTTAAAAATGTCCGATTTTTTCAGGTCATAGCCAACTATGGTTTCTATTCAAAAAAATATAAGTTTGTGTCATATCTCGAAAGCGAGAGCTGTCACGCAAACGAGGACCTGACAATCATATTCGGGATACAATTCCCTTCAATTTTGATATTTTCACTTTTTTATAAAATCAAAAACAAAGGAGCTAGGAGGATTTGACTAAATCGACAGAATTTGTTTTTTTCAAAATATCTAAAGCCATGACTTTTTACTAAAATCCGAAAGTGTCATAAAATTGGGCCAGTTAAACTGCAAATCCTTCCCAATTTAACCATTGTATCTGCGCTAGTTTCCGAGATCTCCATACTGATCATCAAAAAAACTCACCCTGTATATTTAATTTTGATATAGCACAGGATTGGATTTGGAATAGCGTAAGTTTTTCTCATCTCTTGATTTTTGGGAAATCCACATGTTTGTTGTTGTAGGAACAAACAAATACAAACACATTCGGCAACTCCGTACTAAATATTCGCACAGCTGCTTTGCACAGTGCGAAACTTCGTCTGTGAACATTCCATCTGTCCAAATTAAAAACCACCCAGCAACAAAGAACCCCGATCAAGCTCTTAATGCATGCAAACGGCTGATCTTTCCTGCTCCACGTAATCGTGATCCATTCACTTAACCCCAAAAAGACGATATTATTGGCGGGCGATTCCGGCTTAAGTTTCCTTGGCATTCTTGGCATCGTCGGCACCTGCAGAAGTGCATAAATCAAATTTTCAATTAGACCAGACTCCGCGATAATGGCTGCGACATTCGACGCGCTCTCGCCGACAAAAAGGCGAAAAAATAGAACCGAAAGAATGGAAAAATCAACGAGTAACTGGTGTTAGTATAAAGCAGAACAGACCACAAAACACGAGCCAAAATTTTTCGTCGTATAATATGACGTTGTGCACTACCGTGTAATGGAATTAGTTCCTATAAATTTAGTTGACAGTTTTCTTTTTGGCTACGATCTTTTCTATTTTACGTATTATGCAGTGTTTCGCTTGTAGAGGGATCTCGTTGGAAATATATGACCCAAATGCGAGAAATGTAATATTCCAGATTTATGATCTGAACAGAAAATTCACTTATTGTAATTGCAATAACTTTTTAGTTCGGAAAATAGCGCATTTTTTGTGCTAGTTGCTCTAAATGTCTATAAAACTGATAATGAAGCTAAAGGCGACGTCCAAATATTCCAATATTATCAACATCGATCTGATATAATCAAAAAATATTTGTTAAAACATTTTATAGAAAATTAAATACACTATTTAGCTTTGCGATAATGCTAAAATTGACAAAAATAGCTCAATATTATTAAAAAAAAATGAGTTCAAAAAAATTCAAAGATTAGGTTATCTTTGAGGAAGTCCACAGGAAAAAGTCTAACAGAGTTAAACCCATAGATAAAAGATTGTATATGTATATAGATGGGAAACTTTCCGTGCAAAACGCGTTCACTAGATTACAGCGCTCAAGTGAGTGGTTGAAAAAATATACAAGGCGGGAAAATTAAATACGGATTAGCATTAAATACATTGTATTTTTTTAATTCTTAGTCATCCTGATTTCTGACTACATCTTTTACCAAGATGCAATCAGAAATGCAGGATGACTAATTATTATGTTTAAAATGTTATAAAAGGAAAGGAAATACAATAGTAAACAATTTTTATTGAAGGTTACATAGTTTGTCTTATTCCAATCGAACTTTTTTTATTCATCTATGATCTTGCCTTTAACAGTTCTTAGAAGATGAGATGGCCTCCTGATATCCTGATATAAATATATTTATATAATAAAAATATAATTAAATTCTAGTAATATTTTTACCTCTTATATTTTTTGCTGTTGATATATTTCCATGTTCAAAATTAGCAGCAGGTGGTGTTGCAACAGATAAATCTAAGCAAATATTATCCTTTTCACTTTCCAAATCCAGGTTAACATTCTCCTTAGTTTTCTCATCTAAGAAATTTTACAATAATGTACTGTATTGACATCAAAACTATAATGAAATAAATTACATACCATTATTATGAAATAATGAAGGAATGGCACCAAATTTCAAGTTCGATTTCCTTCTTTTTAAGCCCCAACAAATCTTGCTCTGTAAGACATCCTAATTTGTTGGGGCGTTTTGTTCAACAGTTTACTGCTATTAATCTGGTTGACCCAAATTTGAAGTAGCTGCAAATATATTTCTTTTATTATACAAAATATAAATATTATTTAGTAAATACAGTTACATATTTTCATATAATTATTTTATTTACCTCAGTTTCTTTTGGGAACCGATGCATCACTGTATTGAAACTAGTATTTCCACAAAAAGGAACACAGCAATAGATTACCATGATTTCAATGAATACAAAATAAAATGAAATTTGAGAGCATCAACTTAACTTACAACAATTCACAATTCAATAAACAGAAATTAAAAATTGAGAAAATAAAACAACACGGAACAAGTTTACCTACACTTTCACAAAACAATAGTTTCTTTATTTCTAAATGTCCTTTATTGGTCTATATAAAAGTAAGAGATAAATATATTCATGGACACAATCCACGCAACCATTAATAACAGAAAACTTATTTTATTTGTCAAATAGTAGCGACAGGTTTTTGACAAAGATCGATATAATTGGGGGTATATCTGTCTTTATCAACCGACTGGTTGAAACTCTGAACGGACAATTCCTATATAGTTACCCGTGCATGGTTAAATCACAGGACCTAGGCGGCCAACTGATGTCTCCTGTTGTTAAAATAACACTTCAGAGAAATTATATAGCCCAAGTACTCTACAAGGGTGGTCCTAAAGTATGGAAACATCTGAATAACTCATCAGGAATGTTTTTGAAAAATGATAAATACAAAAGTTTTAACATTTCCCATGCTATTTAATGGGGACTTTGACCTTGACCATATACTAGTCGGCCATATCAAGGTCAAATGCATTTTTTTCAAATAAGAATCCAATTTTTTTTTTCAGGTTAAGAAAGAGTGGAAAATTTTGCTAAAATGATCTTGACTGTTGCCACGACCAAGCTTAAATATATTTTTTCAGATGTATTTGTAGGGGACGAATTTTACTAAACCAAAAATGAGAGTTCCCAATTGAAAACATCTATTTGATCTTGGTTGTGGTTCTAGTTTGTAAAAATGAATTTGACCTTGGTAGGACCCTCAAGCTTGCGATCAAGGTCAACTCAGGGTCAAAGTCATGTTTTGTCATCCAATACTGCGCCTTTATAAATGAATAATAAAAATTGGGAGTTCTCGTTTGTAAAAATTTGACCTGTGTAGTTTTCAAGGTCATGGTCAAGGTCAGGTCCAAGGATATTTTGGACGTAAAATTATCCGGTCTTTCAAAATCTGCAATAGAAATAATTTTAGCAGAGCTATAAACTTATTGATAAAACGAGGAGTCTGGCGTTTTCGCGTGTGACGTCATTCAGACACAGTAAACAAAAAATTATTGAAACATATTAGATATGAATATTAAGGAATGAAAAAATGTACGGACGGTTAATAAACAATAATACCCCCACAAATAATCTTATTAGAATTTTTCCATGTTTTATGTTTTTGTTAATTAACAAGATTTTTTTAAATATAATGTTAACAAAAAACCGTTAGTAATTATTAAACTAAAAAGTTCACATTACTTTGCATCTTACAGTTGTTCTAAAGATGTGAAAAAATAGATTTCCGTAGGAAGCATTCCATTTTTTTATTTTTTCACTCATTTATCAACCATTTACTGCATAGAAAATTGAATAATAACAATAAAGCTTTTTTAACAAT
Organism: Octodonta nipae; assembly: GCA_034190945.1. Classification (NCBI taxonomy): domain Eukaryota; kingdom Metazoa; phylum Arthropoda; class Insecta; order Coleoptera; family Chrysomelidae; genus Octodonta; species Octodonta nipae. Next base: position 148,607,878 of record CM067218.1, read on the forward strand.
TTTTTTTCAAAAATCGTAATTATTTCTTTTTTCATCATTAAGCGTCCTCTGAAATTTTTTTTAATATTATGCTTCTATTATTTAAACAATTTTTATAAACAAATGCGTTATTTCTGAGATAATGAAATTTTTTTTTCATGATGCGAAAGATAAAAAAATAATAAATATTAAAAATTACTAGTTAAAAATGTATTTGTTAATTAAGTTTTTTTTTGTAATTTATTATTAATATTAAAGAATACTTTTTTGTAAATATCATGATTTCTATTGTCCTAAGTAAAAACAACTATGTAAAAGTGTTTTTCTCATATCTATAATAGTTTAAAAGTTATTTTTATTTAAAATTTTCTAAAAAATTGACCATTTTTTTTTATAAATCATGCCATACATAGTTGTTTCTATTTACATTAGCAGTTAAAAAATTAAAACATAAAAGTTTATTTGTTTGTACAACAAATTCTTTATTAAATAAATAAATTACATGTTAATAAAAAATATTTTTCCTTAGGAATATGAAAGGAAAATATAAATCATTATTTTTAAGCATTTTTAAGGAATTATTTTTTTTAGAAACGATTTTTTCAAGAATCATAATATTTTTTGATCCTTCGAATCATGAACAAAAAAATTCATTATCTGATTGTTTATAACAATTTTTTAACCAATAGTAGTAAAGAAATTACAAAATATTTTCAGGTGGCTTTTAATGATATAAAAGAAAGTATTAAGATTTAAAAAAATTACAAACGCTTTATTGTTATTACCTATTCTTTTTTCAATACAGTAGATTGTTGATAAATAAGTGGAAAATTAAAAATTTTAAATTTTTACAAAGGGAATCTATTTTTTCTCCTCTCTAGAACAACTTTAGGAAGCAAAAAAATTGAGCTTTATTGTTTAATAGTTACTAAGGTTTTTGTGTGAACTTTCCATTTAAAAAATATTGTTAATTAACAAATGCATAAAACATGAAAAATTCAAATAATTTGTTTTGTGCCCAGGTTATTGTTTATTAACCTATTACAAATATACGTAAATTTTTTCATTCAATTCAAGTCAATTCAATTCAATAGCTTTATTCACAAACAAACAAAAGATCCATTCGAATTAAAAATTAAAAAATATATCCATTGCTGAATGATGAGTGCTTCCATTATACATTAAATGCCTATTGCATATCAAATAGAAGGTCACGCACAGTACAAAAGACAAACAAATATAAGTAAAAATTTAAATATATAGAGACAAAAATTATATAGGTTATGAACAAGAAAAATTCAGCAACATTGTAATAATTTTTTTGCCAAGAGAAATGTTTTCAATGTTTCTTTAAAGGTGAACATATTTTTGGCTTCCTTGATATTATTTGGTAAGGGATTTTATATTTTGCAAATACTGGAGATAATACTTTTTTGGTTTAAAGATGTTGAATGCTGATCTACCACTAAAGAAGAATAACGCTTGCATGCCAGTTCCAGAAAAACATGCTCTAAGAATATATCTAATGATCGCTCCCTCCATATATAATTACTCAATGTTTTGAGTTTTGACCGTCTGGCGGCGGCGGCACTGTCAGTTGTTTGGCGTTGACAGTATGGACGTAAATAATAAATTTTTAATATATTTTATTTAATGAATGAACCAATATTATAAATTAATATTAGCATTTTGCACTGAAGGTGGTTAGTAAATACTAAACAAAACAAAAATGACAAAAATCGGTTGAGAGACAGAGGAGAAAATGGTACCTAATCGTTTTGCCTTTGCCTTTTTATATATAGATGTATAATACAAAATGTAATAAAACCCATTATTTATCACTAGGTTTGAAAAATCCTGTATAGGAATGTAAGAAAACTTTAACGGCGTTTTGTAGTTTACTAAATTTCATAGAAAACATTCTCATCATTTTACCACCAAATTCATGCAGAAGATCAACCAATTGTTTCACTCTAATCGCAATGATTCCTTCATCCTTCTCTCATAATTCCTCATCGAACGCCAGGGCCCCGCCAGGAGTGAAGTCATACGGAAAACGATGGCTCATTCTCAGCACCCGAGCCCTTTTATCTATCGTCCCAGTTTCCACTTTAGTCGTCTTCAAAAATACATCAGACATCGCAGCCGAGCACGAAGGAAACGAACATACTTTTCAACTAAGATTAATGATTTGTTTACAGTGTGCAAAAGGACGATACAGATCCGCTTATGCGAGTGTCTTTATCAAGCCCGTGCGAAGGCAAACGGACGGCCGACTAAACAAATTCCTATCAAAGGAGCACTCAGAGTATGCAGCTTTGTGCCGAGCATTGCGAGTCCGTCGTACGTCTATGCTAATGAGGATCTCATTTGCTGGAGTGCCTCGGATTTTCGGTAGCTCCGGTAGAATACAAGAACATAATAGGTCGGGTAACGAACGAAAGAATAATGATGCTGGCATTAAAAAGTAAATAAGGTTTAAGTAGTGTTTGAAAAAGATTTCTTCCACGGCTTGGATTACTGAAGGAGCTCATAATGCAGCCTGCATCTTCAAGTGAATTTTCTCGTAACTGCAAAATAGAGTAAAGGTACATAAGGCATGCACTGAAAAATAATTTTCTATCTGTGATTCACTTGTTTGTTACTCTTCTTATACAGAGCATTCATTCGTAACCGTTCATATTAGGATTTCTCGTTATTTGAATATTTCCAGTGACGTTAGCAGTGTTACGCCCGGAATGCATAATTTCTCCAATATTTTAGCAATATGGTGGTGGTCTTATATCAAGAATGAACTATGGCATTTGTATGACCCTATATTTATATTTAATCTGATGGAAAAACTCCTGCTCACGTCAAGGCATCGATAGAATGAGATGGTAGATGTTTGATTCTGGTACCTCGTTCCAAGCAACTTGAACTTCGTGCATTTAAAATACCAAAGTCTATGGAAGATAATAATATCCTACACATGTGCGATGGGTTTAGATCTTGTGAACCGAATTACCAAGGCAAAATGTTGATGCGTTCGTTTTGGAGCAAGTCAGTAGTTTGACTTGTTGATGGCCATCTAGATAAGGTATTGAAGTAGTTTGTAGGTCATCATCAAAATAAAGCGCAGCTACTGCACTGACTCAACAGCATATCTGACAGCAGCACACTGAATATGACATTATAAGATTCTGCCTACAATGTGCCAATCTCTGCACTAGTTCAAACGTTGATAATAGTGGTTCAATGTGGTTACAGTGTACGTGTAATAACGGATCTTCTTTTCTCTTAATCCATTCGTCAGTTATTTGCAGCCTAGTAGCAAAATGGTCTCGCAAACATTGTTAATCAATTGATCTTCTTCTTGTTTATCTACCTTCTTCTGTTCTAACATAAGACCCTTTGCAATACAATTTACACGACGCGACGGCCAATGTCGTTATAGGACAGAGCAACACCTTGACAGACAACAAGGTATGTAGGGAATCTTTTATGAAGAAGTGTCATTTTAAAATAATTTTTGTGCCTACAAAGATATGAATGTTATTTTGGACAGTTATGAAGTAACAATTTCTAAAGTTACTAAATGTCCTACATGTCCTACATACTTGCAACTTCATTACCTCTCTAGAATTATACATATAAACATCTGAATTATACATATTTTTTAAACAAATATATCAATAATAAAAATAAACGAAGTAAACGAAACTAAAGCATAATATTATTTACTGTAAATGTATTTTTTGTATAACAAATAATTAAATAAATAAATGGTTTGGTTGGGCTCCAACAAGAAACAGGAATTGTCAAAATTTACTGTAGATCTGGCCAAAAATTCCTAAAGTATTGTTTTGAATTGAGCGTTAAAAAGAACCGACTTCAGCTGACTTAAAATAAAAACTGTTTAGAAACTATATGCAATCAATCACTATTTTCAGACATATGTTTTTTTACACAATTATAGAATTTAATTGGGCAGTTTTTGAGGCCATAAATACAATAATACGACTGGTATTAACGAGGATACGGCCTATTTTTAACTGACTTCAAAAAAGGAGGAGGTTCTTAATTTGGTTGTATTTTTGTTGTTACCTCAGTACTGTGGCAACTATGAACGGATTTCGATCTTTTTTTTATAGAATATGCTTCTAAATTGGTACCATATTTTTTTAAAAAAATTTCAATGACAGAATGGTCCATTTTGCAAAAATCTGAAAAATCTTGTAGCCCACTTCTTAATATATGGTGAATTCGCTAGTTTAAAATTTTTTAGTTATTCGAAATCTAGAATGAAATTAATTGAAAATAGATTGAAATTTCATCAATAATGATATGGAATAGTCCATTTTGTAAAAAATCTTTTAACCGACCTCTTAATCATCATAGGCAGCTATAATCAACCAATTTTTCATGGTGTAGCCACCCTGAAGAATTGAAAGATTGCAGAGGAACTTGAAGAGCTGTGGAAATGGAGATCGTAAGGTCTTGAGAAGAGACGAAGAAGAAGAAGAGCTGAAGATCTGTGAGAAGGACTGAAGGACTGTATTGAAGAGAATTGAAGATTGGTGGGTAAATGCTCGGTTTTACTAACTGAATTGAAGAAAAAGAAGAAGTGTAGGACTAAAGAGTTGAGGAACTGGCTCGAAGGATTGAGAAGATGAACATAATTTTGGCAGTTTTTATCGGGAACTCAAAGCTAAAGGTTGAGGAATTGGCCTTTGTATAACTAGACTCGTAACGGAATGTATTAATGAAGCGAAAGCTGAAGAGCTGATAGGAGACACTTAAGGTCTTGATGGAACAGATAAAGAGCTTAAGTTCTTTTCGTAAGAAGAATTGTCTCGAAGGATTGAGAAGACGAAGAATATTTTAGAATTTAAAGGGATATGAGGCATACCTTACCACGCTGCCTCAGTGCGGGTTGGTAAGGGGCAAATGTCTATTTCCCTGATTTTTGCCATTTACGTCAGAGACGACTGTACCCCCGGAATTGTGAAATCGTAATATATCATAATATATGATGGTAGTTGGCATTTTTGTTGTTCTCATTCCAAATCTAGAATGAGATTAATTGAAAATAGATTGGAATTTTATCAAAATATTTCCAGATGAGTGGAGTGGTGTGGAGAGAAATTGTAGTAAAAAGCTAGAAAAAAAAACATATTGTAAAATCCACAAGCAATGGATTACATTACATTACATATTATAGTTGAAAGATAGGGTGGAGTAGAACATATATCATACAAGTTGTTTCAAAAAATGGCAAAAGAATGTTATGTGAGGTGGCCCCTTAGCAGTTACGAATAAAGAATGGTTGGGGCATAGGGAGTATAGGGTGGAATTATTGTTTAACAGGGTGGTTCAAAAAATGTTAAATTGGGTTAATATTGTCAGGTGCATATACAGGGTGGTGACGTATATGCTGGAGTATAATTATAGTCATGCAGCTTGATTTAAAAAAAATGTTAGACTAAAAGTGCTGTATTTGTAGCCCATAGGCAGTTGCATAAGTAGAGTGGTGGCACTATAGGCTGGAGAAGAATTATAGTTATACAGGGTGATTAAAAAAAATGTAGAAAAAGAAATATTTCATTGGGTACCCTACAAGGTGTTGTATGTATACAATGGGTTGAATTATAGAGTAGAATAAAAATAAATTTATAGTAGGTGGTTAAAAAAAAATACAAAAAAGTGTTTAGATGGTGGTCCACAGGCAGTCACATATAAAGAATGGTTGGAAAGTAAAGTTTTATTGTTATACAGGATGGTTGGAATATAAAGTGTTATAGTTATAAAGTTATATTGAGAGACGTTGGAGTATATTATGAAGTGGAATTATTATAAATGTGTCTCAATAAATGTTAGAGAATTGAAATTAAACTGATTCATTTAGTCTCAGGATAAATTTATTTACATGCCCTATTTACATATACATATTCACATTTTTTCGAAACCTTGAATTTGCGAGGAAAGTTCTCTTTATAAAATCAGCGACTTTAATGCATAGTAAACAATAATAACACAAAAAAGAAAAAAATAATTCAATTGGATATTAAAAAGGAAAGATATTCTATGTTCTATAAGACTGCGTTTGAAGTAATATCAAATTAGATCTTTGGCTACTTCGCCAAACTGATGCGACCCTGGAAGGTCGACAGCTGGCCATAGCGAAATGGAATCATCACATTACGCAAGGTTATCGTGAAACCTTAGGATTGGACCCAGTGTCGCAACGTCTAGATGAAACTCAAAAGCAACACCAGGGGTAAAAGATCCATCAATATCAAATCAAATAGAAACAAATAGTGTTCATGACTAGAAAACCAGTCAAGTTCGTTTTCGGAGATTCGGCTTGTTTCGACTTTAGTTTGTCATCTTCCGTGATGGAAAGTAACCTGAAAGCAAACAGCAATGTTTGCTCAAATTGTCAAAATGCGAAAACACAATGGAGGAACGCATCGCCTTGAATTTTGAGTTTTGATGTTTGTTCTTTTCCAAAACATTCTAAAATATATGCATTTCTTAGGCTTGGCACCAACTTCAAACGCAATCTTATGGAAAATGGAATATCCAGTTGAATAATTTGTTACTTTATAGTGTCATTATTGTTACTATGCATTGAAGTCGATTTTTTTAAAAGCTATTTATCGAAGTAGATAGTTACGCTAAGTCTAACTTTAGATATCATTCATTTTTTCGAACTAAAATTCTGATGTTAAATTTCTGATAACTGAATATTCTGACGAACTCCCAAAATTCTAGAATTTGTCTTTGTGATTTATAAACTCACCAACATTATATGTGTATTTGAACTTTCTCTCCGGAACTAGGCCGAATTCATTTATATTTTTCCCTCTCAGAAAAAAACAATTTATTAATGCCAGCACGCTGTATCGAGAGCTCATTAACATCAATCAAGAGGAAGCTCTTGATTGGAAAACTCATTACGTACCGATTTAAATATTTCTGAATCGGTAAAAAGTAATGCCAATCAAAAGCTAGGGGGAAGGAAACTTTATTGAAAGGAATTCAATTCTCTGTTCTGTGTCTGATAAGTTCAATTAAAAAAATATCTGCAGATGACAAGACCAAGAGAAAACTCTTTCGCGATTTTCGTGAAGAGCGTTCTCTATTTCCTAACAAAATCCAGAAATTAATTAAGGGAAAAGAAAACGAGACGTGGGCGTAATTAATGAATGGACTTAGACAAGACGGGCGTAGAGGTTCTTCCAGTCTCGTCTGCTTTAATAAATAATGATCTCTGCAAAGACAAGTGTTTAGAAGAGCTGTGTGCTTGGACCAGGGAGTTTGTTTGAAGCGTCCCAATGTATATTAATTTTTTTCTTTACGTTATTTACTCCACAAATTAACTAAACTAGTTTGAGGCAGGATATTTAACTACAATTAGGTGGAAGAAGAAGATGAATGAAGTGGATATAGTTGAAATCCTTTAAAGAAATGAAGCTTTTGGTCATAAAAAATAGTAGAACAAAATCAGCATTGGGTTTATAAGTAAGTTAAAAAAGTCTTACAAACACAAAAGAGAAACAAATTACGGTTTAGGTGGTATATGGATTACAATAAGTACCTTATAAACCTACCTTTTTCTTTGTTTTGTAGTAATATTGTGCTTGCGATATGTACTGTTTTTAATACGTTGTCGATTCTTGTTAAGCGATTATTTGTTAAATTATCGATATGTTGTTATTAATGTTTAATTCGTTTGAAAATTTTGGGTTAGGTACCGTTTGACGTTTCACAGGTGATTCTGGATGAGCCAGAAGGTAGTATTTGTAGACGAATCGCAGAGATAAGAAGAGGAAGTAACATTGTTTCATGGTTTATTGATATCGAGCAGGGATTACGGAGTGTTGAATACCTTCGCGCATATCGAACATTTAGGAAATGCCGTTTATGTTGTTAACTTGTTGGTCTTGTTGGGGAATCGAGGGCGAAAGGATACCTAGGGTTACTCGTTTGAGGTTAAGTATAGCGTGCATTGGATTTTTGGTTTGGTGAGAGTGTAATCGGCTTTTATTGACAGTGAAAAAGGCGATCCAGTTAGTGGGATCATCCGGTTACGTTTTAAAAGTTTCCTTGGTTGATGGTTTATTGGTATTTTTGGATATAACGAAGTAAACTTTCATTTTGAGGTTCTAGGGCCAACCATTTTAGCGCACCTACGAGTGGAGAGATTATTCCTGAGGGTTTTCCGGTCCCCAAGGCCAAAGACATTAACATCTATCCCCGAAAGGCTCCTGGTGCTTCGCATTTTTGTTTAGGAAAAAAATAGTCCTGTTGACACCACACCTATCTTAGAGGTTTGGTGGCAGTTCGAGACAACTCCGAGGCGTTCTAGGTGCCACGAGGATTTCCAGTCGATTTAGGCCGCCTGTACCAGCTGTTGTGGAAATTTTTTCAAGGTAGAACTTCACGTTTCTATTTTCAAGATAAATGATTAACAACTAAAACGTTTTAACTTGTACAATTGCGAGATAACTGAGTGCATAAAGTGTGATACTAAATTGTGTTTAAATAATGATATCATTCGTTTTTTCATTTAATCGATTTCCAAATGTAAAACTGTCTCGTTATGGTGTGAAACGTTTCTCTCGATTTTTAGATAATTGAAGAAGTGTTTCAATGAATTAAGACAAATAATAATTTATTTCTTATTCTATAGAGACTTGCTGTAAAATCATGAATATATCTATGTAATATATTTTTTACTCATGTAAGAAGACGTACGAGCTCGAATTTTTTTTTTATGTAGTAAGAACTAGTCTATTTTAAATATATCTGAAAGAAATATTTTTATCACCTTTTTGATTTTGTTAACTACTAGGTTGGTTTAAAAAATGATTGAACATTTATATTTTATGTGACTATATTTTCGGGCATTTGTAGATTTGATATACAGGGAGAGTTAAAATGATTTCAACATATATTTAATTTTAATATTTTCTTTAAAATAAATAATAGTTGAAAAGTTATTCAACCTTATATTTTCTGTCACCATATTTTATATCTGTTGGATTTGATATACAGGGAAAGTTAAAACTATTTCAATATATATATTTGACGTGAAGATTATCTTCCATATATCTTGTTTTAAAAATATTAACTTAGTGGAGATTACTTAGATTTATTAACAGTTTTGAATAAATTCATATTCTGCAGTTTCATATAAAACGTTGGTAGTAGTTTCTTTGGTTTTATACTTAATATGTCATATTGGAAGTTGTACCCATAGATAAGAGATTTATATGCAAAACACGTTCACTAGATTATAGCGCTCAAGTGAGTGGTTGAAAAAATATACAAGGCGGGAAAATTCAATACGGATTAACATTAAATACACTGTTCCTCGAAGTTTCCTTGGACTTCTATCGTCTTGAAGTGGTTGATCTCAGAACGTTTCAATAGCTGTGTATCTGCTATCATCATCAAGTGAATGATAGGAAATTCAGAGTATCGGTCGTATTTATATTATACCCTTAACTGGTCATGCGTCGCCGGTCATGGTCATTGGGTCTTATCTGGTCCAATCAGCGTCGTCGCAACTGGAGGTTGGTTGCCGGTGATGCGTAGCGGCAAAGACCAAAGAAGAGCTCTCCAAATATTTTTAATTTGGACGCTGGGCTCGCTAATTATATTTTCGTTCGAGACTATATATGCTGTGTCTATGAATTTTCTTTTGTACCAATGCTCTTCCTTGCTCTAGCCTGGTCCCAGTTGATATTATGGTGTTCGGTCCATGCGTGATTCGCTAGCCCAGACTTCGTTACCTCTGCCCTTTGAGTAGCTGTACGGTGTTCCTTAATCCTGGTGTCCAGCGGTCGCTTTGTCTCTCCAATGTAAAGATTGCCACATTCACACGGTATGCTGTACCTATATACAGTTATTTGGTATTGCTGGTGCGTCGGGCCTCGTTCTTGCTATCATGCTCCTCAAGGTGTCGTTGGTTTTGAAGATCATTCTGATCCCATAGCTGTGTGCAATTCTTCTAAGTTTCTCCGAGAAGCCTTTAGTATACGGTAATAGTAGAGTTGCTACCGTGGTGTCCTCTTCCTGCCTAGGTGGTTGGTTCAGCTCTTCAAACGCCTTGGTAATGATCGTTTCCGGATATCCGTTCGCCAAAAGGTCTTCTCTAAGTTTCACTTGTTCTTGTTTGAGGGCTTCTGGTGTGCTGCAGATATTTTTGGCTCTATGGACTAGTGTTTTGATGATGCCAGTTTTCGTTGCTGATGGGTGGTTGGAATTGTAGTGAAGGTATAATCCTGTATGCGTAGCCTTCCTGTAGACTGTTGTTTGGATTCCGGTCCTAGTCCTTTGACACTTTATATCAAGGAATGGTAGGCCAAAAAACAAAACAAAAATAAAGTGGATTTTTGTTTTATTTTTTGTTTATATTGTGAAAAGTGGTGAAGCTATTATAATGCAGACAATAGAAAAATGTAGAAAATTTGAAAATCTTCAAAATAAGTGATCACAAATGTTGATCAGAGCATTTCTCATATAGATAAGCTGGAGAGACCAGTAATAAGTCCTAAATAAAGCTGGAACTGGGGTTTTTATGTTAAAATAATTTATTCTGAGTTTGCTGTCATTGCTTGTGAGCTATTCTTTATGTGATGGCGTAAGGGGTTTATTGTTAAATTTTATGTCACCCCCTAAATTTCCATTAATATCCTGTATAACTTGAGGTTGCTGGAAAGTCAAATTTAGTTCTATCTCACATCTGAGGTAATTTGCCTCAGACGTCACGAGCATCTTCTTATTTCAAACTATCCAATGTATCATTACCATCATTAGTAACCCTCAACGTCTAGAAAATAAAAACCATTAGCCAAGTGTAATTTAGCATGTGTCTTTCTCAAAATAAGGTAAAGTAATCTGAAATCTTAGTGAATGTTACCGGGTGGACAAATTAGTCTTACAGCCTTATAGGCCTCGGGCAGTTCGAGACAAAGACGGATAGGAATTCGGAGTTGCACGGAACGGTTCAGTCCTGCCGTTGATCCCATCTAATAAATTACGGACACGTTTTGTGTTGGTTATCCACTGTTTGGGGTTTTCGCACGAAACGCTACATCAGAATTTTTAATTGGACTTCTAAGACTGTGAGCAGGTGAGCAGAATACTTCGCATTATTACAAGTTGTTGAATTGTTTTTACAGGTTTAGTTTGGTTAATTATTGTAAATTAAAGAAAATAATAACAATTTATAGTCATAATACCATTTGATGAATCGTTGTTAAAAATTGCTGAAATATATTTGCTCAGGAAGTGTTTAAAAAATACGAATGGGACAGAAAATCGGAATAAAATAAATAAAGTGCATTTGGTCCCAAATCCTTGAAGATTTGGAAAATGACATTCAGGAAAAAGAAGAATGTGATGTTAAAATTGTAACTGATGGTCATTATAGTCATCTGGAAGATGACTATAATGACCATGATGAAGAAGAAAATTGAATTGATATATACGTATTTTTAATTTTAAAGTTTTTGTAAATTTCCTCCTCATTCGAATTTCAATTGTAGAAATTGATTACTATATAAAAATAACTGAAATATTTTTACTATTTTTAACTGACTTCCTAAAAGGAGAAAGTTATCAATTCGTCTGCAACTATTTTTTTTATGTATGACGAGTGGTTATTCAAAAACGGTTTGGGCAATTTTGATGATTTAAACTACATTATATTAAGGACAATTACAAAAAGGTCCAATATAATTGTTTATAAGATGAGATTTACGGTTTTCCAGAAAATTAGAGAAAAAGTAAATAAGGAACTAGATTTCAGTGAATTTCAATTAATCTTCACTGTTTTCTCTAAACCGGTTCAAGCAATTTGAATATTATAAACTGTATTCTACAAAGATATCTTCTAACTTGATTCAGTATATTTTCTATACCGTAAAACTTACTATTTTTCTGAAAATTGGAAAAATATACGTAGAAAACTGGTAAACATCATGGGAAATGTCACATTTTCATCATAAATGTCTATTTTAAATGTCCAGATATGACATGAAGTATATTGTACAGGGTGTTTAACATGGTTTTGATTTTAATTCCTTTGAAGTAAGGTTTTTTAGAGACGAAGTTAATTGAAGTCAATATTCCGTTAGTTTCTCGAAACAAAAATTTGTTATGGCTGCGAACTCTTTTATATTGCAATATACTTCGTGGGTTCAATTGAAAATTATAACAACTAATATGCACTGTCACTTTTCTAGAACTTTATTTACATTCAAACATCTGATTCAAATACAATAACAAGCCCATATAAGCTAGTCGACGCGGTATCACTCAACTGCGATCGTGGCGTGCTTCTTTTATAATCCCAGTGGAATTCTCCAGTAGAATTCATCGTCGTTCCTTCCGCTGCCGAGCCTTTTCGAGAATCCTATTTTTTATATTGAAGCGTTTGTTGTCGTGCTGAATGACACAGGGTCGGCTTTGGGTAAATTTCGTAACACTGCCCCCCCTTTAATTCTGATCGTCCCGATCAGAAACATCCCCTCCATGGTAGGGAGCGAGTCGATCTAAATGAACCACCTTCAATTTAGCCTTGGGGTTTCGACGGATCCGGTAGACGACGTCATTAAGCCTCTTGACCACCTCGTATGGACCATCCCAGGCGGGTGTAAGCTTTGGGGATTTACCCTTGCTCCGTTGGGGGTTGTACAACCAGACTTTGTCCCTCTCCTGGAACCCGACTGAATTGGCCTTGAGGTCGTATCGCGTCTTCATCCGGTCACTGGTGGCCAACATCTGCATTCGGGCTAATTCGTGTATTGCTAGCATGTCATGTCGGAGCTGGTCGGCATAATCGTCGATGTCTTGGGGACGTTCTTCGGGGGAGCCAAATGCCAAGTCGCATGGTAATCGCAGCTCCTTTCCGAATAAGACCTTGGCTGGGGTCAGGCCTGTACTATTATGTACAGCAGAGCGATATGACAACAGGAATAGGGGAATATGCTCATCCCAATCACGCTGGTTATTGCTGACGACCTTGGATAGGTGTTGTTCCAAGGTCCTGTTGAATCTTTCCACCATTCCGTCTGACTGTGGGTGTAATGGTGTTGTTCTCGTTTTCCTGATCCCCAACATCGTGCAGACCTTCTGGAATACATTCGATTCGAAGTTACGCCCCTGGTCTGAATGTAATTCCATCGGGACGCCAAACCTGCTGAATAGTTGTTCTACTAACACCGTCGCTACCGTGGTTGCCTCTTGGTTGGGTATCGCATATGCCTCAGGCCATTTGCTGAAGTAATCCATTGCGACCAGAATGTATTTGTTCCCCCTCTCAGACTCGGGAAACGGACCGGCGACATCGATGGCAATTCTCTCAAATGGGACGCCCACATTGTACTGCTGCATTCTGCCCTTGGTCCGGGTCTTCGGGCCCTTACTGGCGGCACATGTGGCACATTTGCGGCACCAAGCTCTGACGTCTTCGAAGTAATTCACCCAGTAGTACCGCTGGCGAACTTTGTCTAGGGTTTTATTCATGCCCAGGTGGCCTCCGGTAATTCCATCATGTACTTCGGTCAGGATGGCTGGTACCTTTTTCTTCGGAACTACCAGTTGGAACTTGGTTTCTCGTCCATCAGCGCTTTCCCAAACTCGCTTGAGCATTCCATTGTCTACTCTTAGAGAGTCCCACTGAGCCCATAACGATTTCAGCACGCCGGAGTATTTAGCTACCTCGTCCCATCGTGGCCTGGGTGCCCCTCTCATTTTGAGTGACAAGATTGGTTCGATGTCTGGATCAGCTATTTGGTCCTGGATGCACTGTTCCGTTGTCCAGTCTTCATTGGCCTGCACTCGGATCTGCCTGATGGCGATACCCTCTCGCTGTTCCGTCTTTAGACAATGCTTGCATTCCGCTCTACAGGGTCTTCTGGATAGGGCATCGGCATTATTGTACAACCGGCCGGCACGGTGTTCCACCTTGAAGTCGTATTGCTGTAATTTCTCCATCCATCTGGCCAGTTGTCCTTCCGGTGTCTTCATGTCCAGCAGCCATTTGAGTGCGGCATGATCTGTTCGGATTAAGAAATGGCGACCATACAGGTATTTGTGGAAATGGTCTACAGCCCTTATTATTGCAAGAAGTTCTTTTCTGGTGACGCAATAATTTCTTTCTGGCTTCGAGAATCCACGGCTGTAGTACTCGATCACCCTCTCTTCACCATCTTGCACCTGGGATAGGACGACCCCCAAACCGGCGTTGCTGGCGTCGGTGTCTAAGATGAACTTGCCGGACTGTGTAGGAAAGGCTAGGATTGGGCTGGAACATAGTGCTGCCTTCAGTCGTCTGAATGATGTTTCGCAATCCTGATTCCAACGGAACGTCTCCTTCTCTGTGGTCTGCCGATGTAGAGGAGCGGCAATGGTGGCAAATCCCTCAACAAAACGCCGGTAGTATGAACAGAGGCCCAAGAAGCTTCGGAGTTCATGCTTATCCCTCGGGACTGGCCAATCACGGATCGCTTCTATCTTGTCCTCGTTAGTGCGGATTCCTGACTCGGAAACGACGTGGCCCAAAAACTCTACTTCTTTTTGGAACAAGGAACACTTCTTCGGATTGAGTCTGAGGTTGGCGTTATTAATTCTGGAGAATACTTCGCCCAGGTTCTTCAGATGGTCGTCGAATGTCTGGCCCATGACTAGAATGTCGTCGAGGTATACTAAGCACGTCCTCCATGTTAACCCGCTCAGTACATACTCCATTAGCCTCTCAAATGTAGCGGGTGCATTACATAACCCAAAGGGCATGACCGTGAACTGAAACAGCCCTTTACTGGTTGAGAACGCTGTCTTCTCTCTGTCGTTTGCGTGTAGACCAACCTGCCAATATCCACTTTTTAGGTCTAGTGTGGAGAACCAACGGGAGCCTGCTAGTGTGGTCAAAGTGTCATCGATTCGGGGTAGTGGATAGCTGTCTTTCTTCGTGACATCATTCAGCTTTCTGTAATCCACGCAAAATCGGGTGGTTCCATCCTTCTTTTTAACTAACACGACGGGAGCAGACCATGGACTGATGGATGGCTCAATAACTCCATTTTGTAACATGGACTCGATGTTTTCGTCGACTGCCTGTTGTTGCCCCAATGGTAGTCGTCTAGGTGGTATTCTGATGGGTTGAGCCTTCCCGGTATCTATTCGATGCTGGATGATGTTGGTGCGACCAGTGGTTCCATTTTTACTGTTAAAAATTTGCCAGTGTTTTGTGATAAATTGCTTGGCTTTCTTCTGGTTCTCTGGTGTCAAGTGTGTCAAGTGGTCAGCAAACTGTTGTAGGAACTCTTTATCGGGCCCTGTCTCCTTCACCGACGTCTGGTACTCTTCTTCGCAATTGATGATGGTCTCTACTGGCTCGAAACAAGCTATCTCTTGACCATTGGTAATTCTGATGTCGTTGTTGGACAAATTCAGGACTCTGATTGGTATATCTCGTCCGGTTTTAACTATAGCCCGTCCAACTAGGTACTCATGAGCTGAGTGTAGGGGCTCCACCATTCCAACGCAGCTCCCAGGATTGCTGTCTAGCTGCCCTTGAATAATCTGTTCCGTTCGACCGGGAATTCTAGCTGAAGACTTTGCCACAATTTTTATGGGGGTGACTGATGTGTTGACGGGCCGTGTCAATACAAATTCCTCATTTAGGTACCGAAGAACATCATATCTCGGGTCAAACATAAATCCATGCTGGCTCCATTCCCAGTATAAAATCGTCCTCAATATTCGCTACCAGGACCTTATGCCGGATCATGTTGTCCCCTATCTGTAGCACGACATCTGCCTCACCCTGTATTGACATGGACTCACCGGTGACTGTTCTGAGCTGGATGTTATTGGTAACTGGCCGACTTTCTGATGCTCTCAAAACCCTGGACTTGGCAATGGACACAGCGGCGCCGGTATCGATGGTGATGGTAACTGCTCGCCCGTTGATGGTGCCTCTGATGACTAGGCTGCCGCTATCTCTGCAAAATCCCCGGATGGATACTGTCCTGGGGGCTGGTGGAGGGTGAGTCAGCATTCGCCCCCTTATGCTGACTGGTTGGAGTTTCCCTGGTTGGTAAGGTCGGTTTGTTGGCTACCCCTGGTTGGTGATCGTTCCGGTAGCCTTACTCGGCAGTCACGTTGGAAGTGTCCTGTCCGTCCGCAGCGGTAGCATGCCCCTCTGGTGCCAGTTCTTTGTGACCGTTCTAATATTTTGTTCAGGCCAGCAAGCAGCGCTTGAAATGGTGACTCTGACTCTTCCTGGTTGAAGGAAACTGCTCGGACCCTCGGCTTGGACATGTTCATGACGGCCTCTACTTCCAAAGCCCTAAGTAGAGCTTCATTACTTTTCTTGACGCCACTTAGTCTTAGATTTCTTTGTACTTCCACATCTCTGATGCCGTTTATGAAACTCTGTGTGGCCAACTGGGCTTTTGTTTCCTCCGGCAGGTCTTGGTAGGACAAGTGTACTAACCGTCTAATCTCTGCTTCGAATTCTTGAAGGCTTTCACCCGATTTTTGCGTTTTTCCACTGAGTTGGACTTGGTATACCTGGCTCAAGGATTGATTGTCGTAGCGTTTGTCTAGGATAGCGATGATCTTGTCGAAATTGCCTTGTTCATCGACTGGAATGCTCTGGAGGAGTTCTAGGGCCGGACCTCTTAAGGAAATTACCAGAGATGTGGATTTTTCATGATTATCCCATCCATTAGCTGTAGCCACGGCCTCAAATTGCCGTTTATACATGGGCCAAGATGAACTGCCGTCGAATGTGGGTGGTTTACTAAAGGAACCTTTGGTACTCACGGTGTTCTGGTATTTTCCTCGCTGTAAGTCCTGTTGCATTTTTTTAATTTCTGTTTCTAGTTTATTTTGGATGGCACAGATTTTATCTTGTACTTCAGTGTGTACTGTTTGCTTGATGGAACTGATTTGATCTTGAACTGTGTCTTGAATTGAACTGATTTCAAATTTTACCTGGCTTTGGATGGAATCAAGATCATCTACTTTTATTTCAAGAGTATCCACGGTATTTTTTATGGTCTTAATGTCATCATTTATCTCTTTTATATCTGACTCAACTATTTGCATTCTTTCATTAACTGTTTCATTAACTTGTCCTACTATTTGCATTAGTTGTTCAAATTGCATTTGTCTTTTTTCTTCAGTTTGATCTTGTTTTTCTACAAATTTCGAGAATAATCCTTCCATTAAATTTTGTTGTTCGCTTTTCATTGTAGAAACTAGATTTTGTTGTTTTTCTTCCATCGTGGAAACAAGATTTTGTTGTTCACTTTTCATCGTGGAAACAAGATTTTCTAATTCTATTTTACGTTTTTCATCGATATTAGTGACAAGATTTCCTAACTCAATTTTAAGTTTATCATCAAAAGATTTCACTAACCTTTGTTGAATTTCTTCTTGATGTTGTTTCTCCTTCTTGTCACGTTTTTCTAGAATCTGTGCAATTTTTTCGTCTATCTTTTCCATACTACGAGTTTCCATAAATCAATTTAGGATGTTAACTGCACTTAATCCTTCACTTCTAACACCAAATTGCAATATACTTCGTGGGTTCAATTGAAAATTATAACAACTAATATGCACTGTCACTTTTCTAGAACTTTATTTACATTCAAACATCTGATTCAAATACAATAACAAGCCCATATAAGCTAGTCGACGCGGTATCACTCAACTGCGATCGTGGCGTGCTTCTTTTATAATCCCTGTGGAATTCTCCAGTAGAATTCATCGTCGTTCCTTCCGCTGCCGAGCCTTTTCGAGAACCCTATTTTTTATATTGAAGCGTTTGTTGTCGTGCTGAATGACACAGGGTCGGCTTTGGGTAAATTTCGTAACAATATACTGAGTGCGTCTATATATAGGATAGTTGAAAAATAAATTGGAATTGAATTAGTTATACAGCGTAGTTCTAAAAATATTGTTTTGGGTGGCACATAAGTAGTTGCGTATACAAGGTGGTTAAAATAGGAGTGGAGCAAGACTATATTTATACAGAGTGGACATTTGCGTTATAAGACGGAGAATAATTTCAGTTATACAAAAGGCTTTAAAAATTGTCAGAAGCAGTTGAATATACAGGATGGTTGAAATATAAGGTGGAGTATAATTACAGTTATACAGGGCGGTTTAAAATAGTTATATAGTTTGGACCATAAGTAAGTAGTTGCTTAGACAAGGTGTTTGAAGTAAGGGTGAAGTAATATTATTGTAATTCAGGGTGGATCAAAAATACAGTGTGGATGCAATATAGAGTGAATTAGTTACATATATAGAAAGTGGTTCAAATAATAAAACAAAAAAAAAGTTAAAATATACTTGGGAAATATAGACAAAGAATAAAAATTAGAGAGGGGGAAAGAGAGGTGAAAAGGGGAGAGAGAGAGAGAGAGAGAGAGAGAGAGAGAGAGAGAGAGAGAGATAAGAATACGTTAAAATTTTCAACAGAATTGTACCTTAAATCAGATAAAAAAGAAGATGTGTCTGAAAATAGTGATCGATTGCACACGATTTCTAAACGGTTTTTATTTTTTTTTCACTTGGATCCATTTTCCAGTTACTCGATTTAAACCGCCTATTTACCGACTAGGGGATCCCCCTCTATATCTCATATCTTGGCGTCCGCTTCACAAGTCTCTGTGTATACCGTCTATCGGTTATTCTTGCTAAATGTCCTGTTCAGTTCCATTTAAGGTGCAAGTTAGGTTTAACTGCATGTCTTATTCCTGTTCGGTT
The DNA here is from genome assembly GCA_034190945.1 of Octodonta nipae. NCBI lineage: Eukaryota > Metazoa > Arthropoda > Insecta > Coleoptera > Chrysomelidae > Octodonta > Octodonta nipae. The sequence continues at coordinate 148,626,637 of CM067218.1, forward strand.
TCTTAAGGCATATTTCAGTATTCTCTTTGTCCACCGTCCATCGGGGTTATCCTTGCTATATGTCTTTCACAGTTAAATTTAAGGTGTAAGATAGATTAAACTGATTGTTTTATTTCTGTTTGGTTCTTTATAGTATGTTTTAGTTTTTTTCTTCCATCGCCCATGGGTTATTCTTGCTGCATGTTCTGCTCTGTTCCGTTTGAGGTGTACTATCGATTTAACTGCATGTCTTATTGCTGTTAAATTTTTATAATATGGTCCATTAAAGCAGCTATATGTCGCAACAAGCCAATTCGTTCTTTTAATGGCTTGGAATTTTTTGTTTACGAATTTAGTGAACAAATTAACAAAGAATTGTTTCAAATACTATGTTTTCTTATTCTATCCCCAGCTCTTACCTATATACGTGGAAACAGTCAACACATACTGGTTAAACAACTTTTATTTATTTACCAAATGACGATACGTCTATAAAAAAAACTAGTCTAGTTATTATTTTGTCTATTCATGGGTTTTCTCTCCTCCAAATTTTTTCCTGTAACATATAAGTATTTAAAAATTGTATATGTAGAACAAAGTGTAGTAAGGCAATTTCGTAAAATTGCCCGGATTACTGGCTGTCTGTACAGAGATTCTTCCTCACAGTTTTTCTGAGGAGCAATTACATCAATAAATATAAAGCCATTGACAACGAAGTCAGAATAGACTTTGAAACGTTTGGTATTCCTGCAATATACGTAGTTTTATTTCTATTGTGGTGTTATTCCCCAAAGAAACATAAAAATAATCAAGAACATGCCACAAACAACGTTTAGAAGACAACGAGGAGAGAAAACCCATGAATAGACAAAATAATTCAAGACCTCCTCAACAATCTTTTCGAAATTACTTAGTCTAGGTATGCTGAAATTTTCATTTATTTAGCCTACTTCTATAACTATGACTATTTCTTTCCAATGGAATTATCCTTTGATTTGATTTATGTTAACAAATATTTGTGGTTTTATTTCACACATGCCTTCTTTGCCGTAGTATAATTTTACTCGTACCTTTGAGGGAAGAATTGAGAATTTGGGTACAAAGAGATTCCAATTAATTATAAATATAAAATTGATTGATTTCATTACTTCGTTGACACAATGGTCTAATTTCTATCACAGACGATACTAGTTTCACTTTATACACTAACTGCTAGTGAAATTCGGTCGTCGAAATATTTTTCCAGACAAATTGTTGTAACATTTTTTTAAAATAAGTCTCTGTATTTAAGAGATACAAACTGTTATTTCGAAGTAAGATGCAGACACATAATTTTTTATCAACACGTTTAAGGTTAATGCGTTTTAAATTGCGTTAAAGGGCGGTATTCCTTAAAACTCATCATCTAATTTGTGATTAAATTTGTTGTACTAAAGGACATGCACAATTGATTTATATGAAAAAAGGGTGGCAACGATGGAAGTGAAAGCTTCTTACGAAATATTCTTCCCTTCTCTCGTTATCTCACTGTCTCTATTTTTCTTTCTTCGTGTCATTCTTAGTAATGAATATAAATAGGTATCAGGTGAATTAAAATAATTGTTAGGATTGTGTTGTGTGATGTATATCTGCAAAGAAATATAAGTTGAGATACTGAGTAAGTGTTTGCAAATAGTTTTGTTCATCTTAATAAGTAATAGAAGACATGATATCAAAGAAAAGTTCGTTTTGTTCTTAGTTAGTATCTTTACAAACACATATCATTTATACAAAACGATAAATTATATCTATACCTATATATTCAACGGTAGCAACACTTTGAAATTTTTAAGTTCTTATCTATGTAATATTAAAATGAGTTTGGTTAATTTTATGTGAATTGAAAATAGTACATCAAATTTATTAATAAATAGCCGTTATCCGCGGTTTCACGTGCGTACGGAATGTCCAAGTCTTTGCAAAAATTTTAACTTATGAAACATATGGGTTATGCTATATTAGGGTGCTTTTTTTTTAGAGCTTTTTTTTTTTTCGGTCCCATGGTGAAATTTTGTCGGAAGTACCATAAAAAAAAGTCCCTGAGAGTTTGAGCCCTTAATATTAATATTAAGTACTAGACCAAGGCGTGTAAAGATTTCCCATTTAAAATACACGTAAAACTTGGTTTTTTTTCTTTTAAATTTTGTAACTCAGAGGCATTTGATTGGATTATCTCGCCCAAAGATAGGTCTTTCTCAGAATTGAACGCTCTACAAAAGTCTCCATTACAGTAAAGTCATAACTTCCACCTACGGGGTAGTACGGGCTCCTAAACCTAATTTTTTCATAAAATTTGCGTTTTTTTGGATTTATCTCGTACACAACACTAGCTACGAAAAAATTGTAAATAACAAACTTGTAGGAAATTTAATTTCCTACAAAAAAGTCTTTGGCACCAAATCGTGAATATTAATACTTTTTGAGATACAGAGATTTTAAGTTGAAGTAGTATGGAATTTTAATGGATTTCTGAGTTTAATTGTTAAATTATCAACTTTTTATCATAAATTCTACATTTTTCATCAAAATTTATAGTTGCTAATAAAAATGACTATATTTAAGTACAATTTTCATTGAAAAAAAAAACAATTTATTTAATGATGTTTTCAATGAATTACAAAAATATTGGAAACAACAAAAAATCTAATTTTAAGTAAAGTCACATCTATAAACACAATTTTATACTTTACAAATCATTTTTCCTCGAGCAAGTTGATTTTGTGCACAATGGATACTGTGAGCGATGATTTTGTACTGTTTGAAAAATTTTTTGTCTTTCATCTTCATTATGAGTTAAAGTTTCATTGAATTTTTGAGTAAGGGCAACTCCTCGTTCAGCAATATCATTTACCACTTTCAAGTTTTTAAATGTGTCACGATATTTTTGGTACTCAGGATTTGATTCCCATGTATGTGGTTCAGTATTTATAAATTCATAAGAAAGGTCAAACTGTTTAAAAATGAAGGTTGAGTTTGGAGTCACAAAGTCACTGATGTAGTTGTCAGCAAATGAAGAAATTAGGTTGTAAGGCACTGAAAAATGCTTGTTCGATTTCTCGAAAACTTCAGTACTCTTCAACTTTTCAACCATTTTCAATTGAAAAAAATCCTTTCCAAAATTTTTTTTTCTTTAATTTCACCTTCAAAATGTTCAATTATACAATTTTTCAATGGTTTGTAATGTGAAATAATAATAATCAGTGATTTAAATGACAATTTATAGTAAAACTAATTTATTTAACAATTTAACTTACAGATTCCATACTACTTCAACTTAAAATCTCTGTATCTCAAAAAGTATTAGTATTCACGATTTGGTGCCGAGGACTTTTTTGTAGGAAATTAAATTTCCTACAAGTTTGTCATTTACAATTTTTCCGTAGCTAGTGTTGTGTACGAGATAAATCCAAAAAAACGCAAATTTTATGGAAAAATTCGGTTTAGGGGCCCGTACTACCCCGTAGGTGAAAGTTATGACTTTACTGTAATAGAGACTTTTGTAGAGCGTTCAATTCTGAGAAAGATTTATCTTTGGGCGAGATAATCCAATCAAATTCCTCTGAGTTACAAAATTTAAAAGAAAAAAAAACAAGTTTTACGTGTATTTTAAATGGGAAATCTTTACACGCCTTTGTCTAGTACTTAATATTAATATTGAGGGCTCAAACTCTCAGGGATTTTTTTAATGGTACTTCCGACAAAATTTCACCATGGGACCGAAAAAAAAAATAGCTCAAAAAAAAGCACCCTAATGCTATATAACAATTTTTCTAACTTTTTTGAAGCACCCTATTTAACTACAAATCCATCAATCCCGAATATATTTCATCCAAACGCTTATGGGCCACCCTATATAACAATTTTATTCTACTTCACCCTAGAGTGCAACCATCCTGTATATGGTGCTGTTTATTTGTCTCCCAATATAACTTTTTTTACACCTATAACTATAATACTACTTCTCCCTATATTTCAGCTATGCAATTACTTAAGGTCTACGCTATATAACAATTATTTGTGACATTTTTTGGGTCCCCTTGTAAACAACAACTTCTCTACACACTAAACTTTAATCACTCTTTATATGCAACTTTTTCTAACATTGTGTTAATCACACTCTAAAACTATAATCTTGCTTCGCCCCATGTTTCAGGTATTCCATATAGTAGGATGCAACTGTTCATGCCCTGTATATAATTTTTTTTACTCTTTTCGATCCACCCTAATAGAAATGCTTGTGGAACCCTTGGTGTGTCACAAATGTAAAAACACAGTTTGGCACCGAACACCAAACGTTTATTTCAAAATACTTCTATCACCCTGTATGTTCTTTTGCTTACGTGGCACCAAATATAACATTTTTTAAACACGTAACTATAACTCTGCTCCACTCACTATCTTATTTCCGCAACTGCTTATGGACTACTATATAACCATTTTTTAACCATCCTGGAAAGTATAATTTGTCTCCACCTTATATTTCAAACACCCCAATATGCATTGTTTTATTCACACTATATAAATATAATTTTACTTCGATCCACCTTTCAGATATTGTATACAGGGTGTAAACGGTTTGAGTGCAAAGATTTTGAGGATCAATACTTCAGGTCAAAACAAATCAAAAAGCTTTATAACATTTTCAGAAATAAACTATAGTTTTGCCAAAAAAAAAATGAAAAAGTTAGAAGTTCTGTAGCCTTTATTACAGTGAATAATAGATTATTTCCGGCTTCAAAATGATTGTAAAGCTAAATATGTAAATACTCAATAGCTTATACACCTTTAATAACTGTATTAATAAAGAAAATTATTATTTAAACTCTAAATATTCTGTTATAATTTGCCCTACGTCTCTCCGATCAGATGTGGCAACATAGCATATACTCAGTACTACAGCTGGTCGCTGCCATGAATCCTTTTTTGCTGCCCGGTTCTATTAAGAAAGTGAAAGTGATTTTTGCGTGACATTCGACATAGCGTATGTTATTTGATTTTCATTTTAAAATGTAAATTGGAAAAATAAATAAAATCTGTTGTGAATTGTGAGTTCGAGTGTATTATTTTGTGACAAACAGTGACAATCATACAATTAGGTAAAGACGTGACATGCTATTAATTTGTGGGGAAAGCAAATGTAATAACAAGAATTTTGAATATTTACTATAAATAATCCGTTTGCTCGCCAGAGCTCTATCATAATGACATCCTGCAGGTCAAAGGTTTTTATTTGTCTAAGATAAGTAATATTAATTTCTTAGTAACAATTATTTCTCGAACAATTTAACACATAAAACAACTATATATAAGAAATGTTTTGTTTAATATAGTTTGTATCGCATTATTTTTGTATCATAATGTAAACAACTTTGTATCCTCCCTTCTTCAACTTGATGCATAAAATAAATTGCCAAATATAAATATTCATTTCAATACATAGTTATTAAAAGGATACATTTTTGAAAATAATATTTCACAAAATTTTATGTACCTAAATAAATCTACCGGCACTCGAAACTATGAAATTATTTAATACAAAAAAAAATAACAGGTGTTCAGTTTTTTGTGGTGACTCATTCCTTTATTATTCACGCTACAAGCAAATCTCATTTTTAGCGCGACGTTGCCACATTGACAATAATTTACTTAACATGTATTTCAAATTTTCTTGCTTATTAAGGCCTTTAGACCATAGTTTTATAAGAGTTTTTTGTTTTATTTGGTGGGTACTATCTGCACCTAAAATATATGCAGTCAAACTATTTACACCCTGTATATGCAACAGCTCATGTTCTATCCTAAAAAAAATTATCCAGCCTGTTTAATAATAATTATAATTCTGCTTCAACCACCTGCTATATGCAACCATTTATCGGCCACCCAGTATCACATTTTTTGTAACTCCCTGTATATAAATCCATCAATGCCCAATATGTTTCACCAAAACTGCAACTACTTATGGGGCACCCTATATAACAATTTTATTCAAAATTTTTTTTTAATCACCTTCTATGTATTACCACTACCATGTTCAAGCTGCTGTTTATTAGTCAAACAATATGACATTTTTGAAATACTTAACTATAACACTTCTCCAACCTATATTTCAACTATCCTATGTGTGCAATTGATTATGAGCCACGCCATTCCACAATTTTTCCTCATATTTTTTTAAACACATCATAAAGTATAATTTCTCTCCACACTTCATTTAAAGCACCCTTCATTTGCAACTTTTTCTAACCTTTTTTGAATCACATTGTGTAACTATAAATTTACGGTGTCCTATATTTCAGGTACTCCATATATGCAACTGCTATATAACAACATTTTTCTACCACTTATTACCCACCCTGTATAATTATAATTTTACTCCACCCTATATTTCAACAACTTTGTATATGCAACTACGTTTTTGCCACCCAATATTACATTTTCATACCACCCTGTATCCTTAAATTTTACTTCACTCTATATTTCAACCATCCGGTAAACGGAACAGTTTGTAGATCATAACATTTCTTTATAATATTTTTCAAAACCCACCTGTAAAGCGGTAAATAGACTCCGCTACATATTTCAACCATTATATATATGCAACTACTTGTCGATATAAATTTTTTTAACCACTCTATAATTTCATTTGTACCAGCCTGTATAAATAACTTCTTCTCTAACATTTTTCCAACCCATTTCATAACTATAATAACTCAATAACATAATTCAAAGATGCTAACTGTTAACATAACACATTAAAAAAAAATCAACCTGTATAAATATTCTACCCTTATTTCAACCATATTATATATGCAAATACGCACTAAGTTTCCTATATATAGCAAACCCTGTAAAATTACTGTCGATATATCAGTTGATTTTTTTACATCAACATGTTACATTGGCATATTCCGAATTTTGAATAAAAGCTAAGCTGATTCAAGTATTTAATATTTGGTGCTTGCGGTGGAACCATTAGATGTGTTTTCCAACATGGTAGAAGTTTTTTCGCTATCTATATTTTCTGTCAATTTAGGGAGATAAACTATCTACCAGATTTTAAGTTAAACTGTAGGCTTTGCAACAAAAAAATATTCAGCCAGATCAGTTGAGTAGTTCTTACGTTATGCCCGAACAAACACAGAAACAAACAAACAATATATAATCGTTCACTGTTTCTAACCCGAGAATTATGGATTTGCAGCCGTGCGCTTTAGACTATTGACCACCTATCTTTAACTCATGTATGTTGGTTAGAGGATATAAAAGTTTCGGGTGTATGTAATACATCAGTGCCTCTATTGACTGGTAAGCGTACTTTGCTTATTACGATAACAAAACCATGTAAACAAAGGACATGTTTTGCTAAATGTGTATCGTCCTATGAGTCTATATTGGTTGTATTGCTGAAATCCGTTAAGAAACTTTCGCTCGAATTAGACGAATAAATTAAAATCGGTTTGTCTAAGGTACTATTTTTCTTTATGAATTTTAATCCACCTATATTACCCCAACACAATATAAAAATTACTTCTCCTTTAAATCATGTACTATTTCCTTGTTGCAACTTGTTATTTTTTTCTATTAGGGTTGTTTGGCAAACCATCCAATTTTCACGCTCATCATACTTTCCATATTCCCCTCATGTCTCCAGTCAAAACCATGTGTCTCGCTAAATAAATAACACATATGAAGAGTTGGAGAGATCTTTTTTCTTGATGAAAATAACATAAAACCCCTCTAGTTTCAAGCTGCTCTTTCCATTTCCTCGAGGGACAATGAAATATATTTTTTTGCCTCTTTTTTTTCCTTTCCTTATAAGGCACATGAATTATATATGATATGTTTGGTTTCTGGAGAGAAATATAACGCCATATTTCTTAATATGAGATAAAGAATGCCATTAGTGTTGTGAATGTGTTCTGATTTAATGCCGATTAAAGACGTCCGTTTTAGGAGCGATTAGAAGTTTAAAAGAGTGGAAAAAGTTTACTAATGGAACCCGTGAGAAATGTAAACAATTTGTTTGTGAGTTTAAGTAAGGTACAAGTTATGCTTTGGAAATAAACGCAGTATTTTATGTGACTAAAAGGAAAGTTTCAACGTTTTGAAAGTTTTTATTTATATTTGGTTTTCATTGTAACATTAAACTGGCTAATTCAAAAGTGGAAGTAACATGAACTCTTTCTAGGTCGTCTAATCAAAGTGGGGGAGAAAACACACAAATGAAATATGGGTTTTAGATTTTGCTTTGAATTTTTTTTATCGATTTTCAGACAATTATAAAAACCTTCAAATTCAGAGGTGCCTTATTATTATTGGCCGAGAAATGCCCTCAGTTGAAGAAAATGTGGTCATTTTTTGTTTATAAATAAATGTTGAAAATGGAAATATTTTCAATTTTTAATTCTTATCTGAAGATAACATTAGGGCATCTCTAGTTGAAGCGAAAGCTTGTTATCGGACGCCCACATTTACCTGACTAAGAACTTTTGTATAGGAAGAAATGGCTCACGCGAATGGCCACCCCGGTCTCCCGACTTGGCATTTATAGAATTCTATTTATGGGGTGCGCTAAAAAACACAGTATATAAAAGAAAGTATGAGACAGTTGGTGACCTAAGGCAGGCGGTATTACAAGCAATTGAAGAAATTGATAGGCTCTCTGTGAGGAAAGCGGTAATGTTAACCTTAAAAAGATGCAATTTTTGTCTAAATAACAATGGTGGACTTTTCGAACATAAATTGTAATCATTATTATGTACTTTAATTTCTTAAGTTTTTAGTAAGTACCTACTTATTTAGTTTTTTTGTTATATCTGATATACCTAATAAAAAAATCGTTCGATGTTTTTTGGAATAGTTATTAATAAATTAATCTATTTCATGGCGACCTACGTTAAAAGTGAAAATAAGAGAGAAAAGCATCCATAACTCCGTTATTTTTATGAATAACTATATCGAGTATTATATCCATGAAAAGCTCTAAAAATCTCCGATTTTTTGAGGTCATAGCCAAATATGGTTTCCATTTAAAAAAAGATAAGTTTGTGTCATATCTCCAAAACGAGATCTGTCACACAAATGAGGACATGAAAATTATATTTCTGTTTTCCTCACTACGGGCACTTGCTTTTCTGTTGGTTTGACTGACGTACGTGAGTTTGCGGTCTTTACACAGTATCTCGTAGACGCTCAGATCTTCAAATGGAATTTTCTCTTTCTCCAATCTATGTGGCTTGAAATCTGTTTTCATATTGTCTTTAGCTAGGGCTTTTCCAGTTTGGCTGTTGTACCCCTTACAAAAGGAAGAAAAACTGTCGAAAAGTTTTCATCTTCTGTCTTGGGTTCCTATGTAAATGCTTTCTGTCTTATGTGGTGGTTATATGTGTGTGGTGTTATTCCCAAAAATTTCAAAAATACAATTTTTTATATTTAGCTGCGTAAGTTTTTAACTATTAATTCTAGGAATAAAACTTGTTTACATTATTTCTGCTGAGTAGTGGGAGACATGATAGACCAAGACTGTTGGCTGTTTTTGGTTGGGTACTACTAGCTTAGTATCGGGTTTCGGTTTTGCTCGTCTGAGGGTGGACTAACAGATTTTGTTGAGTTTTAAGCCTTATTCTTTCCTATTATAGTTATTCTAGTTTTTGTAGAAGATTTTTCAAGTTGTAACAAAAGGCACTTTCAGTTGTGCTCGGCAACAGGAGCGTTGGCACTACTCTTTGTGGTATACGATCTTTCAAGAAGACGAAATTCTGTAAACTCTAGATGGGGAATAACGGAGTAATTGGCAAAATTTTTGGTTAGGCTTGTAAACTGTTTTGGTATTATGTTCTCTGTTTAGTTTGCAAATGCGGTTTGTGGTATTTTTTTTGTTAGCGAGGTAGCTTGTCCTCAAGTTCTGATATAGCGGTTGATCTTTTAGGTGGGTAAATTACCGTCTACTAAATTTATCCGTAATTTTTTAAAAGAGAAGGTATATATAAATTTTGACAGTCAGAGGGCAATATATAAGAAATTTACACCATTTTAAAGCATAGCTAAAAACTTCTGTGTACAACCGAACTTTCATTTTTTAAATTTTGTTCCTCAAAATATGTTCATCATATGTGATTAATTCCTACTATAAACAGTGTCAGGGTAGTAAAATCTAACAACCTTTACTGGCAGACATCACGTCTTATAACTCAAAACTCAAATCAAACAAAAAATGCAACATGGCGATCCGATCATTGAAAATTGCTTCGTAGTTTCCATCCACGTTTTGTTTCGACGTCCTTGACATGATCATGTTTTTGTGCATAATCGGCTATTTTGGGAAACGGTTTCTCGCTTCCTCATTGTCTGATTCCACCCAGTAGAGAAATCTAGCGCTGGAACCGGGCATAAAATATTTGAACTTGGTATATCCACGGAAATATACCCACACTATCGCAACACCCAAAAAGAGATGTTTAAATTAGATATAGTGTTGGTAAAACATTAAAGGAGTAAATGATTTAAAATTTGGTTAAGTTTTTTTAATTTTTTAAAAGTTGCCAAATAACACAATGTTTGATGGGATCCAAAATCAATGTTTAGAAATGATAAAATGCCTAGAGTACGTGTACGCAGAATGTATCGCCAACTAAGTGAATTTGAAAGAGGTAAAATTATTGGTTTATGAGAGGCGGGTTTTTTTATTTCGAGAAATCGCTAACAGCACGAGCAGAAATCCAACTACTACGAGGGCTGCCTTTTATATTTCGGGATTGGACAACCCTAGTGTTGCAATGTGACAACTGACAGCTCTATCGTAAAGTTTGACATTTTTGAGGTTATACATACTCAGAACGTTTTGACATACGAGCGCTATTTGTTGTTTACAGTAACTTAAAGGATTCATCTCGGCCTAAAAATGGAATTAAATCGTGAACATTTTCGTGCAATTATTCTTTACAACTTTCGACGTGGATTAAGTCAGCAAGAGGATGAACTTAATTTAATTTTTGGCGATGAAACTCTATCAAGGACCACTGTTTATCGATGGTATGGTGAATTTAATCGAGGTCGTAGTTCACTCCAAGACGAATTTCGTGAAAGTCGTCCAAAAACAATTGTTGTTCCGGAAACCATTGATACTGTGCGCGAACTGATATTGCAAGATCATCATGGGACCTATCGTGAGATTGAGTCAACCTTACACATTAGTGGGACCAGCATACATTCAGTATTGCATAAACATTTGAATGTGAAAAAAAATTGTTCGCGTTGGATCCCACAAAATTTGTCAATCGTTCAAAAAAAGGCTCGTGTAGATTGGTGGAAAGAAAAGCTCAAAAAATATGATCGCGGTGCTTCAAAACACGTTTATGACATAGTGACAGGTGATGAATCGTGGATTTACGCGTATGAGCCCGAAAGTAAACAGCAGTCGACTGTATGGGTGTTTCAAGATGAGCCGAATCCAACAAAAGTTGTTCGCGCACGAAGCACTTCCAAGCAAATGATCACCTGTTTTTTCGGAAAAACTGGACATGTCGCAACTGTACCACTAGAACAACGCAGAACATTAAATTCTGAGTGGTACACAACCATTTGTTTGCCAGTTGTCTTCCAAGAAATGAGGAAAACCAACCGCCGAAGACGGATCACTCTTCACCACGACAATGCGAGCTCTCACACATCGGCTCAAACAACTGCATTTTTGACCGCTCAAAACATCGACTTGATGAGTCATCCGCCGTATAGTCTTTTTATACCCGTACGTAAAAAACAAACTGAGAGGTCAACGTTTTTCGACACCTTAAGAAGCGGTTGCTGCGTTTAGAATGCATGTTTTGGAGATACCTCAATCAGAGTGGAAAAAGTGCTTCGACAATTGGTTCAAACGCATGCAAAAGTGTATAGATCTTCATGGGGAATATTTTGACAAACAATAAAGCGATTTTCGATGATTAATATTTGTTTTTGTTCTCTAATCCCGAAATATAAAAGGCAGCCCTCGTATTATGAGATGTTGTCAAGCGTGGTTTGATGTTACCCAGAATCGGGGAAGAGTAGGCACCGGACGTCGAAGGGGCACAAATAAAATCCAAGTTCGACGTCTAAGATTTATGACCTTTTAAGACCGATTTTCGATAGCTCAAAATTGGGCTGATGAGTGGTTAGGTGAACAAGGCAATCATGTAAGCGTCTGAACGGTTTACTGCCGTATGAGTTCTCTAAGATTGCTGCATTATCGACTGTATCTGGTGCTTCCTCTGACAGCTGAGCATCGACGGCAATGAACGGCACTACAGTGGTGCAGAGATCGACAACATTGGAATCTGGAAAGGCATCAGGCCGAAGAAGGATTAGACGACGTCGAGGAAAGAGACGCCCACCTCAATTTGATATTGAGCCACATGTACACCGAACAGTATGCCTTATGGTATAGGGTGTTATTGCTCATGAAAGTGGGTGTTGCGATTTCTAAGTCAATGAGTATATTTATAGGTGAATTGTGTAGAGATTCATGCAATGGCACCACCTCGAGTTTATAAGCGATGATTTTGAAATGGGTACTGGTTTTAAGCGGGTGCCCGCTTTAGGCCCCCTTCCTCTATTTACAATTCCAAAAACACTTATTTTTATTGTTTTATTGCTCACTCCGAGCTGTATTTTTTATTTTATCATCAACGTATTACTAATTAGTTTAGAGTGCCTATTATTTGCTGAAAAAGTGTTTTGTATAAAAAAATATTTTCATTAGGGTAACAAACAATTGGTCTTTCTGGGTGTATAACATTTAGGGTGGATCGAAAAAACGCAATTATCTTAAACCATCTTCTAATAGCAGTCAAACGTAGTCATACCGTCTAACTAAAAAATATACGAAAGATTTACCCGATTAAATGAGATCTTTCGCTCGAACCTGGAGAAAAGTCAGGTTTTGGCATATTTTTTCGAATTTCCGACATTCTAATCGTTCTTCCCCAATAGTTGTTGAAATAACCTCACAAATATGTTTGTCCCCCAGAGGTCTCAATAAACACTAATACCAATTTATTTTTGCGTATACATATCTAAATAAGAGGCATAAATTTTATTTCAGCTCATTCAAAGAGGATATTTCAAAAATTTTCAGCAAACTGTTTGGAATTTTTAAAATTCTGCCAGAAATACAAACTGGTTTAGAATTATGCTTAGCACGTGGCGAATGCTTTGTTTTCGAAGAATCTTTCAAACAAAACGGACTCCTCGGGACAACAGTGGAAAAAAATTCCACACGAACTTTGGGGAGACTCCTTTTTTAATAATCGTTAATGCGTCAAAATGTTTCTTTAACACCAAAAAAGTAAATCTAAATAGGTAACTATAGTTGTAAGTTGTTGTGACAGTTAAGTTGTAGATAATAAAATCGTAGAATTCGATTGTCCCAAGTGTCCCACCTGTCATGTTTGAGAGTGGCTGTTGCATCTTGGCTTAAATCATAAGAGTATGAACCAGATTTTACGTTTCGAGAGATATTTGGCATATATATACCTTTGATTCTGACTTAAATTTTTCTCAGGTAACAGTGCTTGAAATTTATGACGTCCATATTTTTTTCATGAAGGTGTTTGAAGAGGGTCCCCTGAACAGCAACTCATTAAAAGACAAGTAGATACTCGCCTGTAACGTTTGTCCAATTTTTCGTACCAAACTTCTTGCAATGCAATTTTTTCATCAGGTGTTGCTGTTCCATCACATCGCACTAATTCCAGATCAATAACTCCTCCATTTTCTAAATAAAATTTAAATATCTTTTACACTTCCTGACGAAGGAATAAATTGGTCCAAAACATTTTTATTCTGGTTCGGGATAGAATAGATGTATGGTCTTCTTTTAAGTTTTCTTAGTTTAGTAAAAAAAATACGTGTTAGGAAACACAGTTTTTATTAAATTCCTGGTACAAAGATATATTAAACTGTACTTTTTCCGCGTCAAATTTTATTTCTAACTAAAATCAAGGATTTATCGTGATAAGATATTAAACCTGCATCTGATATGGTAAAAGAAGTAACTGCTGAGAGAGGAACAAACTGATAATAATCTTTGATAATAGCCTTATAAGTGATAAAACTTAGTTAATTTGTTTACATTCATTAAAATTACGGTTCAGTATCTAAAAAATACGGCTTCACATTCAAGTTTTTTATTATTAAATTGCTAATATTAAAATAATGCATATTAATCTAATTCTTACTTTAATTTATTTTAGATTTTCTTGGGAATAATACCACATCAGAGTTCAAACTTGTGTATATTTTAAAACCAAACGTTTCAAAATCCTGTCGGATTTCGTTTTCAATGGATATAAATTTATAAAGTAAAATTGAAATATATGACAATTATTTTGACAAATATGTTTACGTTACTATGGAAAAATTTCTTTGATTTTAAATATACAGGGTGCACAAGAAATTCCAAAGATCATTATAAATCAAAAAAAATTTTTCAAGTTGGAAGAACTTGAAAAATTGTCTTCAGAATTTATTTGTGGCGTTCCTAGGGACGACTTTCTTTTTAAGATAGTGCATTTGCCAAAAAATGCGATCAAAGAATTCTGATAATTCAGTGATCCCATTAAAGTCATAAGGGAAAACCTAGGAAAAACCTCATGAACTATCCCGATATAGGGTTGTTCAAAAGGATATGCCCATTGTTAATTTCATCTTTAATTATCGGCAACCAGACATGACTGAAATCTACGGAAGTAGAAGCGATGCAGTCGTTTTTATTTAACAGAATTAAGGCAGATTCTTTTAATTTTCGTTTTGTGCAGTGTTCTTCTTTGTGTAATATTGTTGTGTTTTGAAATTGTATTTTATGGCCTTGGTCCCAAGCATGTTCACAAATTTTTGATTTTTCGAACTGACGTTTCTTTATGTAATTTTGATGTTCATTTATTCGAACATTAAGAGGTCTAGAGGTTTCTCCAATATAAAACTTATTACATTCACAAGGAATCTTATAAATGCAATTTTTTGAGTTTTGCGTAGCGTTTTTTGGTTTTGTTTTTGTTATAATAGATTTAAGCGTATTTGTTGTTTTAAATGTAGTTTTGATGTTAAATTTGTTGCCTACTCTTCTCAATCTCTCTGACAGGCCCTGTATATATGGTATTATTGTTGTTATAATGTGGTTTTCCTGGTTGTCAGTATTATTAGGTGAAGTCTGGTGTTGGTTGTCAGTTGTTTTGTGCTCAATTTTATTTAACTCTTTGTTAATAAATTTTTGAGGGTAATTGTTTGCAGTTAGAACATTTTGTATAAATGATTTTTCTTTGTTGAATTTAGTAGTATCTGAGCAGTTAGTCTTTGCTCTGTCATATAAAGATTTAATAACACCTCTTTTTACCGTATTTGGATGGTTCGAGTTAAAATTGAGATATCTGTTAGTGTGAGTTGGTTTTCTGTAAATTTCTGTTTCAAATGAAGATTGTGTTTTTGTTATTAAAATGTCCAAAAAAGGTAGTTTGTTATTTTGTTCGATTTCTAATGTAAATTTTATGGTTGGTTCTTTGTTGTTTATGTCGGTTAATAATTCCTGCAAATTTTCTAGATTTTGTTCCCAAATAATGAATATGTCGTCAACATAACGCCACCACACCAACGGTTTATTTTCTTTTGAAAAAATCATTTGTTCTTCAAATTTGTCCATAAAGATGTTACTTAAGGCAGGGGACAGACAAGAACCCATAGCCATGCCAAAATCTTGTTGGTAGAAATCATCGTTTAACTGAAAGTAAGTTGTTTTCGTACAGAAAGTGAGTAATTCCATTATTGTGTTAATAGATAAACGAGTTCGTTGATGAAGTGAATAGTCATGTTCCAATAATTCTTTTACTATAGGAAGTGTTTTAGCCACGGGAACATTGTTATATAAGTTTACTATGTCAAAACTTGCTAGTGTAAATGTATTTTTGTATTGTATATGAGACAATTTTTCTAAGAAATCTGCACTGTTTTTAAGATGAGAAATTGAATTACCTGTAAGTGGAGAAATAATTTTCAGCAAAAATTTTGAAAGTTCATTACATGGAGAATTTATGGAACTGACAATTGGTCTCAAAGGGATGTTGGGTTTATGAATTTTTGGTAAGCCATAGAAGTGTGGAGGTTTAGTATAATGTGGAGTGAGAGTTTTGCGTTCTTGGTCTGTAAATTCGTGTTTGTGACTGTAGAGTAAACGGTATATTTTGCTTTCTACTGAACTTGTCGGGTCTTTGTTTAGTTTAGTGTATTGTCCTTGATTAATTATGTTCATAATTTTGTCATCATAGTCATTTTTATTCAAAATCACTGTTGCATTGCCTTTGTCTGCAGGTAAAATTTTGATTGAATTATCATTTCTTAATTCTTTAACTGAATGTAATTCATTTTTAGAAAGATTATTTTTGATTCTAATTGCGGCAAAACTTGCACGTTCCAATATTTCGTGGATTCTTCTGCCCATGTATGGCTGACGGAACCTTAAACCTTTTGGAATAATTTTCATCTGCCGACATCTGCACATGTCCTTGATTAATTATGTTCATAATTTTGTCATCATAGTCATTTTTATTCAAAATCACTGTTTACTTTAAAACTAAAAAAAAACACAATTTTTCCTAATTATTAAAAACTGCATTGTTTTTAATTTTAATGCCGATAAGTTACAACAGTTAAAATATCATTACACCTAAAATAGACTAATAATATTTTTTTCAAACAAAAATATTCATAACGTCATTTTAAGTCATTAATAATAATTGAAAAAAGTGTTCCACCAAACCTCCTGCAAAATTGTTCCTAGTGGTTTATCTGAGTGAGCTGTGATTTGATCGAAAGACACTTCATAAGCAAAGCATTCAGGAGTTGGTAGACCTAATTTAATATAAGTTTATATTTGCAGGAGAATTTTGAAAATACCCCAAAAATAGCTGAAAAACTAAAATAAACCTTTATGAATGAGCTGAAATAAATTGTACGCCCCTTATTTGGTTAAGGATATGCAAAGATAAATTTCGTAATAATATATTTGTTGAGATCTCTCGTGGCATAATAGTTTTATATTTATTTTTTATATTTCAATAACTATTGGGGAAAAACCATTAAAACTTGGAAATTTCGACAAAATATGAAAACAAGTGATTTTTCTCGAGGCTCTAGCGGAAGTTCTCATTTAATTGGATACATCTTCTGCAAACATTTTAGTAAGGGGGTCAGATGAAGTTTGACTGCTATTAGAAGAAGTTCTTGCCTTTTTACGATCCACCTTAGATACATTCAATTTAATAACAGAAACTTAAACTAAATATTTTTGTTAGATCATCATAGTCATATGGCAGAATGTGAGCTCAATTTCTGTCGGCCTGTCAGATTTATACCGAGAAGTAGAACCTTTCTGAGAAGTTGCCGTTCCGATTCACGTGTTTGCAAAGGGATATTTCTCACTCGGACAGTACCTTAATATTTCACTCTTACATTCACATGCAGATAAACCCATTTCGAGAAGCCATCCTCGCAGTCGACACTTGAGAAGAAGGAATGCCTCACCGCCATTTTCCATTAGCATAAGACCGTGAGGCAATTTGTCGAACTTATCTGGCCGTTTAGGATAACAAATGAATAACGGTTGCGGACTCGCATCCACTAAATCGCTGACATGCCGTAATCTATGCACATACATTTGTAGCTCTAACGTTGACACTAATGCTCAGGCCCTCCATTCTTAAAGTGCTACATCAGGATAGTCCGGCCCATTGCTCAAACGAGTTGACGATTTATTAACAATTTGTCGCTTTGAAGAGAACATTTCATTTATCTCGTTTCCTTTTCAACCTTCTCGAACAGCTACTTGGAACGATATATTATACAGATGATGTTCGCTTTATTTTGGCCCCGTCGTGTCTTTCTGTGCTTGTTTGTCACTTGAATGCCTATGTTTTTTCCGAGCTGCTTGTGATGCCATTTTAGATTTTGAACTTTGCCTGCAAACTAAGCGCGATACATTTAGAATGAAGCACAGGACGTTTATATTTCCTATACAGGGTTGTTTACAGAAATTGTGAAAGACGAAAATTTTGGGGAAATTTCTTTGAGATTTTCAAATATTAAAATACATATGGGTATATTTCAAGTAAATTTAAAAAATTTTTGACTCTGCAAAAATGTAGTACAGCAGTTTTTTCATATTTTGACACTGATTTTCGGAAACTTCGAAATATTTTCTACAATTCTACCAAAATGAGAACAATTTATGACAAAAACAGCTACGTTTACAGCCTTAGTTATACGAGGGTGAATCAAATATGAACCGGACTTTTCTGTTTCTCGCCCTTTAGGTAATTCGAGTGGCGTGACGTCTCGATATATGTTAGGTAGGGATGTTAAGAAGAGGAGAGTTCGTCTGTTTGGCGAGGCGTAGTCGATGCGCTGTTAGTAGCACAGATCAAACACAAGAGTTAGTAGCATCATGTCAGAGCAAGAGATGCATACGTCTGTTGCGCAACGTGTTGTTATCAAATTTTTGGCGCGGGAGGGCGTTAGACCGTCTGAAATTTTGCGTCGACTATCTGCACAGTTCGGCAATGAAACACTTTGAAGGACCCAAGCGTACGACTGACACAAAAAAATCTCAGATGGCCGAGAGACAGTGGAAAATGAGTCTCATGCACGCCGTCCCACAACAAGCATCAATGAGGCGAATATCTACGCAATTCGTGAGCTGATTGAAGGTGACCGCCATCTTACAGTATTGGCAATTGCTGAACACGTTGGAATATCATATGGTAGTGCTCAATCAACCATTTCAGATGAGTTGGGTTACCGAAAAGTGTGTGCAAGATGAGTTCCTCGCCTTCTAAGGGAAGATCAGAAAGCAAACTGTCTTGCCGTATGTGAAAGGCTGTTAGCAAGATATCGAGCAGAGGGGGATGAGTTTTTTAGACATATTGTCACCTCTGATGAGACATGGGTGCATCATTATACCCCGGACTCCAAACGTGCAAGCATGGAGTGGCGAAAACCTGGAGAGGCAGCACCGCGGAAAGCCAAGACCCGTCTTTCTGCATGGAAAATTCTTGCAACAGTTTTTTGGGATTCGAAAGGCGTACTGCTGATCGATTTTCTGCACGAACGCCGTACAATTAATGCTGAGTATTACTGCGAACTACTCTAACAAGTGAAACTTGCCTATCGGCAAAAGAGGCGGGATATGTCTATCCGAAGTGTGATTCTGTTGCATGACAACGCTCGGCCACATACAGCTGCATTGACTCGAGGAAAATTGAACAAAATGCATTGGGAAACCCCTGAGCACCCGCCTTACAGTCCTGATTTGTCGCCATGTGACTACCACATGTTTGGGCCACTTAAAGAAGAACTGGGAGGCCACCACTTTGAGGACAACGAAGGTGTAGAAACGTTTGTGCGCAATTGGTTATCGACACGACCAATTTCATTCTTTGAGAAAGGTATTAAAAAACTTCCGATTCGGTGGTAAAAATGTATACATAAGAGAGGAGACTATGTAGAAAAATAATATGTATTAAAATTTGTATTAATCGTACCAATAAAATTTTTAAAACAAAAGTCCGGTTCATATTTGATTCACCCTCGTATCTTATAAAATTACGTGCCACTTTTCTAAGTACTAAAAATTAGAGCCAGCCTAGTCGGGGCGAGGCAATTGTTTTGTAACTTTAGTCGTAAACCAGTGGCACTTGTGGTCCATTAAGAAAAAACGTCGATGTTTTTATTCCATGTAAAATATCGGAACCCTGTGTTTCAGAATCGAATAATTTGTGCAATAGATAAATATTCGTCATTTACAATTACGTAAATGCGTAAAGTTCCACTTTTGTGACGTGAACACAGACTGAGGGTATCAGAAATCTAGGACTATAGTATGTGCAATAATGTATTTACTTTTTTAAGTATTGGTTAGAAGTTAAGTTAAACAGTGTTGAATAGCCAAATGGAAAAACGCTTGGACACGTCGATATGTATTTTCCAATGCGCATTTTTTCAACAAAAAATATATAATGTGTGTCATATGACAGTGGCCAATACCAACTTCCTTTTTTTTTGATGGAAGCCCCTGTATATTATTAATTGTTTGGATATTCGTGAAAAATCTAGACATAATTCAGGTAGAATGTCCAACAACTATCTTTAACTGTTTCGGAAATATTAAGTGTTTTCAGATTTATTACAAAAATTAACATTAAAAAAAAGAAAATTATTTTATTTCACAAATTGGCTACATTACTTAATTCCCATTTAGCTCTTGATATTGAGATAGGAAGCAAAAACCATTCCTGCGTCCCTTTTTACTGATTTGAAAAAAAACAGTTTTGTTTATATTCGTCAAAACTTTAGCATCTTGTTGTCTGCCTGCATGACAGTGGTCATCAGTGTCAGTGATATTGTCGTTTGAATTTCGTTAACTATACGTAATAATATCAGAAAAATGGTTCATTTAACAGAAATGCACAAGATAACCATTCTGCATATGATTGGGTATGGAGATAACACACGGACAGAAATGGAGTTTCTCGCTTATTTCACAAAAATTTTCCAAATTCGCCGCCAGTATCCCAAGGAACAATTAGCAAAATAGAAAAGAAGGTTCGCGAGTTTGCTTATGTAAGACAGATAAAAACAGTAGCTGCCAATGCTCTAAGTGATAATACGAAATTGGATATTATGCTTGAGTTTCAAGAAAACCCATATGATTCTGTTCGAAAAGCAGCCCGACTGTTCAACGTTACCCACACAACAATTTCTCGTGTATTAAAGTAAAGTAAAATGCATCCCTATAAAATGATACCGACTCAGGAGCTCATGGAAGACGATTTCGATATGAGAACGTATTTCTGTGAACAAATGATGGTAAGGTTAGATAACAATGTGATCCAATTAGAAGATGTCTTGTTTTCTTATGAGAGCACACTTACTCTTCACGGTCTTGTTAATCGTCAAAATTGCCGCTATAGGTCTAATAAGAATCCTCAGTGAATGACAGAGAAACATACGCATATCCTGAAAAACTTAATATTTTGTCAGGAATTGTTGGAAATCAAATCGTAGGTCCCTTTTTCATTAACGGCAACTTGAATGGAGATAAATATTTAGAATTGCTCCAATGAAATGTAGTACCAACTTTGATAAACTTATATCCTGATCCAGTACACTCACCAGTTCCTGCCAATACAATAAGGTTTCAGCAAGATGGAGCCCCGCCATATTACGATATCAATGTCCTGTAGTACCTGAACCAAATTTTTTCAAATCGTTGGATTGGGAGGCGCGTATTGATTGAATGGCCAGCACCATCTCCTGATTTGACGCCATTGGACTACTTTTTGTGGGGATATGGCAAAAGTAGGTGTAGGAGAAACCAAAAAATAAATAATATACGGGGACTTGCATTTTAAATAAGAAAGTGGTATTGGCCACTGTCACATAACTCACTTTATATAATTTTTTTGTTGAAAAAATGCGCAGTTAAAAATACAAATTAAGTGTCTAAGCGTTTTTCCCAACAAGCCCTCCTTTATTCGTTATCGAATTTACTCCATTTGGCTGTTCCACCTTGTTTAGCTTCATAAGTGAATCAAATGAAACATATTTTACTAAAATAAAAATTACAACAAACAACAGACTTTACGATTAATGTTTAATTTGATTTGTTAATCTTCATATATTTATGCCAATTTTCACTTGAATTACGTCATCTTTGGAGTCGTAGAGCTGTCATATATCAACAAGAATCCGGGATCAACAGGGTA
This sequence comes from Octodonta nipae, assembly GCA_034190945.1. Taxonomy (NCBI): domain Eukaryota; kingdom Metazoa; phylum Arthropoda; class Insecta; order Coleoptera; family Chrysomelidae; genus Octodonta; species Octodonta nipae. The sequence goes on from CM067218.1 coordinate 148,648,440, forward strand.
CTAAAACATTGGTATTTTTATCAGCCAATTTTTGTTCGTCTCCTTTGCCTTGTACCCATTTACAATGCATTTAGCTCAGCTTTATTTAGGAATTAATAATTTATTGATAAATATTGAAACCTAAAAAAATTAACCAATCACATTCTGTAATTGACGACGGTTACAGTTAGACATTTACGCCTAAATGATATACCAGATTCGAATGAATAATTAATTAAATGTTACAAACTTCTACATTACAGCAATGGTATAGAGTATGAGATTAGCAGTACTGTCCATATCTCATACTGGAACTTTGGAAATGTATTGTAAAGTATACACAACAAAGTTGTACTGTACATTTATCTGTGATAAATCCATAATAAAACTCAAGGTTACAGAAATACCGTACGATTTTCTGGAATATATTCACAAAAAACTCAACGGTATATCCTGAACTACCCCTCTAAAATAACACCTTAATTTGTTACAATTCATTTTAAATTGGAGATTCAAATCACCTTATTATAAAAAGGGTTATATCTCAATTCTTTTAAAAACAAACCTATTGGTCCATCTTTAAGCTTTTAAACGATGAAAAAAAACTCTTCCCAAACTATATTTTACGTCTGATATTTATCTAGTAGGCTTCACAAAACGCTATCGAAATTCACCTAATTTAACGACTATACATTCACAACAAGACGGTAAGATGTGTTTTCTTCAACCACTGTCGACAGAAGAAGAATGAATTCTTTCGATACGAAGGCGTTGGCTTGACATTTCTCTCCCCTCTCTTCTCAAATAAGGAACGCGATAATTTTTGTTTTTAGTCGTGTTTTAAAAATTAGTACCACGTAAAGAGCAGTTACACTACCCATTTATTTCGAGTAACTAAACTGAATTTATTGAAGAAGAAGTACTCCTAAATGAGAGCAAATCGATTTTAAATTAATATAGATCAATCTTATACGCCACAATAGCTCGCTAAATGAAGTAAAAAGTAAAAATAAGACAAAAACAAGTAGCGCATAATAGCCGAATCCGTTTTCACACATATTTGAACACACGTTATTAAACCCAGCGAATATAATAATCTAATTATTATTCCGGCGCCCGGCTTGTATACAAATCGCGCCATTAGCTGTACTAACAAAATCTCACCGAGCTACGACTGGAACTAAATTACGTATTAGCTATCAGCCTTTCCCTGTTTGCTCTAACAATATCTCGGACAACTTCTGGCTAATAAGCTTTATTGGCATCCAATTTTAGAGCCATTAGTAACCCTCTGCCACCGAAGCTGAATCTAACCAGCAAACTCTAAGCTTTCTGCATGCAAATATTATATGTCGATATTACGAGATTTGTATTCAGGGTCGGTTTTGTCAAATTTCATTAAATTTTAGTAATAATCGTTTATTCAAGGTGGACTTTGTTAACAGCAGGAGCTGGGAAAATAAATATTGAATATTTAACGCTATTAGTCGCATCACCTTACGTCACACGGAGATTTACGTATATAACAGGTAGTATCTAGTTGAAAAAATATATAATGTCCCTGTATTCTCAAAAAACATTATATATAAAAAAATGAAAACATCTTCCAACTTAAAAATTAAAAACTTCTAATGGTTTATTTATGAAGGCTATTTGTGACCATTCATCGTTTTTGCTTACGGGAAATAACACTGCATTTGACAGAAAAAGGTTGTATATTTAAAAAATTTACACGTTTTAAAATTCAATCTGACCTGGTTGTCAATGGTATCGTTAATACATTGTATTTTACGCTGCTAAAACACGAACCTTTCTAGAAATTAATTATCCTCAATAAAAACTAATTCTGCGAATAAACAAACGTTAGTAAAAATCAATTCTCTGAACCTACGAGTAAGGAAAAAACAGTATCGAGAATTTGGATCCTGTTCCTGAGTAAGAAATTATAAACGTTAGTATTGCAGCATAACTTCGAGAAAGATCTAGAGCGACTACGATGGTATAAAAAGGGGATGTATAGCAACATTTCTCTTCAGTAGATAGCGACGTAGGGGAACATCTGTGAGAAATTGTTTTGAACCGTTGGATTCCGTAAGAATATTATGAACTGAATTAATAACCCTCTTCGAGGTGTCATTTTTTGTACGCAAGACAATATTTATATAATATATATTGTTCATATTGTTGTTTAAGTATTTGATACATTTCGTTAAATTTGAAGAAGTGAGATGTAAAGACTGACATCTAGGATTTTCGAAGAAAGTAGTACATAGAGGTTCCGAATCTGGTGCCGTTCCATGTAATTGCTGTTACACGTAACTCCTAGGTTAGAATGTCACGATGAAATTTTCAGGTTAACTTCACCTGTCAGAGATATTGAATACTCTCTTCGAGGTGTCATTTATTGTACAGAGCAATTACATGGAACGGCTCCAGGTTCGGAACCTCTATGTGCTACTTTCCCCTTTAACCTTTAAGTTGGAAATTGATGGTTGATTTTAACATTTAGCTTTATATTCGCAAGTGTATTAATATTTAACTACTATTCATAAAAAACAGATAAGCTAAAAACAATAACATTTATTAACTTTTGACCATATCATCTCGCACAATATTTTTGAGCAGGTTTTGTAGTTTTTTTCATGCAGACAGTGTGATTTTTTTACACCGTCTTGCAGTAGAACGATATTATAATCTTTATTCAGGCATCCACAGTTACGATTTTAACCCTTAAGGAGAAAATACAAGAAACTAACTCAAAAGTTAGTAAGAATGTGAAGTTCAATTACATTAATAACAATTACAATATAGAAGAAGGTTTTAGTAAACTAAACCATAAATTACAATATATCTTAGGATTCAGTATAATTTCATTGATTAAAGTTAAATGCACTTACCTAGTAGCCCATGGTGCTGTTTTTTATCGAAGATATGAAAAAATTCGAGGCACCTACTATTAATTAATATTAAATATGTACACTTATTTTGGTTGACAACATTTTTCAGTGACCTGAAATTTAACTCTTGTAAATACTACATTAAATTGACATTGACAACTTGAACTGAATACCTTTACCCTAATGTAAACGTAGTTAAAGTCAAAATTCGCCACAACAATAATGGTTATGGTTGCCAGTTCGAACTATTAATCTCGAATCTTACATTCTGTGAATAATTATGCAAAACTTGCCCGGTGAAATTAAAAAGAAACAAATATTGATTATAAGGTTAAAAATAATAAGCTAATAGTATAAACTGATCAGTTGCAACATACATTTTAATTTCAGTTGACATATCATATTGACAACACAATGAAATACTTACCAATAAAAGGCATTATTATGTATTATCAATTTTCGTAAGACGGATCAAAATTTACATTTATCTTTTTTTGGGCAATAACACAATCGAAATAAATGACGTATATTGAAGGAAAACCAAACGTTTCAAAGTCTATTCTGACTTCGTTGTCAATGGCTTTATATTTATTGATGTAAATTGCAAAATGAAAACGAAGTCAGAATACACTTTGAAACGTTTTTTTTTCCTTTAATATACGTCGTTTTATTTCGATTATGGTGTTGCCCAAAAAAGATAAAAGGAATAAAGAATATGCTACAAACAACGTTTAGAAGACGCTTTAATTTTGTTTATCTATCAAAATCCAAACAATCCATCTTTACGAGTTTCTATTCAAGCAATCTGGCGAAATTATTTCTATTATATGCTTGTTATTGGCGTTATAGACGCAAAAAAATTTTTTTTTTAGTTATTCATTGAATAAACCCCTATTAAAACATAGTTTTCACTTTCTGCACCAAAGTTCAATAACTACTAAACGAAACAAAAATAAAGAAAATCTTATTAAACTGTTTTATCTTTATTTTGACAAAATAATTCAAGACCTCCTCAACAATCTGTTCGAAATTGTTTTATCTTCGCCTATTTAAATGTAGGGTTACAGGGTAAGCCGACCTAGATCCTTTAAGAGGTAGTAGTTTCCATCATTACTGACTGACTTAACACTGTATTCATAACTTAACCATTTACCAGATAATGGACTCCTTATTCTATCTATTCTTTGGGTTTTTCCACTCATTTACTAATGTTTCCGACTTTTGTTTAGTAGATAAGTTGCTTTATTATTCTCCATATTAAAATTGCAGTTAACTGAAACGACTGAGTCGCAAAAGATGTATTGTAATACATTGATTCAAATTCGAAAAAATATATTATTTCCATTTCGCAATATTTAAGAAAAAGTCTACGTTTTATTATCTATCCAACAAGGTATAACAAGTTAGAGTGGTATTAGAATTCTTTGAAACAAACCAAGTCGTAGTAAATGATATTGGTACTTTAGCCGTTAATTTATTATGATTAAATTCGTTGTAAACCAAACTCTTCATATGTCCTCACATATAAAAATTCATGGGGTCACGTCTGGACTTCTAGCGGGTCGTGGTATGGGACAACAGCTTCTTATTCATTTCCGAAACCAATTCAATCATATGTGTTGATGATTTTAAACAGAGAGTAATCGATGCAGCAAATAAATTTAGAAGGGATTTATCCACCGATGTAGTAGAAAGGGGATTAAGACAGAATGAGAGTATGTTGCGAAACAGAGGTGGATATGTGAAACATGAATTGTAATCTGAATCTGGTAGACAATGTCCCTCGTTCCTCGAAGTTTCCCTGGACTTTCATCGTCTTGAAAAGGTTGATCTCACAACGTTTCAATAGCTTTGTATCTGCTATCGTCATCAGGTATAAATACCACGGATAAACTGAATTTCCCATCATTAACCTGGGAACCGCAACTGATGAAGGTTCCCTAACCAGAAACAATATGTATTATATTGATATATAATATATATTGTCTTGCGTACAAAGGAATGACACCTCTAAGAGGGTATTCAATATCTCTGACAGGTGAAGTAACCTGAAAAAATTTTATCGTGACATTCTGTCCTAGGAGTTGAGAGAACAGCAATTACACGGAACGGCTCCAGATTCGGAACCTCTGTGTACTGATTCTCTCGAAAATCCTAGATGTCGGTCTTACATCTCACGTCTTCAAATTTAACGAAATGCATCAAATGTATAAAGAAGTGTTCGAGAGGACATTCAATTGTGGGAACCGCAACTGATGAAGGTTCCCTAACCAGAAACAATATGTATTATATTGATATATAATATATATTGTCTTGCGTACAAAGGAATGACACCTCTAATTCAATTCAATTCAATTCAATATCTCTGACAGGTGAAGTAACCTGAAAAAATTTTATCGTGACATTCTGTCCTAGGAGTTGAGAGAACAGCAATTACACGGAACGGCTCCAGATTCGGAACCTCTGTGTACTGATTCTCTCGAAAATCCTAGATGTCGGTCTTACATCTCGCGTCTTCAAATTTAACGAAATGCATCAAATGTATAAAGAAGTGTTCGAGAGGACATTCAATTGTTGGAAGCGCAACTGATGAAGGTTCCCTAACCATAAACAATATGTATAATATTGATATATAATATATAATGTCTTGTGTACAAAGGAATGACACCTCGAACAGAGTATAAATTGATTTGTGTTGGTTGTTTTGTTTGCCAAATAATGCAACTGAATATACTGTTACTTAAACATATCGGATTTTATTAATTTCAAAAATCAATATATATTATTTAAATGATTTAATGTCCATTTCTCGTGTAGCGCAGTGTATTAAACTCTTATAGAACAAAAAATATCTCGCAATGTAGGAAACTCTCTTTTCCCTGAATCCGAGCCTGTTCTGCGTCAATATAAAACATGTGTTCCAAGTGAGTCTGCATGTATGTTTCGGGCAAGGCTTTTCTCCAGCGACTACGTGCACGGCTTATCAAAAGTTGTAACTACGTTGCCTTTGTGCTGCGACTTGCAGCTGCCTGCTACGAATTTCTACAGATAAACATGTCGCTCAGGAAGAAGGCTGCTTTGGTTGCCCGGAGATCTTTATATTGATAAGGATTCCACCACTCAGCAGAAGTTTCTCCGTTAGTTGTGATAAGGTAAAGGATGTTTAGGAAAGCAAGAAACTTATCAAGTTGTAGGCGTCTGATAGATTGTAAACGAAACAAATGTTATTTTATTGTTTGGGTCTCTGGAGGATAGCCGAACTGATGACCGGTCTTGCCCTCGAGGTTCTTTTGTCTCTACAAAAGCTTGGTGAGCCTTGAAGAGCAAGTATATTAGTTAAATGCACTACTTGAACTTAGAATTGAAAGAGAAATTACATGGAAGTGAATTTATCATTTTTAGGATCGATAAATCTAATATAGCCTCATAAAATTACGCCTGATCTGTCAGTCTTTCACATCACAGTAATTTTCGCCAAAACTACTAATTTACTAATTTTTTTGATTATTTGTATGTGTTCTTGGAAAATAACAACCACAATCGAAACCATAATCTGTATATTCTTGAAAAAGCAGGTCTATTCTGATCTCGTTTTCAACCACTTTAAAGATGTATTGAAATTTCATAGAGGAAAAAGAATGAAATTTGGTATGAATGTATAGTTTGGCGACTCTATCAGAGGTGCATCGTAAATCAAGAAATTTTGATCTTAAGAGTACTTCTGGGGGAAAAATTGCAAAAATCTGAAAAACTATTTATTTCCAGACGTCCTTGGTGTTTTTAATATCAGTAAAATAAGATAATGGTCGGAATAATACAATCAAATTAAAAGGCTATCAAATGCTTGCCAACGTTTGGCTTGACTGGATTAAAAGCTTCATCAGGGCTTGCATTTATTCATTGCTTGCCCAGTTAAAAAAATAAAACATCATATGAGTTTATTAAGACACATAAGCAACGCATACAGAAAATCTTGAATATATAGTAAGTAAAAAAAGTAAAAAAAACTAAATTGATGAATTTGATAAATTTTAGTCGCTAAATATATTCAAGATTTCCAATATGCATTGCTTATGTGTCTTAATATACTCCTGTGATGTTTTATTTTTTCAACCCGGCAAGCAATGAATAAATTCAAGCCCTGATGAAGCTTTTAATCCATTAAAGCGAAACCTTGGCAAGCATTTTAAGTTGATTGTCCTATTCCGACCATTCGTTGTTTTAAAAATTATTAACCTAATTTTTAATGTGGGATATAGGATATTGCCCAGAATTTACTAGACAAATACGAAGAAACCCTAAATATTAATTTTGTGGGCAAATTATAGAATTAAATGTAAAATATAAAATTAAAAATTTGTCAAAGCCATCATGTAATATATCAAATGCAGGGGCACAAAAATATATTTAAAAAATAATTTGTTTAAAAGATATTAACAAAAAGATAAAAAAAATAACTCATCCCCTCTGTTATGTCCGAAACTTAAACATTTGAAAAAAAAACGAGATATAGAGCCTCATCTGAGCTTTACTGGAAAAATAAGTACAAACTCCTAATATTAATTTTTGGGTGCAGATTACAAAATTAAATGGAAAATATAAAATTCAAATTGTTCCAGACGCATCACGTAATATATTCAATCAAAGGGAATACAAAAGATTTTTTTCATATTTTAAAAATAAATTGTTTAAAAGTAATTAATGAAAATATGAAAAAGTTTACCCATCCCGTTTGTTTCCCAAACTAAAAGACTGTAAATTTTGAAAAAAAATAGGGGTATAGGGCCTCACTTGAATTTTACAGGACAAATGAGAAGAAAATGCCGTTATTAAGTTTGGGGGAAAATGGTAGAACTAAACAAAAATAAAAAATACACTTTTTCAAACGTAGTATGTAATATATATGAGAAATTCTTTCATGTATATATAAACAGGCAAAGACAAAACGGTTCGGTACAATTTTCTCCTATGTCACTCAATTTTTGCTTTATTTTTGTTTTGTTTAGTAACTACAAACGACTTTCAGTGTAGAATGCTTAAATTAATTTACAATATTGGTTCAATAATTAAACAATAAAATAATAAAAAAAATCATTATGTACATCCATACTGTCAATGACAAATAGTGCTGCCAGATTGGTTGAAGAGAAAATCAGAAGATAGCTTAACTCCAGTGTGAAAGACAAACTAAATTAAATGTAAAACTAAAAGTTTTGGCCCTTAAAGTTATCCTACATAGTCATGCTATTTAAATAGAACCAATGAAAATTATAACAAATAATAGTCGCCGTTTATTGGGCGTTCGCAAGTTTGCAGTTTGCAACTTTCATTGCATTGTAAATATGGTTTGTCAACTAAAATTATAATTATGTTGCACCTCATCAATTTACTTCTGATAATGTCTTCTTTATTTTAACATTACTCTTTTAATTTAGAGTCCTTTTATTCCTGTCGGATAACTTTAATACAATTTAACTAAAATTACAAAAAATTGTGAAATTATGCACAAATTCACGATAAATAGGTAGAACTGACAACACTGAATGCTTGGCCTTCTGCCGGAAATTTGATTAAAATTTTGGCTTTTCATTACTTTTTTGCTATTAGATTGAAAGTTTTCAATTCAGTCAAAAAAGATTTCAAAGTATTTTTAAGGTTTCAATATCAATTCACAGATAAAAATGTAGTTGACTACTAATAATTAACAGTCTGTGATTCGTATTTCTTTATATTTTCCACATAAAACAGAAATCGTCATGGGTTGCTAGGTTGGTAAGTGTGTTAATTTTAATTAATGAGAATATACTGAATTTTGAGATATTTGAAATTTTTTGTATTGAAAATCATAGTGAAAGTTAATGTTTTCTGACAATGTGGGTATCTTATAGTTAATCAATTTTACATTAGCTGCAAAGTTCTGACTGTTAAAAACATTTTAAATTTTGTTTTAATATATTGTAACGAAATTTCCTTAAGCCGGTCCTGGTTTCATTCCCTTACGACATCTATCGCTTTTAGGACAAAAAAAAATTGATCTCGAAATGGCTCGGCAGTTATAGAATTGATAATGGATTGTACGAGAGTTTTCGATGCTGGTTTTAAAAGAAGCGGCCCATCATCGCGGCAGTTAGTTAGTGCGACGAAGAGCTTATGTTGTATCATATTTGTGATATTCGAATCAGCTGTTCTGTATATTTGATGTGAATAAAAGTTTCTAGAAAGTGAGAGTGAAAATTAGTTTTCAAATTTTAATTTAACCTACGAAGTACATAACAAATTTAGAAGTGCAGGATTAACTGCAGCTAAAATCGTAATTTGATTTATAGAAAGACGTAGCATGGAAAAAAAGGACGAAACTACCAAAAAAATAGTCAAGCAGGTTATGGGGGACTAGACGAGAAAATAGTCCAGATTCTGGAAAAACGTGACAAGAAGGAGAAACAACATCAAGAAGAAATTCAACAAAGGTTAGTAAAATCTTTTGATGAAAAACGTAAAATAGAATTAGAAAATCTTGTCACTACCATGGAAGGAAAACAACAAAATCTAGTTTCCGCGATGAAAAGTGAACAACATAATTTAATTGAAGGATTATTCCCGAAATTTGAAGAAAAACGACAAATGAATTCAAATTGTTAAATGAACAGAGACAAAATGAATTTAAAATATTTGAAGAAAAACAAGGCAAAACGGAAGAAAAAAGACAATTGAAATTTGAACAATTAATGCAAATAGAATAGTAAGTTAATGAAACAGGTAATGAAAGAATGCAAATATTGGAATAAGACATACAAGAGATAAACGACGACATTAAGATCCTAAAAAGTAATGTGAAAACTATTGAAATCAAAGTAGATAACATAGATTCCATCCAGAGCTAGGAGCAAAGTGAAATCAGTTCTATTAAAAACACAGTCCAAAGCGAAGTAATAAAATCAGTGCCATCCAAAACCAGGTCGAAATCGAAATTAAACAATTACGACAAGATTTGCAGAAAGGGAAATACCAGCACACCGTGAGTAACAAAGGTTCCTTTAGTAAACCACCCACATTCGGCGGCAGTTCATCTTGGCTCATGTATAAACGGCAATTTGAAACCGTGGCTACAACTAATAGATGGGATACACAAGAAAAAGCTACGTCTCTTGTAATTACCTTAAGAGGTCCGGCCTTAGAACTCCTCCAAAGCATTTCAGTCGATGAACAAGGCAATTTCGACAAGATCATCGCCATCGTGGACAAAAGATACGACAATCAATTCCTGAGCCAAGTATACCAGGTGCAACTAAGCGGAAAAATGCAAAAATCCAGGGAGAGCCTTCAAGAATTTAAAGCAGAGATTAGAGGTTAGTACACTTGTCCTACCCAGACCTGCCAGAGGAAAGGAAAGACCAGTTGGTCACACAGAGTTTCATAAATGGCATCAGAGATGTGGAAGTACAAAGAAATTTAAGACTGAGTGGCGTCAAGAAGAGTAATGAAGCTCTACTTTGGGCTTTGGAAGTAGAGGCCGTCATGAACATGTCCAAGATGAGGGTCCGAGCAGTTTCCTTCAATCAGGTAGAGCCAGAGTCACCATTTCAAGCACTGTTTCAAGCACTGTTGGCTGGTAGGAACAAACTATTAGAACAGTCACAGAGAACTGATACCAGAAGAGCATGTTACCGTTGTGGACGGACAGGGCACTTCCAACGCGACTGCAGAGCAGAGTAAGGCTACCTGAACGATCACCAACCAGGGGTAACCAACAGAATAGCCAGATGTCCAGGGACCGTCAGTCAGTCAGCATAAGGGGGCGAAATCTGACTAACCATCATCATCGACACCGGCGCCGCTGTGTCCATTGCCAAGTACAGGGTCTTGAGGGCATCGGAAATACGGCCAGCTAACAACAACATCAAGCTCAGAAGATAGGGGACAACATGATCCGGCATAGGGTCCTGGTAGCGAATATTGAGGACGATTTCATATTGTGTATGGACCTAATCAGACAGCATGGATTTATGTTCGACCCGAGATATGATGTTCTTCGGTTCCTAAATGATGAATTTGTATTCACATGGCCCGTCAACAGGTCAGCGACCTCCATAAAAATTGTAGCAAAATCCTCAGCCAGAATTCCCAGTCGAACTGAACAGATTATTCATGTTGTTTTCTGAATGATATTTGTGGCATATGTCTAAGTATTTCTTGGAAAATAACACCACAGTTTAAAGAAAATTGCTGTATATTTCAAACGTTTCGGGGTCTAGGTCAGACACCGTTATCGATGGTTAAGAAACTGTTGATAAAAAGGCACAATTCTAAGATGTTAAATATTTTAATTTACATCTTAGAATTGTGCGTTTTTTATCCATAATTTGAAGGTGGTTCATTTAGATCGACTCGCTCCCTACCATGGAGAGGATGTTTCTGACCGGGACGATCAGGATTAAAGGGGGGGGGGGTGGTGTAACGAAATTTCCCTAAGCCGGCCCTGGTTTCATTCCAGTACGACATCGATCGCTTTTATGACAAAAAAAAATGATCTCGAAATGGCTCGGCAGCTGTAGAATTGATAATGGATTATACGAGAGTTTTCGATGCTGATTTTAAAAGGAGCAAACCAGCATCGCAGCAGTTAGTTAGTGCGACAAAGAGCTTATGTTGTATTATATTTGTGATATTCGAATCAGCTGTTATGTATGTTTGATGTAAATAAAAGTTTCTAGAAAGTGAGAGTGAAAATTAGTTTTTAAATTTTAATTGAACCCAGGAAGTACATAATATATAAAACATGTACCTACCCATTTATTAGGATAAGCTAGGTACATTTATTGTAGAGTAATTTTTTTTTGACATGTATTTCTTTTGAAATCTCACATTAGTAGCTTTAAAGTTTACAACCTAAATGTTCAAAAAATTTAAAATTGAAAATGCTGGACACGACAACAGAAACCACCGTATAATTATACATATATGCTTGGTTGGTTTTCAAATGATAAACACGGTCTTTCCGACCATGTGATGACTGGCTACCCTAGTAAATGTGTGGTAGCGAGTTCCTTGTCAGTGAGAATAACAATAGTAGTAACAATAGAAAGGAAGGTATTCGCACTGATCTAATGTGTTAATGAAGACTGTGCCTTCTTCAGTGACCTAAGAAGAGAAAAACCGTTCTATTAGTATCAAGTATGCACACGGATAAAGGCAGGTGCCCACTACATGTAGTTAATGCGAGGAAAAGCAAATAAGTCTTAAAAGAGTTATTCTTGAGTTTCTCTATTGTCTTGATAAAATCGTTGCAATTGTTTTTCCCCTTACATTCGAAACTCTACCAAATCATTTTTGATGGCAACTTAGGATTTTAGTTCCGGCACAACCTCATTTTTCAACAAACCTCGGAAGTTATTAGAGCACATCCAGTTATCCGAAGTTTATATAAAATAATGATCTCTAGACAAAACGGCAAAACATTTCCAAAAGGAGATTATCATTCACTTCGGATTTTCGTCAATTCGCGATGTATTCGCCGTAGTTGGCAGAGAGAGGCGCTTATTGTTAGGCGGCAAAGTCAATATTCGGAAAGTTCCATTGTTACGACGATTGCTGACTAAACAAATCCGCATCAATTTTCTCTGATTCTGGACAACGTTCACGTCGTTGGATTTCCGTTTTTTGAGAAAAGTCTACTACGTGCATTCATCACCGTGACGAACTGCGACGAATATTATCAAGAAGGTCTGCGAACATAAAAAGGGTTGAAAAACGAAAACTCTTATGTGTGGAAATTCCTGTTGAATGAGAATGAGTGTCACTTCACTAAAGGTCGAGGATTTTCAGAAATTGCTTACAATTGCTTTAAGAAGTGTTGAGGATTGTTAAATGTCGGATATAAAGATTTCTTTTAAATAAGTGAATAGGGATTTCATTTGAAAAGAAAGTTCTTGGAGTTCCTAAATCTGGGCTTCTAACACTGTTATGACATTCGTGTAGAAGAAATTAATGGACGTGTACATTGAAACTGTAATTATTTAGAGTGACTTGAAGTTGTTTGAAAGTCTGGTTGGGGTAGGTAACCAAGAGGAGGTTGAAGAAATAGCTTATAGACAATAATAGCTGGTTTCAAGTTGGGATAAACGGAAGTTTGCTTGTTGTATAAATTTTATATGACGAATCAGCCTTGTTATATAAGGAACACAATATCAGTTAGGTTACTTTTAAAAGACAGAAGCAGTTCATTTTTAGATATAAGAAGATTTCATTTTAATTTGCTCTGAGTATAACAAACATCTAGTATAGTACCAGAATGTATTTTATCTGGTACATTTTGTTAATATCTATATATAAATAGGCAAAGACAAAACGATTAGGTACCATTTTCTCCTCTGCCTCTCAACCGATTTTCTTCATTTTTGTTTTGTTTAGTAGCTACTGACGACCTTCAGTGCAGAATGCTAATATTAATTTATAATACTGGTTCATTCATTAAATAAAATATAATAAAAATTCATTATTTACGTCCATAATATCAACACTAAACAACTGAATGTGCCGCCGCCAGACTCAAAACGTTGAGTAATTATATATAGATGGACCAATGCTGTTATATACTTAGAGCATGTACTTCTGTGTGCCATGCAAGCGTTGTTATTGTTTAGTGGTAAAGTAATCGTTGTATATTATAATAATACAGTGCGATTCCAGATATGTTAGAAATGATTTTTTTCGTGGGTGGCACATAAGCAGTTGCATATATAGGGTATTTAAAATATACAGTGCAATTATATCTAATGAAATAATTATATAGGGAATCGCATTAGCGGTTGAATTTACAGGATTCTTGGAATAGAAGGTGCAGTAGAATTAGATTTATATTATATTTTAGATTTATACAGGGTGGTCAAAAAATATTATACAGAGATGAATATACAGGGTGGCGGAAATGAAAATGCAGCATTTCATAACCCATAAGCAGTTGTATATATAGGGAAGATGAAACATAGGGTGAGAGGAATTATAGATATACAGGATGATGAAAAAAAATGTTAGAAAAGGAAATGATTTATAGAGTAGCCCACGAAGAGTTCCATATATATAATGATTGAAATATAGGTCCGAGTAAAATTATAGTTACAGAAGATAGTTAAAAATTTCATATAAAAAAAGAGTAAATACGGTGACTCATAGGCAGTGGAAGATACAGAATGGTTTACCGGGTGGTTCAAAAATGTTAAAAAATATTACGAGTGGTCCATGAGCAGTTGCATATACAGGGTGGTGGAAATATATAATAAGATGGAATTATTATAATGAGGATTTTGATAAATGTTAGAGAATTGAGTGCAATTATAGCTATACAGGGAGGTTAGAAAAAATAAATATGTAGGGTAGCCCATTAGCGGTTGAATTGTTGTCATAAGAATAGGAATTTGAACACAAATAAAGTCCTATGAATTATATCTGCAAAAAACTTGAAATTCGTTACTTATTTGTAGAAGCGAGATGTAAGACCGACATCTAGGATTTTCGAGGAAACTATTAGACAGAGGTTCCGAATCTGGATCCGTTCCGTATAACTGCTGTTCTCCCTAAAGTCCTAGGATAGAATGTCACTATGAAATTTTCGGGTTACTTAAACTGCCACAGATATTGACACAATTGGTTCGAATTTCTTAAAAAGCCGTTGAATACGTTTTAAAATATCATTTTGTAAGTAACTCTTGAAATGAGTTTTACTCTTCTGATGCTATACGGCAAAAAAGCGAAAAGTGTTTTAAGATTTTTAAACTGCTGATTACGTCAGAAAAAAAATATATCATATTATTTCAAAAGAAATTATTAATTAATAAATACTAGCGGTCGTCCAGTGGTCGAAATTCGACTCTATTTCATGAAATTGTAAAAACTATATTTTTATAAGAAACACAGTTGTGGAGAAATCGGAGAAGTAGATGTAATGACCAAAATTGTTCACTCACATTAACAAATCTATTGAAATAAAAATAATCTAAAAATGTAATCAAATATAGGTATTCGAAATATTCTTGATAAAAAATATTAACATAACACCGCATGCCTTGGTATGATTTTCCATTTGTATTACAGAATGGCAAATGCGCCGGTTGTAGAATTTATATTTCAGGTCATTAAACTGATAGTGAGACAAAACCAAACTTAATATTTTCTGAGGATAAAATATAACTAATCGACTCAACAGTCAACGTTCTGTAATTTTAGTTGTAAAACTTCATTACTAATTAAAACAAAGACCCTGCCATATTTAATATCTGTAGTAGGTAATGTTAGCAAAATAATAATTAAAATATAGAATATTTTATATTGAATGTCATATCATTTCAGGGACGTGCCCTAAACACTCTTCTTCTCAAATTCAAAAGACCTCAAAATTGCCTAAAAATGTAGTTCAAATATAGGTTATCAATGCACCTATTGCTCCGATTTTGATCTGTTTTGCTTTAAATGTAACTCGCTCAACTCGAATCACATACATATTAGTACAGCTTTTACACAAGGTGAGTCAAAAGTAGGCAAAACAAAAAATAACTCTTACAAAAAAAATTAGAACCATTATAAATACAAGAGTTTTAGCATTTTCCGAGCTATATGACAGTGACCATGACCTTGATCATGACTTTGATGGTGATATCGAGGTCAAATGCGTTTTTTCAAATGAGAACCCGCATTTTTTATTCCGGTTTCGGAAAGAGCGGAAAATTATACGTCCAGAATGACCTTAACCATTCCCTCTCTGAGGTCCGATTTACAAAATTCAAAATATCCAAGATATCGGACGCAAATTTGAAAAATCAGTAGATTTTCACCAAAGTCGGATTACCTTGTCGCTCGTCGTCAATGTAATTTTTGTAAGTAAAATTATCCTCTATGTCCGAATCCGTTTTGGAAGATATTTGAAAAAAAACATGTTGACTTTGAAATGACATTGAAGGTCAAGGTCGTGGTCAGGGTTATATTTGGACGTCCGATTTTGGTGAAAATCTATTGGTTTTTCAAATTTGCGTTCGCCATCTTCGATCTGTCATTTTCGATTGTGTAAATCCATCCTCAGATTCGTAATCACCGACCTCAAAAACACCGCTATACTGATTTTTGTGAAAATAGGGGTTCTGGTTTGACAAAAAGGCATTTGACTTTGGTAGCGGTCAAGCTCACGAAAGAGGTCATTGTCAAGGTCATTCTGGACGTATATTTTTGCGCTCTTTCCGAAATCGGAATAAAAAATATGGGTTTTCCAATGAAAAATTGCATTTGACCTAAATCTGACCGTCAAGGTTATGGTCAACGTTAGAAAGCCAGGGAAAATGCTAAAACTTTTCTATTTATCATTTTTCGAATAAATTTATTCCTGAAGAGTTATTCAAAGTTTTCTTACTTTTGGCTCCCCCTGTATATGTCTAAATCTTCACCTATTTGAAACTTGTTCTTTTTGCAACTATCTATTCTTTGTTAGTCTGAAGCTGGTAGACTTTTTATTTCGTGAATGATAGATTTCGCATCTCTAATTGTTTAATAAAAGCAGATTCTTTCAGTTTGTTTCATGTTGTATAATATAGTTGAATTTTGAAATTGTATTTTATGATCTGGATCCCAAGCATGATCAGAAATTTTTAAGTTTGGCCTTTTTTAATATACTTTTTGGGTTCATTTATTCGAATATTTAGAGGTCTAGAGGTTTCTCCAACATAGAACTAGAATTTTATAAATGCAATTCTTTGTCTCTTTTATGTTTTTTTGGGCAATAACACCACAATCGAAATAAAACGAGGTATATTGAAGGAAAACCAAACGTTTCAAAGTCTATTCTGACTTCGTCGTCAATGGCTTTATATTGATGTAAATTGAAAAAATAAAATTATTATGACATTTAAATTAACATTAGAAAATTTCCTTCAATATACCTCGTTTTATTTCGATTGTGATGTTATTGCCCAAAAAAAATAAAAGTAATAAAGAATATGCCACAAACAACGTTTAGAAGACAATTCTTCGTATTTTGTAGTTTTGTTTTGATACAATTGATTTTACTGTATTTTTTGTCTTGAATGAAATTTTAATACCAAATCTGTTGCTACTCTTTTCAATCTTTCTGAGAGACCTTGTATGTATTGTATTGGTATTGTAGTAATTTGATTATCTTGTATGTCAGTATTGCTGGTGGAAGTTAGTATTGATTGTTAGAAATTGTCTAGTATTCTTCATTAAATTAATTGACGCTGGAAGAGTTGGTTTTTGCTCTGTCATATAGAGATTTGATGATATACCTTTTTATTGAATTTGGATGATTAGACTTAAAGTATATATACCTGTTAGTGTGAGTCGGTTTTCTGTAAACTTGTGGATTGTGTTTTTGTTATTAAAATGTTTAAGAAAGATAATTTGTTATTGTGTTGTAATTTTTAAAATATATTTTCTTTATTGACAAAGGGGTCTGTACTAGAACATTTATAAGTACACAGCATTTTTAAGTGTTGTTCTGTTAGATTACTGTAACTTTCTTATTGAAATAAATAAGCAAACATTTATAATATGGCGAATGATGTTTTTTTTCTACATGGCATTTTGCTGAAACCAAAAGGTTGCTACCAAAGACAAAGAATAAGGTAAGGTAATAAGTATTATAAAGAAGGCTTACCAGTTATAATATGCAATTATTAAGAACAGATAAAACGAAGAGTACCCTGCAAATGTACAATCGGTAATTATAGCAAAATGGTGAATGCGCTGGTTAATATTGCTAACTTCATTTCAAGATATAGGTACAGGTACATATACATTTAGTTGTCCTTAAGTTTTGGCTGATACTAAATGTGCGATGTGGTTTCCGGGAATTTATCATCATTTATAATTTTAATGTAAAGTACGTACATTGAGATAAAATGTTTCCAAATGGTTTAATTTGGTCTATCACCCTTCAGTCTTCAGCAAATAGCTGAAACGACCAAATCTGAAGGCAGATTCGTGTTCAGGAGGCAAAAATACTTCGGATATCATATGCCACATGTAAAGTACAGAACACTTTTTTTTTTGTAGATCTGTGTTATATATACAGGGTGAGTTTTTTGTTATGATCAGTATGGGGATCTCGAAAACTAGCGGATATAGAGCAATGGTTAAATTGGGAAAGATTTGCAGTTTTCCCAGTTTAATGACATTTTCGGATTTTTGTAAAATGCCATGGCCTACTAGATATTTTGACAAAACGAAATTCTGTCGATTTAGTCAAATCCCTCTAGCTCCTTTGTTTTTCATTTTATAAAAAAGTGTAAATTTCAAAATTGAAAGAAATTGTATCCCTAATATGATTGTCATGTCCTCGTTTGCGTGACAGCTCTCGTTTTCTAGATATGACACAAAGTTATCTTTTTTGAAAGGAAACCATAGTTGGCTATGACCTCAAAAAATCGGACATTTTTAGAGCTTTTCATGGATATAATACTCGATATAGTTATTCATAAAAATAACGGAGTTATGGATGCTTTTCTCTCTTATTTTCACTTTTAACGTAGTTAGGCATGAAATAGATTGATTTATTAATAACTATTCCAAAAAATTGATGATTGTTTCAGTCTTTACTTGTTGAAAATTCATTTTTAAGATTACTTAAAAACAACAAAACTTGTTTAAATTTTCACTTTTTATTTCTTCAAATTTGACATATGTTTCGCCAAGTCTGGCTTCATCAGAAATTGTAAATACAATACAAAATATCTAGTAAGTAATCTGAAAGTGTCATTAAATTTGGCCAGTAAATCTGCAAATCTTTCCCAATTTAACCATTGCTCTATTTCCGCAAGTTTCCGAGATCCCCATACTGATCATTAAAAAAAAACTCACCCTGTATAGTTTGAATTCAAATGGGTTCCATCTAAGCATTTTTATATTTGGATTGGCAATAAAATACAATGTTTACAATGATGGACCATTTATTTAACTGAATTTGAAAATAATATTCAGATAATTTTCTTAGAGAGCAGAATTAAGAATAAATTACAATTATGAACGAATATGTAATTAATTTAGTGTTTTAGAATATTAATTTGCTGAATTTTGAAGGGAAAATATTGAGAGTAATGAGATTGTTTCAAAATCATTTTTTATGTTCCAAAATGTATTATTAAAACATTAAGATAAACATACGCTCTCTAGTTAATGTAACAACCTAGGATTGCGAAATTAACATCCGAATAACTCTTCTATCAGCGTAGCTACCTTTTCGTTCGTTGCCCATTTGCATTTCAAGGTGGACTTACGTTTCCAATTTGCGAAGATACTTTTAAACCTATAAAAATATGCAAATTGCGATGTAAACTGCCGCGTCACCGTATAAAAAGTATATGGAGTAGGGAGAAGCGTATAAAAAGTCGTCTTTAGTGCTTACAGAGACGATTAAAAAACGGATCTACCTGTTATTAGAGGGATATTGTTCGGGAGCTCTTGATAATGTGCCTTTGCTGGAAAAATGTTATCAGGTATTTTATACGTTCTTTAAGCTATTAGAACTGGGAAAATCTGTGTGAGAGAAGGGCGAGTAGGGTTTTAAGTTAAGTTTTAATTAGTATAAATAAAACAGCTATCTTGAAATGATTGATCTCTCAACGTTTCAATAGGTGAAACTGGCATCATCAAAACATTAGTCCATGAGCCAAAAATATTTGCAGCACACCAGAAGCCCTCAAAGAAGAAAAATTGAAACTTAGAGAAAACCTTTCGACAAACGGATATCATTAATAAGGCATTTGAACAACTTGTGAAACCACCTAGGAAGAGGAAAATAGCAACCGTATTACTATCATACACCAGAGGCTTTTCGTTTAGTCTTATTGGACAAGGATACGGTATCAAAATGGTTTTCAAGAGCAACACCTTGAGGAGCATGATCACTAAAACAAAGCCGAATAATCCTGCAGTACGAGAAAACTGTATATATAACATATCATGTCAATATGGCAATCTCTACATTGGGGAGACTAAGCGACGACTGGAAACCAGAATTAAGGAGCATCGCTAGTCAAAGGGGAGAGGTAACAAAGTCTGGATTAGCTAATCACGCACGGGCGGAACACCACAACATTAACTGTAACTAGGCAACGGTAATTCACAATGCTGAGCACTGCTATAAAATAAACTTCATTGAAAAGGCATAAACAACCTCTAATTAGAATATGAATAGCGAGTCCATCTTCCCAATTAAAAACCTTTGGAGACTTCTTGAGCCCACAGCCGCTACTCATCACGCTCAACGAATCGATAAGTTGGGCTACGCTGATTGGACGAGTCAGGGGATTACGGCACCCATGAGGATGACCGGTTAAGAGTATAAATATGACGGGTAATATGAATTTGCCATCATTCACCTAATCACGATAGCAGATCCAAAAGCTATTTAAACGATGGAAGTCCAAGGAAACTTAGAGGAACGAGTTGCATTGTTTACCAGCTTCAGACTAGCTATCAGCTAATTACGAGCATTGAGAATTTTAAATTTGCTAATAACATGTTCATGATCGGTTGTATTGTCAATGGTCATTGCGAAATCCTTATTATGTGTTTCCTATGTATTATTTTGCAAATTGAACAAGATTTTTTTCTTTAAAAAAGTTAAAACTTGGAATCTCATATTCAGTTCTAAGTCTTGAAATTTTCTGTAGGTATTGTTGATATGATGTAGTATCTTCAAAGCTTGAGTTATTTAGCTTTTATTTGTTTTATTATTTGGCCCACTTTCTATAATTGTAACTCTAATTCACCCTATATTGCAACTACCCTGTATATGTTACTGTGTTATTTGTGTATCATTTTCTGAATCACCCTGTACAACTATAATTCAACTCTACACGATGATGCAACCGTCCTGTATAAGTATTCTCTCCACCCTATTAACGGTTTCTATTTTTCTATTGTTTATTCATACCAAACTTTTATTAAATTTGTACACCAATATTCATAAACCACATAACTATCCCTTTTCCCCCAAAAACACATGTTAACTATCACCATCTCACGCAACAAGGACTGCCGAACACAGAACCGTCAACATAATACCATCCACAGAATGGCAAACTGACAAAACACACGTCATCCATGGAATTACAACCACACAAAACACTACGTCAACCACGGAACATGAAACTGACAAAACACCCAATATGAAAATCACACAACAGCACGCATGAAACATGAAAGTGACAACACACACGACAAACGACATTACAACCTGTCACCTCCTCAAAACCCAATGTCATCCGTGGAGCACGAAACTCACAAAACACACGACAAACGACATTACAACTTGTCACCTCCACAAAATACAACATTATCCATGGAACATGAGACTGACAAGTCACCTCCACAAAATACAACATCATCCATGGAACATGAGACTGACAAAATACACGACAAATGACATCACATCCTGTCACTCCACAAAACACAATGTCATCCATGGAACATGAAACTCACAAAACACACGATAAATGACATTACAACTTGTCACCTCCACAAAATACAACATCATCCATGGAACATGAGACTGACAAAACACACGATAAATGACATTACACCCTGTCACCCACAAAATACAATGTCATCCATGGAACATGAAACTCGCAAAACACACGACAAACGACATTACAACTTGGAAACTGACGAAACGTACAACGTCATCCATGGGACATTAAACTCACAAAACACACGACAGACGACGTTAGAACCTGTCACCCCAAAATCATATAACGCCAACCATGAATGCGAAACTGACAGCCAGAACGGACACCACGAACCACCTGCCAACATACACCACTGTATATTACATATACACTCTACAACCCCCATAACTTCTCAAATCACACTAGTTACACACAACAAGAAATTTGCAACACACAACAAATGACATTTACAGTTAAGACACGATTATCACTAAAAAAATCAAATACCCAACAACCTCTAGACAATTTTTTCAATGTCTCATTAGCCCACAAGGCTAAATCCTTGCCTTTGAATCATTAATGCCGGGCTCTAAACCCGGCAGCGACTTTTTTTCTTAGTACGGCATACGTCATAAGATGGCGCCAAACAACAACAATACCAACGGCAACACACAATACCGATGACGTCACCCATCAGCTCTCCACCCGACGGCTCCCCACCTTCAAGCCGAAGGGAGATTCCCAAACAACCACTAATCACACCGCTAATCTCGCCACCACAAACCCCGCCCACGCAACCACAGGCACCAAACCACAAGGCCAACGACCCACGCAACTACAAGGCCACCCACGCAACCACAAGGTCGACTCTTATCAACTGCAGGCGCCACCTTATCAGGTGGCGCTTGCGGTTGATAAAGGGCGACCTTGAAAATTTTCCCACGACCAAGTGGGGCCACCCCTGCGTTTGTGTCATTTCAGTGCAATTAAAACCGTTTAGATAATTATTCGGAATCAAGCTAGAAAATCTCTCTGTAATATCATAAGCTGCTATATTATGGAAGGTTATTCTTTTAATTTTTAATACAACAAAGGTATGAATTTTTGGAAAATTAGTCAATTTTTCTCGATTTTTCTAACTTTTCTCGGCAGAAAATACGCCCATCAGGACCTACAAACGTTCATTTTGAGGGCACTCCAACTCTCTACAAGTTTTCCATTGACAAGATTCCTTCATTATTTTTCTTAATATAAGCCAAAAACAAATAGAATCCATATTTTTGCTAGTTTTTATTGTTTAAATAAATTATTTCTATGAATTTACTGTTAAAATCATGTAAGATATAACCTACGAACTATTGCTGAAGTGATGGTATCGGCGGTTGGCTGTTGAATATTATGTCCCAAAATGCCTCAATTTTGCTCTATTGACTGATTAGTTAATTGTAAATCAACGATTCCTCACAAAATTTAAATGTTTGCCTACTTCACTTTACTACACTGTATTAACACATTCTTGTAACAAATTAATTATTACTGGGTGTTCAGACTTCTTTTAACATAAAACACACTTTTATACCTCCAAAGACGTTTACAAGAATCTCGAACAGTAATTTCCATTTTGGTTTGCTGCATACAAGCTGTTCTGGAAGCTTGTCGTCGCATAAAAAACGAGAGACATCAAAGCCCTTCACTGGCAACTCCTTTTACAAATGACTGCACATCTATTTTAACTGAGTCTTTGTGTATACGAAAACTGTTGACTTTGCTTCGAACGCTTCGCATCAATTCCGTTTCACAAATGCAAATTGAAGATGTTTGCTTGGACGAGTGCAATTCTCCTTGCAATCGCGAAGTGAATTTTTGCTGTATGTATTTCACGACCATCTTAAATTTATCTCACGCCCGATGCTGCAATCAAATTTTAAAGTGCGAACTATTTTCTGAAACAGTATGTATTACGCGTATTTCAATTCTGGATATCTCGGAAAAACTAGAAAGGATAGGATGGAATAAAGAAATGAATTTATCGGTAAAGATTGTCTGCTGTATCAAGGAGCAACATGATAATATTAGTGGATATTTCGGAGCTACAGTCAAGTAAAAACATAAATATACAGACAGTTTTGAATAATTTATATTAAAAAAAAACAGGTTAGCTGACTTAAAATAACAACCGTTTAGAAACCGTGCGCAATCAATCACTATTTTCAGACATATCTTCTCTTTTATCTGATTTAAGGTACAATTCAATTGAATATTTTAACGTAATCTTATCTCTCTCTCTCTCTCTCTCTTTCTCTCCATCTCTCTTTCTCCCTCTTTAATTTTTATTCTTTGTCTATATTTTCCAAATATATTTTAATTTATTTATTTGTTTTATTATTTGGACCACTTTCTATATATGTAACTAATTGACTCTATATTGCATCCCCTCTGTATATGCTTCTGTGTATTGGTCCCCCCTATATAACTTATCGGTCTATCATTTTCTGAATCACCCTGTACAAATATAATTCAACTCAATACGATATTACAGGGTCCTGATATCTTTAAAACCACCCTTTATAGGTGTAAATTATCTCCACACTATTGGCTCTTTCTATTTTTCTATTGTTTCAATTAATCCTGTATACCAATGGTTTTACTTCGCCCCATATTTCTAGTATTCCATTTATGCAACTGCTCATTGTCTACCCTATATAATAAAATTCACCATTTTGAACCACATTTTATGACAAAAATTTTACTCTACCATATATTTCAACCACCCGGTATATGCAACTACCTCTAAAATTTTTTGAAGCCACGTCTATAATTATTCTCCGTTCTAAGTCCTATAATTCAAATATCCTAACTGCTTATGCTTATATAACAATTTTTTTATACACCTTAAATAACAATAATTTTACCCCACCCTTACTTCCAACACCTTGTCTAAGCAACTACTTATGTTCGAAGCTATATAACTTGTTTTAACCGCCCTGTATAACTGTGACGACACCACGAGAATAAACCGTTATATACAGGGTGGGTTAATAGAGACATATTTAAACTAAAAATACTTTCTGTGGAATTTCGAGACATATACAGGGTGATTTTAATTGAAATTACATTTTTTAAATATATTATTACACATTTGGATTCCCCTAATGACCTGCTCTATTTAATATGTCAAATATCGTAATTCCAATTTTGAAAAGTTTAACAATGGATAACTTGATTTATTTTCTCACTATCTATGTATTGCAGTATAGTCACAATCTTTCGTCTATGCACCATTGGCCCACCCTGTATAGGATAACACAATAGAATTCTAATCATCACATAATTTCGAAGTTGGGAAAGTTTCAGAAATTCCTGGATGCAATTTTTGATCGACTTTTTTTTCCAAAAAGGATGAGGTTACCAATTCGTCGGCACGTTTTTTTATGTCAGCTCAGTAATTATTCAAAAACGGCATTGTATTAAGGAATATTACAGAAAGGTTCCATACAATTTTCTATACTGTGAGATTTACAGTTTTCCAGAAAATCGGAAAAAGCAATAATTAAGGGACTACACTTCAATGGATCTACATTGTTTTCTCTAAAACAACTCAACCAATTAGAATGTTTTAAATTCTATTCTACAAAGGAATATTCGAGCTTGATTTCGGCTAATTTTCTATAACGTAAAATATACCGTTTTTCTGAAAATTGTAAAAATATGTGCAAAAAATGGTAGATATCAATGTAATGGTCAAATTTTATAACTTAAATGGCAAGATATGTCACAGGGAGTTTGTAACGGTTTTCATTTTATAGGGCTTGCATTCGAGTGAGATGGCAAAAAATATTCCGTTAGTATATCGAACAAAGGAAGCTGCGCACTTAGACAGGAGGGTTCAAAAATTCTTACAACTAAATGTGGTACATAAGCCAATCCATATATACCTTGACCATGACCTTGTCTGTCTTATCGAGGTCAAATGCATTTTGTCAAATGAGAACCCCCATTTTTTATACTGGTTTCGGAAAAGTTTATGTCCAGAATGACCTTGACAATGGTCTCGTTCATGACCTTGACAGCCACCAAAGTCGAATGTCTTTTTCTTGAAAAATCAATAGACATTCACCAAAATCGGTATAGGGTTACAGATTAGGAATCTGAGATCAGATTTAGAAAATTTACAATTGGGGATCTAAGATGACGGACACAAATTTGAAAAATCAATAGGTTTTCACTAAAATCGGATGTTCTTCTAGGCTGTCGCCATGGTAAGTTTCGTAAGTATAATTATCCGCTATTTCTCAATTCGATTTGGTAGATAAGGGGTTTCTATTTGAAAAAGATGTTGTGTTTGAAATAACATTGAAGGTCAGGGTCGTGATTAAGGTTATATTTGGACGTAAAAACTTCCGTTCTTTCCGAATGCGTAATACAAAAAGAGTTTCCATCGAAACAAATCAAGTTGAGGTCAATATGACTGTCAAGGTCATAGTCAAGGACATGGAAAAATCAAGATCAAGGTCAAGGTCATGTTCGGACGTCTAATACCGCCTGATAATGAAAATTAGGAGTTATCGTTTGATAAAAAGGCATTTGACCTTTGTATCGGTAAAGGTCATGAACGAGGTCAGGGTCAAGGTGATTCTGTACATATAATTTTATGGTATTTCCGAAACCGGTATAAAAAATTCATTTGAGCTCGATATGACCGTCAAGGTCATGGTCAAGGTCATGGTTACCGTTAGCCCAAAAAAGTAAACTTTTGAGTTTATCATTTAAAAAAATATTCCTGAAGAATTATTCAAGGGTTTTCACACTTTTGGCTCACCATGTATATATCTTCTTGAGACGTTCTATTGGTGATCCTCTTATTTGGAGAGGTCTTAACGTTTTACCGGTATATGTTTTGCGAGGGTTATCGAAGGATTACCACTACGAGTGAGTTTTTTTTTCTCCCTATTAATTGTTTGTCATTTAGAAATTCGTTGCCCTTTTTAACTCCCGTGAAAGAAGCTTTTAACTGATAGAACGCTCAGGAAGTGATTAATAAATAACGTATATGGACGCTTAGGAAGTGATTAGGGTTAGAAATCTCGATTAGTTAACCCGGAAGTCCATAATGACAGATTGTTACACCTGTGTATCATTGTAACGTCTTTGATAATCAACTGGTTTCTGGTCAATAAGAGCTAGGATTCAAAACCCCTAACCCTTTTGTAGGGTTTCTTGATAAGAAGAAGAAGATGTTAAATTATGGCAATATTATTTAAGTAGATATATTTTAAATATCATAGCATTCAATTAGTGTAGAGCCGCTAGAAAATTGGAACGCAAAGCAAATTTTACACTGATGTTGCATATTAATTGGATGTTGTATTGTTTATTTACTAAAATTTATTGATTATTAATAAACTAATAAGGAAACTGTTTCTCACAATGAAGAATATTAAAATCAAATAAGTGTGGTGTCGGTCGGAACCAAATTTCAAATTAAATTCAATTATGCTATGATATAGAAGGTGAGTTTTTTTTTGATGATCAGTACGGGGATCTCGGAAACTAGCGGAGATAGAGCAATGGTTAAATTGGGAAAGATGTGCAGTTTTACTGGCCCAATTTAATGACATTTTTGGATTTTTGTAAAAAGTCATGGCTTACTAAATATTTTGAAAAAACGAAATACTGTCGATTTAGTCAAATCCCTCTAGCTACTTTGTTTTTGATTTTACAAAAAAAGTGTAAATATCAAAATTGAAGGCAATTGTATCCCGAATATCGTTTGCGTGACAGGTCTCGTTTTTGAGATATGACACAACTTATCTTTTTTTTTTTGAATGGAAACCATAGTTGGCTATGAACTTAAAAAATCTGACATTTTTAGAGCTTTTCAACGATATAATACTCGATATAGTTATTCATAAATATAACGGGGTTATGGATGCTTTTCTCTCTTATTTTCAGTTTTAACGTAGTGAGCCTTGAAATAGATTTATTTATTAGTAACTATTCCAAAAAACATTGAATTACTAAAAACTTAAGAAATTAAAGTACATAATAATGGTTACAATTTATGTTCCAAAAGTATACGATTGTTATTTAGACAAAAATTGCATCTTTTTAAGATTGACATTACCGTTTTCCTCAATTACCACCTATCAGTTTCTTCAATTGCTTATAATACCGCCTCCCTTAAGTCATCATACTTTCACTCATACTTTCTTTTGTATACTATGTCTTTTAGCGCACCCATAAATAGAAGTCTATAACTGCCAAATCGGGAGACCGGGGTGGCTATTCGCGTGGGCCATTTCTTCCTATCCACGAGTTTGGATAGATAAACGGGTTCTCAAATTCAAATTATGCAACATGTATTGAAAAGTGTAATGCAGAAATGCAAGTCGCGCTCCCCAGTAAATGATTCGTCATAGATAAAAGGCCCCCGAATTGTAGACCCTATGAACCACACCAAATGCTAAAACCAAATTTTATCTGGAGTCGTTTTTGTTCTACATGGAAAGGGTTTTCTTGAGCCCAGATATGCTCATTGTGTCTATTGAACATACCGCAGTTAGAAAATCTAGTTTCATCTTACCATAACACCTTTAATGGAAACTTGATTGTCAAGGCACATGTCTCTAAACCATGTACAAAACAAAATACGTCGATGTTCGTCACCAGCATGCCAAGTTTGAGAAACTGAAAGTGTGTACGGGTGGAACTTGGGCGCTTTGAATACGTTAACTACAGTTCGTTGAGATGTGCTAGCTTCTGCCGCAATCTCACGAGTTGATTTAGATGAATTTTGATTTACCATTGCCAAAACATTTATTTGTGCTGCTTCGTTAATTTGATCACGTTCCTTTGGTGGTTTAGTAAAAGATCCATATCTGCGTAAACTATCGTAAAGGCTCTTAAATGTACATAGAGCAGGTTGACGTCGATTAAAATATCTGTGAAAGTATTCCTCAGCTGCACGAACTGAATTTTTATGGCATATGATATAACATTCCACCATATTCAGTTTTTCTTAGTTAGAATATTCCATTTTATCACGAAAACTTGTCAATATCGACTGTCAGTTCAGCACTACTAATGGAATTACTCTCAAATGAGGAAAGGTCAAAGTGAAAACAATCTTTTTCATGGCTACCTACGTTAAAAGTGAAAATAAGTGAGAAAAGCATCCATAATTCCGTTATTTTTATGAATATCTATATCGAGTATTATATCGTTGAAAAGCTTTAAAAATGTCCGATTTTTTGAGGTCATAGCCAACTATGGTTTCTATTCAAAAAAGATAAGTTTGTTTCATATCTCGAAAACAAGAGCTGTTACGCAAATGAGGACATGACATTCATATTCGGGATACAATTCCCTTCAATTTTGATATTTACACTTTTTTAACAAAATCAAAAACAAAGGAACTAGAGGGATTTGACTAAATCGACAGAATTTCGATTTTTCAAAATATCTAGTAAGCCATGACTTTTTACAAAAATCCGAAAGTGTCATTAAATTGGGCCAGTAAAACTGCAAATCTTTCCCAATTTAACCATTGCTCTATCTCCGCTAGTTTCCGAGATCCCCATACTGATCATCAAAAAAAAATTCACCCTGTATACACATGTTATTTGAATGTGTAAATGTGGGCCTCCGTTTAGTAAGCTTTACCTTCAAAACTTTTTTTTTAATAATTCCAAAACCACATTTTAAAGAATTCTTAAAAAAAAATTATGACCTATTATAACTTATACTCTCTCCGAGGTGTCATTCCTTTGTACGCAAGACAATAGAACCTTCATCAGTTGCGCTTCCCACAATTGAATGTCCTCTCGAACACTTCTTTATGCATTTGATGCGTTTCGTTAAATCTGAAGACGCGAGATGTAAGACCGACATCTAGGATTTTCGAGAGAATCAGTACACAGAGGTTCCGAATATGTAGCTGTTCCGTGCAATTGCTGTTCTCCCTTAACGCCTAGGACAGAATGTCACGATAAAATTTTCAGGTTACTTCACCTGTCAGAGATATTGAATACTCTCTTCGAGGTGTCATTCCTTTGTACGCAAGACAATATATATTATATATAAATATAATATATATTGTTTCTGGTCGGGAACCTTCATCAGTTGCGCTTCCCACAATTGAATGTCCTCTTGAACACTTCTTTATGCATTTGATGCATTTCGTTAAATTTGAAGACGCGAGATGTAAGACAAAGGAATGACACCTCCATGAGAGTATTCAACATCTCTGACAGGTGAACTAACCTGAAAATTTTATCGTGACATTCTGTCCCAGGAGTTAAGAAAGAACAGCAATTGCACGGAACAAGTCCAGATTCGGAACCTCTGTGTACTGATTCTCTTGAAAATCTTAGATGTCGGTCTTACATCTCGCGTCTTCAAATCTATTATAACTTATTGCAAGATTGGTCTCACACATATTTACAGGGCAAGTTAAATGACAGCAAATGCAAATTCGGCCAAGAAAAGTGAACAGAATGTTATATATCAGTAATTGTTTTGGAGATTTGTATGATGTGCATCAATATTGTAGAAGTACCTTATTTCCTATCCAATGTGTGCACCTTAATCTATACGTTCTACCGTGAGAATTTTTTTCTGTCGAGCACCGTATACAGAAAAATAAATGGAAACGCTCACATCGACAAAACAAAAATAGACGGTCGAAACAAGCCAGTAATTCGGTGTTTAGAAATAGTTTTCGAGTCGAAACGAGCGACCTGAAAAACCGGATGTGTCACGCCGTTTTGATCGCGTTTCCGTCGCCGTCCGTAGTTTCAGCGTCCAATGCCCCACTGATTTCGATTGAACTCTACTCACTACCTTAGTCATCATATTTTTGCGACATTTCATATTTCCATGACCTTTTTCGTTTCCCTGAAGTATTAGACTTTTTTATGACGTCGACTTCCCGCTTTAATATTGTGATTTTTCGGTGCCCTGCCGAGAGGAAGTTGAGCAAGACGTTGAGAATTCACCTTTAAGATATGCTCTTGGTGATTTCGTTTATGTCATAAAATTTAAGGGATTGATTTAATTTATATATTTGTATTCACTAGTATTTAAAAAAATGCATTTTATTACTAATGTTTATTTAACTTTTAATGTGCGTATGTTAGTTTCAAACTTTCCAAAAAAATTTTCAATCATTTAAAGGTATTCGATTGAGCTGAAACTGATATACTAGATAAGTTGGTAATATCTGCATAACTACCTCCTATTATTATTAATATTTACTACTTTCTGTGTAAGTATCTAACAACAGTAAACCTGCAATTATTACATGACGTATTTCTGCATAGGTACTTATAGTGTAATATTTTGCTAATTTTTAGGGTTCCGTATATACAATATACGGATACCCTTATAATATCACTCCGGATTTCTGCCTCTGTCACATCACAGCCATTTTCTACTAAACTAATGAACGGAAAAGGTGGTACATTTGGTTTCATTGTATACTTTGGTGACACGATCAGGAGTACATATCGTAAAAGATTGTGATTTTAGGGGTACTTCTGGGGGGAAAAACTAAAAAAATCAACCGTTCCCCCCCTTATCTCCGAAACTATTGAGCCCAAACTTTGAAAAAATAGGAAATATAGAACGTTGCCCGAACTTTACAGGAAAAATAAGGATAAACCATTAATATTAATTTTGGGGGGCAAATTATAGAATTAAATGAAAATTTAAAAATAACAAATTTTACAACCGCATCATGTAATACAGCAAATAAAAGGTCCCATTCTGAGGAACGCAAATATATTTTTTTCATATTAAAAAAAAATAGTTAAAAAGATATTAACGAAAATATACCAAAATTTACCCATTCCCCCCTCCCTTATCACCGAAAATATAAAACGTAAGGTTTTGAAAAAAAAAGTTGTAGGGTCTGACCTGAAGTTTACTGGAAAAATAAGGACAAACCTCTATTTTAATTATGAGGGGCAAATTACGGAATTAAATGGAAAATATAAAAATAAAATTGTTTCTAACGCATCATGTTATATATCAAATGAACGGGCTCATTATGACGAAAACAAATATATTTTTTTTCATATTTTTAAAATAAATTAATTAAAAGATATTAATAAATATATAAAAAAATACCTATTCCCCACCCCCTTATCTCCGAAACCATAAGCTGTAAAATTTTGAAAAAAATAGAGGTATAGCTCCTCACCTGAACTTTGGAAAAATAAGGAGAAACCCCTAACATTCATTTTGCGGGGCAAATTATAGAATTAAATGAAAAATAAAAAAATAAACTTGTTTCTAACGGATCATGTTATATATTAAATCACAAGACTCATTATGACGAATACAAATATATATTTTTTTAATTTTTTTAAAAAGAATATTTTAAAATATATTGAAATAATATTTAAAAAAATTACTCATTCTCCCCTTTGTTCCCCAAAGCATAAGACCCTAATTTTTTATTTACAGGAAAAATACGAAGAAATCTCTAATATTAATATTGGGGGCCAAATTATAGAATTAAACGGAAAATAAAAAAAATAACGCATCATGCAATACATCAAATGAAAGGGCTCATTATGAGGAATACAAATATATATTTTTTATATTTTTTAAATTAATTGTTTACAAGATATTAATTAACATAAAGATGTAAAAAATTCTCATTTATGGCTTTATTCCGAACCCATACTACCTAAAATTTTGAAAATAATTAGGGGTACTGGGGCTCATTTGAAATTTATAAGAAAAATTATTAGAAACCCCCCATAGTATTTTTAGGGACAAATTATGCAAATTAAATGGAAAATAAAAATTCAATTTTCAAGTGCATCATGTAATATATCAGAAGATAAAAGATTCATTATGGGAATTATAAATATATCACATTTTTAAATCATTTGTTTAAAAGATATTAACAAAAGTATTAAACATCGACTTAATTCCTACTTTAGAAACTACACTATTTAAATTTTGAAAAATATATTATTATATTTATTTGTATTTTTAAATAATTTGAATATCACATTTAATAATTTATAAGTAAAAACTTGACCTATTTTGCCCATTATCTTCCAATCTACAGAGTCTCAGAATTTAGACAGTTGATTATAAGGGCTTCTCTGAAAGATTATTAGTAAAATAAAACTCTAATGTTAATTTTTGGGGGACAAATTAGAAAATTAAATACATATGTCTTGTTATAAAAATCAAGCGAATCCTGAAGCAGATAAAATAAAAACTCTTTGTGTGGAAAATTAAAGCGTATATTTTTTATAAATTTAAATCGCTTCCTTTAAAAGATATTAGGGTAAATATAAAAACATGAACTCATTGCCTGCTTGTCTGAAACTAGAATATTAGAATCTTGAAGGTGGTACGGAACCCTTAGTATGCGAGTCCAACTCGCACTTGACCAAATTATTTAATTTGTATTAGATTGAACGATATTACATCAGCTATTGTCATAAATAGTCCGGAGAGGCTTTAATATTTAATAAATATCAACTTTGATAATGTTCCTATAACTTACAATTAAAGTGATCTTGTTTACTTTGAATTATTAACATCCAGCATGTTTATTAATTTAATTAAAAAAAACTTACATGTCATATGTTTCTTTCCAATTATCTATATTTAAATCAATTTGAATACTCCATCAAATATTCGTCTTTGATTTACGTAGATATATTTGAAGACGCGAGATGTAAAGACCGACATCTAGGATTTTCGGGGAAACTAGCACATAGAGGTTCCAAATCTGGAGCCATTTCATGTAATTGCTGTTACCTGTAAATCCTAGGTCGGTATGTCACGATGAAATTTTCAGATTAACTTCACCTGTCAGAGATATTCTGATATTCTCAGGTGTCATTCTTTTGTAAGTAAGACATATATATATATATATATATATATATATATATATATATATATATATATATATATATATATATAATATATATTGTTTCTGGTTAGAGAACCTTCATCAGTTGCGTTTCGCATAATTGAATGTCCTCCCGAACACTTCTTTATATATTTGATACATATGGTTAAATTTGAAGATGCGAGATGTAAAGACCGACATCTAGGATTTTCGGGGAAACAGCACATAGAGGTCCCGTATTTGTTCTGAATTGCTGTCACCCGTAACTCCTAGGTTAGAATGTCACGATGAAAATTTCAGGTTAACTTCACCTGTCAGAAATATTGAATTCTCTCGTCGAGGTGTCATTCTTTTGTACGCAAGACAATGTATACAATATATATTGTTTCTGGTTAGGGAATCTTGATCAGTTGCGCATTCTACAATTGAATGTCCTCTCGAACACGTCTCTATGTATTTGATACATATCGTTAAATTTGAAGACGCTAGATGTAAAGAGCGACATCTAAAATTTTCACACCTTGCTTCACAGGTAAAATGGACCGAGGTCAGGTTATTAATATTTTAGATGAAATGTATTGAATGCTTGACAAAATCCTCTGTTTAATCTGCATGTGATTGAAGAAGAATGCTCAGAAAATCATTATTGTCTGTTCTTTCTGAAGTTCCTGGTAAGTGTTAGAGTCCAATGTTTCTTCCACTGTATACTTGCAGTAGACGGTATCAAAACTGCAATACAATTTCCTTTATCAGCATGTAAAATCAGATTTAAGAAAAGAATAAAAAAAATTAAAACAAGATTTTATTAAAAAACATGAACTACGAAAAAATAATAAAATTCAATTACATTTTTGAAATAGGTAAACAGTACATTCTAGATCCGGAATGACCCATTTTTTGTTAACTCATCCTCACAATATATACGTAGTAGATAAGTCCGTTTTAAGGACGTATATAAATATATATCTTTTCTAAATATATTTTTTTATAGATTTTAAGGGCTTGGGGTGCTATCCATGAAACAAGTGCGTTTCGCATAAAACATGTAATCATACTGTTTATAGATAGTAAGTTTGTATTTATCCATACTTTTGCTGGTGACACATGAATTTTATGAATCCCGTGTCTGTTTTTTAATTGCTTGTAATTAATTCTATTATTCTATTATTTGATTTTAACTATTAATTTTTTGTATTTCTTTCGGGAAGCCCATTTGTTTGATACTCATTCCATGGGATAGATAAGAAAACTCTGTACGCCATCTGTGGCGTCTGTCATTTTGAATTTATAGTGATGTCATTTTAGTTTTAGAATCCCTCACAGCAAACTTTTGAAATAGATACCCATTTTATAAGGGTGGGTAAAAAAATGGTCCACCATCTTGGAGCGTCCGCCATATTGAATTTAGAGTGACATCATTTTAGTTTTGGTATTCTATACAGCAAACACTTTCATTTGACACCCAAATTATAGGACAACATAAACAGATTATTGGTCCGCCATATTTAGGAGACGCCAAAGTTGACTTAAGGTGATTTAATTGAGACAATCATGTATTGAAATCTAAACCAAACAACTAAGCAAAATTGTATCTCAGTCTGAGTAGAATTCACTGCCAAGATGATTATAGACAGTGTGATATGTGAAACTGATAAAAACCTTTTTCAATGACCTGTACTATTATAACTACCAACTTTAAATCTAATCATAATTATAAGGTCACTGGAAAACACGTAATTTATTTCGTCCGATTTCAAAACCAGATATAAATTCTCTCCAGACATCTCAATTTCATCCTAGCAATTAGAATATTTCTTTCAGCATTTAATCTCACGAAGAATCCCATTGAGTCATTCAAAAAGCGGGTCTGCAAATTGAATAGTTCTCTTTTTCACCAACATTGAATGCCTGATTAAATTAAACCATTCGTTTACCAAATATTGAACAGTCAATATGAACTAAAACCCGAATCAAGTAATTAAATTCCAGCATCCCTACATCACTCGGCTTATTAGGCAGAATAAAATCTGGCATCAATTACAAAAAAAACTGTACAGAATGCCGAACGTCATAGAACGTTTAATTGGGAAGCTCGTTAGTAATTGCTTTTGCGGTCTTTAATAATATGTCAATCAAAAATTCTGGGAAATTTGTTGAAAAGCAGTTTAATCAGTTACTTTGTTTTGAATGAAAACGAGTTCACAATTAGCGAATACGCTGACTGAAGCTTTGCTCTCCAATTTTTCATATTAATTAAAGTTTCCGTTTCATTTGTTAATACTCTGTTTTCAAAAGCAATTAAAGGCAAATTGAATAAACATACCGGGTAGGCAAAAAGTATGTAAATCGCTGAAATAATTTGGTCAAGTGCGAGTTGGACTTGCATACTAAGGGCTCCATGCCACCTTTGAAATTTGATCCAGTGTAGATGAATCAAAGTACATTTTTTCTAATATTCCAGTTTCAGACAAGCAGGGAATGAGTTGATTTTGTTATATTTACTTAAAAAATATACACTTTTATTTCGCACACAGTCTTTTATTATCTGCTATATGATTCACTGATTTCTATAAAAAGATTTGTTTAATTTTCTAATTGGCTACACAATTCAGATTAGAATTTTCGCTTTATTTTTCCAATAAATTTTCTGTGAAGCCCTATATAATCTTAATTTTAGGAAGATAAATGGCAAAATGGGTCAAACTGTAAATAAAAAATATTAAAAAAACAAATTATTATATAAATATAAATAAAACATATTTGTATTTTTATGATTATTCTTTTCATTTGTTACATACGCTACGGGTGCACTTTATAAAATAAAAATTTATTTTCCATCAGCTTTATAAATTACTGTTAGAATTTGTGTTTTACTTCTCTTAATATGTCGAATTTTTCATATTTTTTTTAATAACTTTTTAACAAATTATTTTAAAAATATGAAAAAATATACTTGTATTTCTCATTCTTTCATTTGAAATTTAATTTTTGATTTCATTCTGTGATTAAGACTCCAAACTTGATATCAGAGTTGTATCCCTATTTTCCTGTAAAGTTCAAGTCAGGCTATATTTATATTTTTTTTCAAAATTTTATATCGTGTAGTTTCTAAGACAAAGAGGGCAAAAGTGGATATTTTATATTTTAGCTAATATCTTCTAAGAAATGGTTATAATAATATAAATAATATATATTTGTATTTCAAGTAATGAGCCCTTTCATTTAATGGGTTTTAAAAAAATTATTTATTATTTTCCATTTAATTCTATAATTTGCCCTCCAAAATTAATATTTGCTCGTATGGTTTCTGAAATAAAGAGGGAATATAATATAATATTTCTGTTAATAAAGAATTTATTTGAAAAATGTCAAAAAATGGTATTCCTCATAATAAACCCTTTCATTTGATTTACAAGATGCGCTTACCTTTTTTTTTTATTTTCCGTTTAATTCTATAATTTGTCCCAAAAATTAATATTAGCTATTTTTCCTTATTTTTTTCTGTAAAGGTCAAGAATGTTTATTTAAGTTCAATATTTTTCAGAATTTTAGGTTTCAGTTTGGGAGATAAGATGGGGGAATGACTAAAATTTTTTATACTTTTGTTAATATCTTTTAAATAATTTATATAAAAAATATGAAAAAAATATATTTGTTTTCGTCATCATGAGCTCTTTGATTTGATGATGATGCATTAGAAACAAATTTAAGTTTGCATTTTTCCTTTAATACTGTAATTTGCCCCCCAAAATTAGTATTAGGAGGTTCTCCATATTTTTCCGGTAAAATTCAGGTGAGGCCCCTTTTAAATAATTTATACATTTACATTTTTTTTTCATTTACTTCTTTAATTTACCCCCTAAAATTAATACTAGGGGTTTTCCCTTATTTATCCGTAAAATTCAGGTGAGGCCCTATATCTGTTTTTTCCCAAATTTTACGTCTTGTTACGGATATAAAGTGGGGGAAATGAGTGAATTTTTGTATATTTATAATAATAATAGTTAAACTAATTATTTTTAAAATATGGAAAAATATATATGTGTTCCCCAGAATGAGCCCTTTCATTCGATATATTACATGATGCTATTGAAAAAGAAATAAATTTGAACTTTTTATAAGATTCTATAATTAGCCCACAAAATTAAAATTAACCGTTATTCCTTATTTTTCCAATCAAGTTTGGGCAACGTTCTATATTTCCTATTTTTTCAAAACTTTGGGCTCAATAATTTCGGAGATAATGTGAACAACTGATAAATCCGGCGTGATATTATAAGGGTATCCGTATATTGTATATACCGAACCCAAAAAACAATGAGTTCTTAGGAATAACATAGTATTTGGTCTTGGCCATGACCGTCAACGTCAATAGATGGAAGAGCCAACAGAATGTGTCTAGGTTTGACTTCAGAAGTTCAATAATCGAAAAATTAATCATTTCGGTGTAATGAGTCGCGAAACTCACTTAAAGTCCATTAGTCAATAATAGATAGGTGCTCTGGAAACAAATGCCGAAAAAATTTTGGATTCCTCCTTGGCTATCAACTGCTGACTTTGTTTGTTAATCTAGAAGAAGTGTTGAGAACGACTGCTTCCGGCTAGGCTACAAATCTTCAGTATTCTCCTGTCAAACAGCTTTTAAGCGTTTATTGCAATCTTCCATAGTTTTCAGTGGAGGTTTAAGTCCAGGAATCGAACAGGCCATAAGTGTAATCCAACTCTATCAAAACAGCAATCTACGTATGTTACAAAGAATTCCGAACTAATGCACCATCTTTAATAAATCACACAGCATTTCTCCTACTAATGGAACATCGTCAATAAACAATAACCTCAATTATGGCCTGCTAAATCCCCAGACTTAGATTTGCAGAATTCTTTCCTAAGGGGCCATCTGAATTCATGACTTTACATTATTCCATTGGAAAAATTTGAAGATGTGAAAAATTAGATAAAACCTGGGTACATTAAAATTGGTTCATGAACTAAATGAAGACAAAGCTACTAAAATGATTGAAGTGGTAAGAAGGATGATAAAAGTTATTTAGCTTTGTTTGAGGAAAGTATTTGTACGAATATAGTGGTAAACATGAGGAACGGAAGTGTTACCACTACAATCGGGAAATTTACGGTTTTCCAGAAAATCAGAAAATGCAGTAATTAAAAGATTACACTTCAGTGAATTTCAATGTATCAACACTGTTTGCTCTAAAAAGGCTCAACCAATTTGAATTTTTTCTTAAAATCGTAAAAATATATGCAAAAAGGGTAAAAAAATGTCATCATAAATATCTAGCTTAAATGTCAAGATTTGCCATGAAAGTATATGGTACAGATTGTTTGTAAAGGTTTTCATTTTATAAGGCTTGCCGTCAAATGAAATATCACAAAATATTCCTTTAGTGTATCGAAAAGAAAAAATGTTAGTTGGTACATGAGCAGTTCCATATATAGGATGATTGAAATATAAGGTGGAATAGAATTAAAGTTATATTGGGTGGTTCAAAAAATGTTGTATTGGGTAGCACATAAGCAGTTGCGTATACAAGGTAGTTGAAATAAGAGTGAAGTAAAGCTATATGTTTACAAAGTGGATAAAAAAACTTTAAAAATGGTTAAATACGCATATGCAGTAAAGATATTCGAATTATAGGGCTAAAAATGTTAGAAGGAGTTGCATATGCAAGATGATTGAAATATAAGGTGGAGCGGCATTATAGTTATACAGGGTAGTTGAAGAAATTTTATATAGTGTGGAACATATGTAGTTGCGTATACTTGAAATATGGGGCGAAGTAAAATTATAGGTAAACAAAAGATAAATAGAAACAATCAATAGGGTGGAGAGGATTAATACTTATACAGGGCGGTTGCAACAACGTGCAGAGTTGAATTATACTTGTACAGGGTGATTAAAAAAAAATAGACAAATAATTTATATTGGGTGATCAATACACAGAAACGTATACAGGGTGGATGTGGATGCAATATACGGTGAATTAGGGTTACAGTATTAGCAAGTGGACCAAATAATAAATAATTTGGTCAAGTGCGAGTTGGACTCGCATACTAAGGGCTCCGTATCACCTTCAAGATCCTAATATTCCAGTTTCAGACAAACAGGGAATGAGTGCATTTATAAATCTATAAAAATATACACTTTCATTTTCCACACATAGATTTTTTATTTTATCTGCTTCAGGAATCTCATTGATTTTTATAAGAATCCATATGTATTTAATTTTCTAATTTGGCCCCCAAAAATTAACATTAGAGTTTTATTTTACTAATAAACTTTCAGGGAAGCCGTTTATAATCTACTATCTCAATTTTGAGGCTCTGTAAATTGGATGATATAAGGCAAAATAGGTCAAGTTTTAAATTATAAATTATTAAATATATTATTCAAATTATTTAAAAATATACATAAAATATATATTTCAAAATTTAAATAGTGGAGTTTCTAATGTGGGAATTAAGTCGATGTTTAATATTTTTGTTAATATCTTATAAACAAATGATTTAAAAATACGATATATTTGTAATTCAATAATGAACCTTTTATCTGATATGATGCGTTTGAAAATTATTATTAATTTTTATTTTCCACATAATTTGTCCCTAAAATTACTATGGGGGTTTTCTAATATTTTTTTTTTATAAATTTCAAGTGAGCACCAGTACTATTTTAGGTAGTATGGTTTCGGAAATAAAGCGAGGAATGAGAATTTTTTATATCTTTATGTTAATACCTTGTAAACAATTAATTTAAAAAATGTAAAAAACATGTATTTGTAATCCTCATAACAAACCCTTTTATTTTATGTATTCCATGATGCGTTAAAAATATTTTTTTATTTTCCGTTTATATCTATAATTTGGCCCCCAATATTAATATCAGCGATTTCTTCGTATTTTTCCTGAAAACAATTAAAATAGGTCTTATAGTTTCGGGAATAAAAGAGGGAATGGGTAATTTTTTAAATATTTTTTTAATATATTTTAAAATATTTATTTAAAAAAATAAAAAAATATATTTGTATTTGTCATAATGAGACCTTTTATTTGATATATGACATGATGGATTAGAAATAATTTTAATTTTATATTTTCCATTAAATTCTGTAATTTGCCCCCAAAATTAAAAGTAGAGGTTTCTCCTTATTTTTCCAGTAAACTTCAAGTCAGACCTCTAATTTTTTTCAAAACTTTACGTTTTATAATTTCGGAGATAAGGGGGGGAGATAGGTAAATTTTCGTATATTTTCATTAATACCTTTTTAATTATTTTTTAAATATGAAAAAAATATATTTGTGTTCCTCAAAATGGGACCTTTCATTTGATATATTACATGATGCGTTTGAATTTTTTTTTTTAATTTTCATTTAATTCTATAATTTGCACCCCAAAATTGATATTAATGGTCTCTCCTTATTTTTCATGTAAAGTTCGCACAACGATCTAGATTTCCTATTTTTTTCAAAATTTTCGGCTCAGTAGTTTCGGAGATCCGGGGGTGGAAGGTCGATTTTTTAGTTTTCCCCCGAGAAGTACCCCTAAAATCAAAATTTCTTCATTTACGATATGTACGACAGAGGCAGAAATCCGGAGTGATATTATAGGGGTATCCGTATCATCATGTATTAAGGGGTTAAAACAAGTGTGTCATGGACAATTGACAGCTATTGATTTGTTAAAATTCTAATAAAAAGCAGCACTGTTACACTAATTTATACTGCATTATCAAGTTGTTACTAACAGGACTGAATTTCTTGCAAAGGTAAATTCTCCAAAAAGTTACTTATTTAAAATTTCTAAATAAAGCAATTTTGATGTTAAATTTTGCCCTGTCTGGAAATGTTACAATCAAAAAATGTCCTCTATAGTAGCTGCATATGCATGCAAAACATCCTTTCAGAAACAAAGCATTCCAAACCTTAGACTCTGTTGTCTTCTTAACAAATATTTGCTTTCCGTTTATATTTCACGAAAGTTGAAATATTTCATTACTTCATTCCTCAAGAAAATACTTAACATTAAATTTTGTTTACCTTTTCATCAAAAATATCAATACAACTCTTGCAGTTAAAATATCCAACTCATTTCCTTTGTTTGAACATAACATTCTCCACTTCTCCGAGTTCTTCAGAGATGTGTTTTTCATCTAAGCAGTTACAGAGACGGATGAGTAGGCATTGTGTGCTGGATTATTAAGTAGACATCGCTTGTATTAATTTCCCTCTTTTATTAAGACTTTTCGGCTTTTCACGTGAACACGGGGAATTAGAAACAATGATTGCAAGCACACAAAAGATTTGTTTGAAGTCGTTCCCGAATTACGGCGGAATGCTGTCTTTTTACTGATTATGTTTGTGTTAAGTGAATGTAGTTGCTTGACAGAACAAAAGACTTTCGGCTACGTTCGGTGGAAATAAATGACTTTGGGGTTTTTATATGGCAAACAATTGATTATGTCTAGAAGTTTCGTTGAAAGGGAATTTCTGAAGATCGATTGTATTATCATGGTAGGTTCGTTTAATATAACACAACTTCAACAATATCATAATCTACCATCAATAGCAGAACATTCGAAATTATGTAATTATTATTACGTAGGTCCACTATCTTTCCAAGGTACCTTTTTGTTGAAGTTGGCGAAAAATATGGACTATGATTCTGTGTTCAGAACTTGGTTGATGAGGCTGTAGCCGTCGGTGTGAGTCCAGTCTCTTATATTACGCAACCATGATCTCTTTTTCCTGCTACTTGTACATTATTTTACTGTTTTTCTTTCTTATGTGTATATGTAAGGTCTGTACGAGTGTTCATTTTGTTTAACACTTTGCAGTTTGTCGTTCGGGAGGTCCTGATTATCATAAGCATCCGCCGATACATCCATATTTACACGACATTAAAACTCTTTACATCCTCTTGTTTTAGTGTTTATGGTTCGCATTCATGTACATCTAGGGGCCAGTGGCGGCTCATCCGACCGGTCAGTGTGAGCAGCGCCCACCCTGAAATTTTTGATGGGAAAATAGAATAAATGTAATTCATTACTCTCTTAGAGGTGTCATTCGTTTGTACACAAGACAATTTATATAATATATATTGTTTCTGGTTAGGCAACCTTCATCAGTTGCGCTTCCCACAATTGAATCTCGAACACTTCTTTATGTATTTGATACATATCGTTAAATTTGAAGAAGCGAGATGTAAAGACCGACATCTTGGATTTTCGGCGAAACTAGCCAATAGAGGTTCTGCATCTGAAGCAGTTCCATATAATTGCTATTAAGCATAATTCCTAGGTTAGAATGCCACGACGAAATTTTCAGGTTAACTTCACCTGTCAGAGATATTGAATATTTTCATTCGTTTGTACGCAACACAATATATAAAACATATATTGTTTCTGGTTAGGGAACCTTCATCAGTTGCGCTTCCCACAATTGAATGTCCTCTCGAACACTTCTTTATCTATTTGATACATATCATTAAATTTGAAGACGCGAGATGTAATGACCGACATCTAGGATTTTCGGGGAAACTAGCACATAGAGCTTCCGAATCTGGAGCTGTTTCATGTAATTGCTGCTACCCGTAATTCCTAGGTTAAAATGTCACGATGAAATTTTCAGGTTAACTTCACCTGTCAGAGATATTGAATACTCTCTTCGAGGGGTCATTCGTTTGTATGCAAGTCAATATATACATATAATATATGTATCAAATACATAAAGAAATGTTTGAGAGGACATTCAATTGTGGGAACAGCAACTGATGAAGGTTTCCTAACCAGAAACAATATATATTATATAAATTGTCTTGCGTACAATCGAATGACACCTCGAAGAATATCTCTGACAGGTGAAGTTAACCTGAAAATTTCAACATGGCATTCTAACAGGGTATTCTGATATAAATCATCTTAATAAATCTTTACAAAAACATAGTCGAACTGAGGAATATGCATTGAGAAATTATTTTAAAATATAATACGCTTTATTCAGATTTGTAGCCTTCTAGCCACCCATGAAAAAGCATTTTAAGAAAACTCATCATTCCTCAAATAAAAAAAAATTGTCACCAGCTTGACAAATTATTATCAAAAAACGAGGTTAAATTGTTTAAAGTGTTTTTAGATGGATTTTCTGCTTTTTAGTGCTTATTTAAGCAGAAATCGCTTTGGGTCCGAATTCTCGAGACGGTGTTGTCTGCGTCTTATATCATTTTGGGCATTTTCATTGAACAAGACATTCAAATCAAATTTCGACGTCAAGGTTACGTTCGTTACGTCACAAATAAAAAACGAAGCATTTATTTTTATTTGAATTTAATTTTCCACTTTTTAGAAAATGTTGAAAATTATAAAAAAAACCTACTGCAATCTTATTACACCATTATTAAAAATTTATTTTTATAGTACTAGTTATGACTTTTAGAATTCTACTATCTATGTGTGTGCTATTACTTCAGTCTTTGCACGTTTCCCCATTCACAATCCAACATGGTCGTCTTCATGATAATTTTATCGTCTTACTTCCCCGAATTCCATTTAGCCTTGTCCGGCATCCCGTTTCTTGCCATTTTCACCATACTCGACATCCCCCATCTTCGATGTACGACACCGACATGTCCTTGCCACCTCCTCCTCTTCATCTCCACTTTCTATCACCTGTGCTTTGTCTAGTCGAACTTTTCCGAGAGTCTCCTAACCCCCAAATGTCACTGGACACCTTCGCCTCGCCGCAAGGAATGCTCTTTGTCGTTAGCTGAAAGTCTCGACCAAAAGCTGGATCGATATAATCTGTTCCATATTATATGTGGATGATATTGAGTTTCAGTATTCGGAATTAGAGAGGAAGTCGAAGCCGTATATCGTATTAATATGTGAAGGGTAATGTGCGGTTTTAGAGAATGGTATTCTGGATGGAATAAGGATATTATGCCATATGTAATTGGAGTCTTTTACTGTTGTGAGACTGTACATGAGTTTTCATTTGTTGAGTTGTGGAATTTTGTAACTCGTTTTTAAAATGCAAGAGAACGAAACGTCCCTATAAGTGAAAAGTAATTGATTCGTGTTGTCATGATATCATTATCGTTTGTTATAGCTTTGAATATTCCATACTGTATATGGTCATACCTTAGAGCTTATACATCTGGAGGTAGTATGCAATGAAAATATTGTGGCAATAATAAAAAGAGGGAGAATAGAGAGGGTAAGAAGCTCAATTAGAAGCTGCTTCCACGAAAATACG
This sequence comes from Octodonta nipae, assembly GCA_034190945.1. Taxonomy (NCBI): domain Eukaryota; kingdom Metazoa; phylum Arthropoda; class Insecta; order Coleoptera; family Chrysomelidae; genus Octodonta; species Octodonta nipae. The sequence continues at coordinate 148,692,911 of CM067218.1, forward strand.
TTCAGCATGTAGCTCATTGTTTGCTTCCACCTACCAAGTGAAACAAGCCTGATACTGCCTCTATTACCCTCTCTTTCTACTCTTGCCTCGAGATTTGTGTCTGGAAGCTTACATCTAGAAGTAGATGCTCTAAGCGTCGCTTCACATGTGTCGATTGAATTCACAGGGCATAGGCCCAATGCTCGGTGGTGAAGGCAGTGTTGAATGTACCCTTACGTACCGTTTCACATATGCCGGACAAATTCACCCGGTAAATATGAAACCTGCTGGTTGTCTGGCGGCTGATCTCACTGGATGGGCCGACATTGGCTATGGCGCTGTCACTATATATTTATTTGTAGGATAGTATTATAAATTACTAGCTGAATCGTCCCGGAGTTTTGAACATTTTTGTAATTTGGTAATTTTTACATTCTGCATATTTTTTGTAAAAACCACTTAACATCATCATTCATGGGTGAAAATTGTATGGCATTAACCGCTTCCAAAATACTTTATTTTTGGATTTAATATGAAGAGAAAGATATATATGAAATGTTTGAGATTTTTGACATTTGGTATTGTTGTTTTCCAGTTTTCAATTCAGGTTTTTTGAGTTTTCATTGTTATTTTTGACAATTTTGGGTGTTTTTCATGTTTTTAAAGTTTTTCACATATTTGACAATTTTGGCATTTTTGACATTTATAAAATTTTTAATTTTTTGATTTTTTTTAACTTTCTGTCGTTACTGACAATTTCGAAATGTCTTGACATTTTTGATAATCCTGAAATTTTTGACATTTCTAACATTCTTGATATTTCTGACATTTTTTAAATTTCTGACATTTCTAACATTTCTGACATTTTTGTCAATTCTGACATTATTGATATTTTGGCATATTTGACATTTCTGATATTTCTGTTCGACTTTTTTGACGTTTTTGATTTTTTACGTTTTTAGTAGGTTTGTATGATCTTTTTGACAGTTGTCATTTTTTACATTTTTTTACATTTTTACATGTTTAACACTTTTGACATTTTTTAAATTTTCGACATTTCTGACATTTTTGAATAATTAGACATTTTTGACATTTAGACATTTGTTTAAATTTATTACATTTTTGCTATTTCTGACAACTCTGACATTTCTTGCATTTCGCACTTTTTTGACAATTTTTATATGTTTGGCATTTTTGACATTTTAAATATTTTTACATATTACTTTTTATTTACGGTGACGATGACATTTTTAGTTATTTCTGTCAGTTTTGGCATTTTTCGTGTTGTGTACATAATATGTTTAGATATTTCTCGTTTTAGGATTTTGGCAGAATAAATTTTACAATTTTGAGAAATTTTATATTCTTGTGATGTTTGGTGAATTTAATACTCTCGTTTCGAGGTTTTTTTCAAAATTCTGTATCGAGTCATTTGAAATTACTGAAACTAAATAGTCCCCCCAACACAAAGGTTAAATTAAAACAACACCTAGTCTACTTTTAAACCCGTCTACCCAAACTCAAAGATGATTTTCAGTTTGTAATATAGGTAGTAAATAGATGAGACAGACATAGGAAAATAATTAAAGAATGTCTGCTAATGTTGTAATAATTTCTCAAACCATATACAAAAGGCCCCTATTGGAACATAGAATGAACCCAATTAATTCTATGTTTTTTTCTGAAGGAGGTGACCCAACAGAAGCCTTATAGTGGCAATTTGGTTACGACCCATTTCCACAGACTCACAGACGAATACTGTTGGCCTGCTCGGTTCAGAGAAAGTCGTTCCGAAATCGGGTCGAGTCGGATGAATTCAACGACGCTAAGGGTAGAAACCCATTAGAAACACGCCACGCCATGCCATGGCATCCCACGTAAAGTGACGTGGGATTTGGAGTATGCACATTTGTAACACACTTTAACATACTGATTATAAGGGAACTACACAGAAAATATATTATTTCACCATGACAGTATATTTTGGCAGTGAGAACGGGGCAAAACTTATTACTACCTTTGGTTTTATAAATCATACACATTTGTCTCATGTCATGGGATGCCGTGGTGTGCTGCTAATGGGTTTCTAATTAAGGTTTTATTTATTGAAACTTTCTAAGAGAAAAGTGGGGGAAGTATACACATGCACACAAACACACACATACTAGTTGCGTAAAATAATTTTTAGTATTTACTGAACGATGATCAGAGTTTTAAAGTGTGGAAGTTCCTCATCTCTTGCGTCAACCAGGGATGAATTTTATGAAGGGTTACCAAAACTCGTAATTAATTAAAAAAACCTTCATTGCTAGTAAATTTTATAGGGGTCACGAGACTAAATATGATTGTAAATAATGAGATATTGAACCTATATATTGCTTTGTTTAACAAAACTTTCTGATATGGATCCGAAACTTCAAGACTCATTGAACATATATTTATATTGAAATAAACAGGGTGGCCAACTAAGAATGCGAGCGAGGTACTCTATTTGGGAAACTACTCATCGTAGACTCAGTCAATAGAAAATAGTGTTTGAAATGCCTACTAGTGGAGTAACTACAATCTTCAATCTAAAAAAGTTATGTTTCTGTGAATTCCGCTGTATTAACGTGACAGACACATACCTGTTCTGTGATTATAATGGTAACCTGTTTAGTTTGCTGTATCTCTAAAAATAAATCTTTTCGTAAAGAGGAGCCTGTGGTTTCGAAACAGCTAAACCGATTTTAACAAACTTCGGCTAGTTGAAAAGAGCTAATCTTGGGCTACAACCTTTATAACATTTATAGTTTTGTTAGTTTCGTATATTGCCGCTAGACGGCTTTTCCAAATTCTGACACAAACAGTTGATTTTCTCAAAAAACATTATATGCATTGGTACGATTTTTTTAAAAATAAACAGTAGCTGGATGTTTCCTAAACAAGCTCTCGCGAAAACCACATCTCGATATCTTGTTCCCAACCTAACATTTAGGCTAAAAAAATGTTATATCGCAAGGACGCCTATTTGGATATCGAGCCGTGTAAACCTTTTTGCTACAAAATACCTTGCAAGCATATCAACAACTTCATCGTTCGTAAAACATATTTGGTAAGCTTAAAAATTGCTCAATGTAAGGCGGAACTATTGTCAACTATTGACAATTTGAGGATTATTTATGTTTTGTTTAGGTATTCGTTTTCATGGCCTGCCTTTTCAGTATAAATATGCATTAAAAACAAGAGTATGCCTTTTTGATATAAGCATTAATTACTTACCTTTCAGCGATATTTTGTAATACTTTCAAAAAGGGTGACTTTATTCTTGATCAATAAAAAATAATTCCAGAAAAAATAGTTAAAATAAAATAAAATTTAAGGGATTCTTTGGCCTAAATTGTTAGGTACAAGATATCGAGATGCGGTTTTCGCGAGTTAGTTTAGACATTATTTAGCAACGTTTTAATGAAAAAAAATCATACAAGGTGTTCTCATTTTTTGGAGAAAATCAACAATTTTTGTCGATATGCAGAAAAAGCCCTCTAGCGGTGACATCCGAAACTAACAAAACTTCAAATATTATAACATTTTGTAGCTCAAGAATAGCTCGTTTTAGCTAGCCCAAGTTTGTTAAAAGCGGTTCAGCTGTTTCGGAGGTTGTTTTTACAAATAGATTTGAATACCCTTCCCTCCATTATTTTATTTTTAGAGATACAGTAAAAATTTCTAAACAACAAATTTTTATTATGAAACAGATACACTTTTCATTAAAATCTGAATTCGTATAACTTATCAATGAACAGAATAGCAATATAATAATAAGTATTTTTAGTGTTATAACGGGATTTTATTAGCGAATATAACGGTGCTTTTGTTGTTACCGGAAGCCAATATTCCCATATAGCGAAAGTCGTTAAATTGAGCTATAGATACGTCAATGCAAAAAAGGATGACAGGCAATAAATTCACTCGTATCAATCATTAAAGTGATTTATTTCAATATTAACGACAGCAGAAAGTGTTTCTATTAGGAATTTGTTCCGCCGCCAATTCCCGTTAATACAATATTTAAGTTTACGAATATTGCTAGAATTTTTAAGATTGCAGGTTCCGATTTTTACTGCGAACTCTATTTAATGAAAAAAACAATTCTTTGGACTATAAACTAAGGATTTTTTTTATCTAAAAGCATGATGTAGAAGGGTTTTTGAATGACTCAAAATCTCAAGTGTTATCAAAAGGAATAAGAAGCAAAAATGATGGGTATAAAATGTAAGAGGTCGGTTAAAAAGCTGGTTCTGTACCGGGTATCGATTAAGTATCGGGACGGCTGACTATTTGCTAAAGTAAGCAATTACTTTATTAATTTTGACCAAGGAATCCGATGGTGACCTTGGATTTGACCTTGAACCTCATTTTTGAGGTTATGTTGAGGTCAACTTTAATTTTTAAATGAAAAAAACCCTATTCATTATTGTGGAATCGGAACGAGCGGGAAATTTTACGTCCGGACATCTTTTAGAGGTCAAATACTGACTTCTTCTGGCTTGATATTTATTGCTCGGAGTTTTTGGAGGTCGCTGAGTTCGAATCAAGCACTGAAATTTTAATGTTTTCCAATACAAGATGGCGTATTCAAGATGGCGGATAAAAATCACAGGAATAGCATATTTTTGGTTGAAAATTTCTTACTCGGGGGTTTCAGGAGTCGGTGAGTTTTAATCCGCACGTAAAATTTTCCCATCCTTTCGGATCCGGTATTAAAAAGAAGAGTTTCTACATGAAAAAATGAGATTGACCTTCAAATGACTTTGAAAATGAGGAGTAAGGTCAAATCCAAGGTCACCACTGAGTTCCTCGTTAAGACTTACCTAGGGTATGAGCTTTGAATCGTTTACCACTGAACTTGCGAGATTTTTAATAAGTTATTATTTGAGCTCTAGTTGACCTCTAGGGGTTACCTCAATACATGTCCGGACGTAAAATTCTCTTTCCGATTCCGCCATAGAAAGTAGAGTTTCTCATTTAAAAAAATGAGGTTGACCTCAAAACAACCTCAAAAATGAGGTTGAAGGCTAAATCCAAGCTCACCATCGGATTCCTTGGTCAAAGTTACTTAAAGAATGACCTTTCCAGAAATGAAGTACTTTAGCAAATATTCAGCCATCTTAATTGACACCCTGCATGAATGCTCTAAGGGTAATAGAAGCAACTTTTGGCTGGTTTATGAAGATTAGTTTTTTGTTGAGTACTGGAGTCGAAATATTTAAGTTCAAAAACAGAGAACTTTTTCGGAAAAACTCATTAAAGCATTTGCCTGAAAAGACAATTAAAACTGGCATTCATGAAATATAACCATTAGTAAACTAGTTTTGATGAAAAGCAGACGGGTTGCTGTAAGAAGCCAGATGTAAAATCAACAGTATTTTCATTAAATAATGGTTACTTTTAGTTTTTGAAGACTTCCGCAAATAAGTCAAGGAGTTGGATTCTATTGAGCCTTTTTACTATACAATATATAGAAGAATAAGTCCATTGGATAAATAAGGAGAGCTACAAAGATTAATAGAAAAAAAAATAGTTAGGGATGGAAGGAAGAAATAACAATAAACCCCATACCCCCAGAAATCGGGCTAGAATAGTACGATAAAAAGCTAATAGAAACACTGAACTCTGTGATATGACAGAAAAACACTAGAAAAGGAACAAAAAAAGGGATTATAACATCATTGATACAAATAAGCATATTATTCGAGGAATGCCAGCGAAATGAACCTTTAGATATCAGCGATATCTAACTTCATGTTGTGTATATATTAAGTTTATAAATTAATCTCACTATTTATATATGCACAAACTTTCTAACGGCAGTTCCCGAGTTTAGCAAAGTAGAAAAGTGTAGACTTTTAATCAGGTATGCTTCCCTGAATGGCGTAGCTGTGATATGGTATTCACAGCTACGCCATACAGGGAAGCATACCTGAATAAAAGTCTACACTTTTCTACTGGTGAATGTCAGCGAAATGAGCTGTAAGATAAGATATCAACGACATCTAACGTCATTTATACCGAAATAAAACACCGATTTGTCTACCCTCTGTGAAACCGGAACGATAAAGCTAGTTTATTATATACGAATATATGCAATTAACTATCCAGAAATTGGGATAATAAATTTTGATATCGTTAATATGTCGATTTCATAAATGAGTCTACTCCCTCCCTAATATTTTGGGGTTTCATTTTTCATTGATTGCTTTATTTGAAATTCTTTAGTATTTACTATTAATTTAGTATGTTTTCGAACAGTTATTACATTTAGGTTTTATTTACTACACAGTAAGCAATATGTATCCTTTAATGGTCACAACTTATTACATATCAAGGTAACATCAAGTGTACCGCAAGGATCCATCCTGGGTCCAGTATTTTTTCTTTTACATATCAACGATCTAAGTGAAATATTGGACTGTGAGCATGTTATGTATGCTGACGATCTTAAATTGTATAACAAAATTCAAACGATGGCAGATTGTTTAAGCCTTTAAATTAATTTAATTTAATTTAAGTAATAACTTACAGAAAGAAAAAAATAAAAATCGTGGATGAATATTTTATAGATCACAATATTCTAGAACGCTGCGTAGTTATGAAAGATTTGGGCGTTCTGTATGACTCAAAGCAAACCTATTCTAACCATTTAAAGAAGATATCTAGCGAAGCCTTAAAACTTAAAACTTTGCCTAAGTTAAATCTAACTTGGACTACTGTTCGCTAGTTTGATATACATTGTATGAAGTTCAAAATCAAGCTTTGGAGGATGTACACAGAAAATTTTTAAAATTTTTATATTTTATATCTGATGGTATTTAGCCTGAGTTTTGAACGCTTACTCTTCATTTAAGTATGTTAAATATCCAAAGCTTACAGCTCAGAATAGAGATTTCTTGTACAAAAAATTTCTATATTATCTTGTTAATAGTATAATTGATTCCCCCTTTTTGCTATGTTAAATTTGTTTTCATATTCTCAGAACTGGCATTCGGCCAAATAATCACTCACCTACCTACTGTCAGACTGCTAGAACTGGTGTTTTAATTAAATCACCGATATACAGTGAGTAACAGCCAACAGGAATAAATTCGATAACAAATAAAGGAGGGCGTGTTGGGAAAAACGCTTGGACACGTCGATTTGTATTTTTTAATGGGCATTTTTTCAACAAAAAATTATATAGAGTGTGTCATGTGACAGTGGCCAATACCAACTTCCTTATTTTAAATGCAATCTCCTGGATTCTCCAAAAAATTCTAGACATAATTCATGTACAATATTCTACACCTATCTTCAAGTGTTTCGGAAATGTTAAAGCCTTCGCCACACAGAAAGCGTTATAAAGCGATGCTCGGCGTTTTTGTACCGTTGCGTTACGGCGTTATGTTTGTATTACTCAAGTTTGCATCACCTATGCCACACTCACGACATGATGACGCGGCGTTATCTTCTCTAACGAAACGTCAGGCTTTCGGGTTACACAAGGCTGGAGTACCTCTCAGACCGATTACAAGTTCGCGCAACTCACCAACGGCAGCACTATGGAAATTCCTTCTACCAATCATCCAACCTTTGGAGGGCAAAACATCATCGCACGTCAAGGTCTCGAAGCACTTTGTCGAAATCATCGGATCCATGGAACTTAGGCCAGAACATCGTTTAGTAAGTTTCGACGTTGAAAACCTTTTCATAGTGAGAAAGAAACTTACTGAAGACGAAACCCTGATGGAGAGGACGGAGCTGCCAATAGACTCAATCATGGACTTGCTTGAATGTTGGCTCAAGAACTGCTACTTTCAGGAGAAGGATCGGTTCTTCATGCAAGAAGATGGATTGCCTATAGGTTCCCCGTTATCACCAACCATCGCCAACATCTACATGGAATGGTTCGAAGAGGAGTGAGGAGTTACGAGAAGCAGCCTAAGCTATGGTTAAGGTATGTCGATGACACTTTATTATTTGGCAACATGGAGAGGCAGAACTACAGGCATTCCTGGGGCACCTGAACCATTCCCAACCATCCATTACATTCACCATGGAGATGAAAGAGAGTGGGTGCCTACCATTCCTTGATGTAAAGTGTCAAAGGACTAGGACCGGAGTCCAAACAACAGTCTACAGGAAGGCTACGCATACAGGATTATACCTTCACTACAATTCCAAGGCGTTTGAAGAGCTGGACAAACCACATAGAAAGGAAGAGGACATCACGGTAGCAACTCTAATATTACCGTACACTGAAGGCTTGTCGGAGAAACTTAGAAGAATTGCACAGCTATGGAATCAGAATGATCTTCAAAAGCAACAACACCTTGAGGAGCATGATAAAAAGAACGAGGCCGGACGCACCAGCAATACCAAAGAACTGCATATACAGCATACCGTATGAATGTGGCAATCTTTACATTGGAGAGACAAAGCGACTGCTGGACACAAGGATTAAAGAACACCGCACAGCTACTCAAAGGGTGGAGGTAACGAAGTCTGGGCTAACTAATCACGCATGAACCAAACACCATAATATCAACTGAGACTAGGCCAGAGCAATTCACAAGGAAGAGCACTGGTACAAAAGAAAATTCATAGAGACAGCATATATTATCTCGAACGAAAATATAATTAGCGAGCCCAGTGTCCAAATTAAAAATATTTGGAGAGCTCTTCTTCGGCCACTGCCGCTACGCATCACCGACAACCAACCTCCAGGTACGAGGACGCTGATTGGACTAGATAAGACCCAAGGATCATGACCGGCGACGCATGACCGGATGACCGGTTAAGGATATAATATAAATACGACGGATAATCTGATTTTTCTATCATTCACCTGATGACGATAGCAGATACACAGCTATTGAAACGTTGTGAGATCAACCACTTCAAGACGATGGAAGTCCAAGGAAACTTCGAGGAACGAGTTACATTGTCTGCCAACTTCAGACTAACATAAGAAAGTTGCTATTTGGTCACTGTCAGATGACACACCCTATATATTTTTTTTGTTAAAAAATGGGCATTTAGAAAACAAATCGAGTGTCTAAGCGTTTTTCCCAACGCGCCTTTGTTTATTAGTTATTGAATTTATTCCATTATCTGTTCCACATTGTAATACCTGTGCAAATGTTAAATACGATTTCTAACTGTGATGTTAATGCGTCTTCTCTCAGTTGCCTATTAGACTATATTAAGGCAAATAAATTATGTTAACTAGTTCATATTTATTTATGGTTTAATAAAATATACTTAATGTTTGATTACATCAATCATTACATTAATCTTAATAGTATTTTTTGTGTTATTGTTATATTTTGCTTAGCTTTGTAATAAAAAAAGTTAATTCATATGTACTTCATACAATCCTGTAATTGGAAGTCTGTCCTGTTGGGTAAATGAGTGAATAAATGAACAAATAAAAAATAAAAAAATTACCCTCCTATCAACAGCTCTTGGAGAATTCACGTCAAAACTGAAACAACTGAAAATAACTTTTAACAAATTCCTTTCAGTAGTTTTGTTTAATTTTCATACTAGAATAATTTCCGTCTAATTTGTTTTTAGAAGTCTCAAAATTCCCACTCGTTATTTCACAAAGGACGGAGAAATATCTGAACAAAGAAACAGCTTTTTTCTCAATTACACCGTTGATATTTTTTAGCTTTAAAGAAAACGGCAGACGAAACGCTTTCTATAACTCGAAACGAAAAGCATCACTTGAAAAATAATGAAAAATTGATGAACATTTTCTCGGCAAGTGAAATATTTTCTCGTTTTGCATACCCTCAAGGACCGTTCGCAAACTGGTATCGAGTTCGTGTTTCAGCAGGAAACTTATGATTGGATAATAAAAGAACAAAGCCTGGAAGGAAAACAAGGCAGACGTCAATAAGGTGAATTAATATTTAAATACGCGTTGTTTGTAGCATACGGAAAATACATTTTTTGCCACATCAGTTCAAATCATGTTTCAAACTTCTAAGTTTTTCAATATTATAAAATTTGAAGAGAAATGGATGGATTAACAGTGCGAGAAAATAAAATATCTTGAAAAATACAATCAAATATTGAGCGAAGAGACCTTATAAGAAAAACTGGTATGAACAAAGAAGGTGGTACCATATAATTCATATTTAAAAAGAACGGACTTCAGCTGACTTAAAATACAAAACATTTAGAAACTGTGTGCAATCAATCACTATTTTCAAATATTCTTCTTGTTTTGTCTGATTTAAGGTACAATTTTGTTGAATATTTTAGCGTATTTATATCTCTTCCTCTCTCTCTCTCTCTTTCTTTGTCTTTAATTTGTATTATTTTTCTATATTTTCCAAATACTTTTTAGCTTTTTTAATTTGTTTTATTATTTGGACCACTTTCTATAAGTGTAACTCTAATTCGCTTAATATTGTATCCACACTGTATATATGCTTCTATATTTTGGTCACCCTTATATAACTTATTTGTCTATCATTTTCGGAACCACCCTGTACAACTATAATTTAACTCCACACAATAATGCGACGGTCCTAATATCTTTAAAACCACCCTATATAAGTATAACTCCTCTCCACACTATTGACACTATCTATTTTTCTATTGTTTAAATTATTCTTGTATACCTATGATTTTACTTCGACTTATATGTCTACTATTCTATTTATGCAACTGCTCATGGTCTACCTTAGATAACAAAATTCACATTTTTGAACCACATTTTATGACTCTAATTTTACGCTACCATTTATTTCAAACACTCGGTATATGGAACTAATAAAAATATCCTAACTGCTTATGCTTATAAAACAAATTTTTGATGCACCCTGAATAACAATAACTTTACTCAACCCTTACTTCATACACTATGTATGCAGCTGCTTATGTACCATCAAATATCACATGCACGCATGCACACACTTATAACCGTATGCCATATAGAAGAGATCGGCGGCATACAAATTTTCGTTTCAATAAAATAATGGAATATTTTCTGTTATTTTACGCGTCTATAAGCCCCGTAACTTAACTTCATCTGTAAAAGAAACTGACTTCAAATGAATCAAAATGAAAACCATTAGAAGCACTCTGTAGTATATACTTTCATGGGATCTTGCAATTTAAACTTGAAATATATAGAATATATATGTTATAGAAAAATATACGGAATCAATCTGAAACATATCTTTGTAGAATACAATTTATAATATTTAAATTGCTTGAGCAGTTTTAGAGAAAACAGTCAAGTTACATTAAATTTCACTGAAATGTAGACCTTGATTTACTTTTTTTTCTGATTTTCTGGAGAACCGTAAATCGCATGTTTAGAGAGTTATATGGTTTAAATCTGACAAATTGATAAGCTCCTCCTTTTTGGAAGTCGGTTAAAAATTTAACGTGGATGAAATCAAAGAAGTATGGGTAAAATATGTAGATCTTTATAACATTATTGCTAACAAAAGTATGAATGCTACACAGCCAGAAGATCATTCATGGCATGCATCTAGAATAGAACAACATGAAGTTGAAAGAGCAATTAAAGAATTAAAATGCAACAAAGCAGTAGGTAGTGATAACTTTCCATGTGAAGCAATTAAAGTATTAGGACCTTGTGCTATTTCTAGAATCGTGAACCTTATAAACAAAATCTATGATTCAGGAATATGGCCTGATGATCTTTTAAAAAAGACTCTAGTTCTCTTATCCACCCAAGAAAACCAAGAAAACAAAAACAATTGAGTGCAAAGATTATAGAAAGATAAGGTTTATCTGCTATTGCACCAAAGTAATAAATAACAAGCATACTGTTGAATAGAACTGAAAATAAAATTGAAGAAAACCTAGGAGAAGATCAGTTTGGATTTAGGAAAGGAAGAGGAACTCGAGATGCTGCTCTATGTTTAAGAATGTTTTTAATTTTGATCATATTCAGCTAATTTCTACCAGTATTTCATGATGCTATTCTGTTCTTAGTTAGGTAGAACAGGTATGGTGCTACTAAAGCCAGCTTAGAAGTCAAAAAATTTATTATATTTTTATCTTAAGAACTTAAGAACCGGGCTATAAAGCGATTTAATATTTTACTTAATTACATTATTTGATCATTAAATATTCATCTTTTCTAAGTAAATTGTTTGTTTTCATATTATAATGTAATGAAACAAACTTGAGATGCCACCGTACGTGGAAGATGAAAATAAAATGATTTTTGAAAAAAAATATTTTATTTAAAATAGCTGAATGTTTTTAGAATGCTTTAAAGTAACGTTTACATATCTGTAAGTTTTGATTTGTTTAATGTTTCTTATTTGATGAAATATTCTTGCAAGTTCAATGGATGATTTTTTTCTAGTAACAACGGTCTATTAAATGCTAACTAACAACCGTTTTTCCAAAACTTTTTTACTTTTTTGTTCTGGTATAATAAATCTGGGTAACTTTATATGTTTTGAGTATTACTATGACATAATATATAACATTTTAACATATCAAACTGTTATTCAAAAGATAATTCTACAGCCATTTTGCAACTAATTGAAATTGCCCCTTGGCTATTATCGGAACACCTTTCTTAGGTAATTGTTTTTGGAATGGCCTATTTCCTTTACATTTCAAGCTACAAGCGTCTTTGATAAGACTTTAAGTTTACACTGGTTAGGTACGGGATATATAACATATTGTATATCATGACTGACTATGAAGTAACAATCATCTGTAGTTGTGCAATTAGGTTAATCATGAAAGTTGAGTTACCAACAAATAAAATAGTAAACCTATATCAAACAGTTCAAGAAACAATCGCAAATTTACATTACTCTTAAGATCGGGTCATAAATTCTTGTTTAAGATAGTTCCGCTCATAAACATTCCTTTCCTTATGGAAGGACATATTTCATTACAGAGGCAGTGCACGAAATGTCAGCTTCTAATTTGACTCGTGCATATAAAAGCTCGAACACACAAATGAGAGCCGTCGTCAGTCATTTGAATATTTAGCACTAAAGGACATTTCTCTTATACACCAAGAAACAGTACATTTAACTACTGACTCATACGAGAGTCCTTTGGCATATGATTTGGATAAAGTGTACACAGTAAAGCACATTTAAAAAAAATGTTTATTTTTTAGAATAAAAAAATCAAGATCACCAATTAAATCAATTGGTCTTATTGTATAAACGTAAGTACGTACTGAGCACTGGTGTAAGGTGGAGATGAAAGAAAGTCAAATAAATATACAGTGATGGGCAAATGTGTGGAACCAAGTAAATATCTCTGGAATTATTAGAGATATCAAAATGAAATGTGGAAGGTGGATACTGCAGTAGATTGCCTATTTGTTTCCAATTTATTTACAATTTTGAACTTTCTGTTTTACCGGAAGTAATGTCGATTTTAAAATTTGCAATGAAACACCCTGTATAGTATTTTAGTTTCCGATGAAAAATTTATTGCGAATACCAAAATATAGGGTTTGATATTGTTTACTTCAATACCTACCGAGATATTAACAGAAAAGGAAAATTAAGGAAAGGAAAAATCTAATATCCATTAAAGAAATACATAATCATAATTATTAAATAAATCTAAGTGATTTTCAAAACATTGAAATTTAACTTAACTAAACTTAATGTATTAGATGTTCAAACTGAGCACCGTTTACTTCTTGACAATAAGCAAGTCGTTTTTTAAATCCTCTAGTAACGTTAGCTATTACTTCTGGTGTAATTCTCTGGATGTCTTGAGTTATTCTTGCAGCTAATTCTTGCAAATTAGTTGGTCTATCAACATAAACCTTAAACTTTAAGTAACCCCACAGAAAATAGTCTAGTGGATTAAGGTCGGGACTTCGCGCAGGCCATTCATAAGTACCCCTTCTTCCAATCCATCTTGATGCGTCCTTTTCCTCTCCCCATACCCAATCATCATTAATATTTCTATTCTTTCTCTTTTACTTAATTCGGCCATTTTACGATCAAATTAAAACAATACAATCTTTTTACGTTCAAATCAAAAAAAACTAATAAGTTATTTTGACAACTACTGTCACTTCTGCAATGAATTTCATGGACTACTATACTAAACTTGATTCAGATTTAATTTGCGCCTGATTTAAACAAACGCACGTGTATTCGACTATGGAACAAGCAGTGCTGTTGGCTGTGACGGTATAATGCCACCGATTGGCCAATAGAAATACAAATCCTTACCGAGCGGTTTTTGTTTATATGGGGCGTAAATGAAATCTGAACTGAGTTTAGCTACCATCGAATTTTTCCTTCCCTTAGTTACTTTTCTTTTAATATTTCGGTAGGTATTGAAGTAAACAATATCAAACCCGATATTTTTGTATTCGCAATAAAATGTTTCATCAGAAACTAAAATACTATACAGGGTGTTTCATTGCAAATTTTAAAATCGAAATTACTTCCGGTAAAACAGGAAGTTCAAAATTGTAAAAAAAATTTGGAAACAAATAGGCACTCTTCAACTTCCAATAAAATTAATTTTTTTATATTTTATGTTTTTTGTTCTCCACGTGTGTCCAAAAAAAATTGGCATGACGCCTCCTAGGGGATAAATGAATTTTTACTTGGAAAATTGTGCCGAAAATTTTGATCTTTATTCTGTTTTTCCAGAAATGTTCATAGCAAGCCTCATGCCAATTCTTTTTTTGGTCATTTTTTAAGATAAAAATCTTTGATTATTATAGTTGCAAAGTCTATGAAAATCATTCATGAATTAAACATTTTCCCTACATGTTCCTATATCGATTTCAACCCTTAGACCCATTACTACCTTTAGACCCATTACTACCTTTCAGTACTCAAGAAGGCAGGAAAATTGTAACTGAACTTCTAATTCAGATCTCTCAGTCTATAATGATAGGAATAATAGAAGGAGTGAATGTATTAGTGTATGTGTGTGAAGGAGGAAGAATTTTTTCTCACGGTGTATGTTATTTGGAGAACACGGTTTTCACAAGTAGAGAATTTACATCAGGCGTCAGCAAAAGCAGGTTTGAAAACATAAACTTCATAACATTTCGATTGAAATAAACAACAAACATATAGAACAAGTAAGTCTATACAAATATCTTAGTCTTGAGATCTGCATTGGAAGAGAAAATCAATCACTTCAAATCAAACGTAATACAGAATTGGGCAATGTTTCAATATAATTTTGTTGTCCTACTCACATATGCCGTCCTCATATTTGGCAATAGCTTAAAACGATACTAGCAAAATATATACTAGCAACATAAAACGGAAGAATCAGTGTTAGGAATTACTATTTACGGAAAAATCCTTAATATAACTCAGAAGCAATGGAAACGCTGTGGAACCTTTGGTATGTCACAAATGTAAATACACAGTTTTGCACCCTAACACCAAACCTTTATTTTTAACACTCAACGCCATTTCAACAACTCTAAGTTGCCATCATCAAGGAATAAACCAAACTAATTCGAAATTACAATTTTGTCTAATTTATACCTACCACTAAAGTATTACTTAAGTAATTAGTACAAAGGGTAAATGCGAAGTACCTGAATTCTAAATAACATATTTCACAGATAAGGATTTTATATAACACAATTATGTAAATTAGGATAATCCTTAATTACTTACTTACTTTTACCATTCATTATAAAGTAATGACATTTTTAGTATTTAGTTTATGGATTCTTAGAAAGTAAACTATACAATGAGCTGTAAGGGATAGGGCCCTTATCTGAATTCATTAGTTTATTATTTTTATAAATCATTATGCTTTCATAAGAGTCCAGTTCCCTATAATTATGTACTTGTTTCACTAATTTCAAAGAAGTTGAATCTACAGAGTGGTTGAGTTCTAAAACATGATGTGCAACACTAGATTTATCCGCTCTTCCGTATTTCAAATGGGTAATATGCTCTTTGAAACGGGTACTAATAGATCAGCGTGTCTGTCCATAATACTTAAAATCAAAATCTTTACATTTGATTTCATAAATACCTGACTTCTCGAAATCAGCAGTAGTTAAACAAAGCGGTTTCTGGAGCGGAAGTGGGCATAAAGGTAACCAGTCATCGAGTTCTCGCCGGGAGCT
This sequence comes from Octodonta nipae, assembly GCA_034190945.1. Classification (NCBI taxonomy): domain Eukaryota; kingdom Metazoa; phylum Arthropoda; class Insecta; order Coleoptera; family Chrysomelidae; genus Octodonta; species Octodonta nipae. Next base: position 148,709,010 of record CM067218.1, read on the forward strand.
GCTGCCGAGCTGTTGGTAGTTGTTGTTTGGGTAAGAAGAAGACATTGGGAAGAAGAAGAAGACATTGGGGGTGGTCGTAGGGGTGCGCGAAAGACATTTGGGTGTGTCGCAGAGGTGCGTGCCATCTGTTGTTAATAAATGAAAGCAATTGTATTGTGGGTTGCGTGGGTTGCAGAGTGCACGCCATCTGTTGATGGTTGTGGTGGTTACAAAGAAAAAAAGCTAAATACTTGGCCGGGTATCGAACGCGGCTTGCCTGATTACAAAGTCAGGTGTCCACCGAGCTGCGCTAATGCGGTTAATCGAGAAATGTTTATTTGAAAAGGTATAGTACATGCCCGTTGGGTGGGCGCGGGTTTTTGGGCGTTGTTCGGTTAGATATTTGGGGGCTGGATGGGGGATATGATATTTTGTTGTCTGTAAAAAAATTTAAATCTTGGTATTTTGTTGTCTGTAAAAAAATTTAAAATCTTTTGCTTAAGCCTGCATGCGCGAGAACGTCCACTCCTTCGAGTCTATAGTTATCGTAAGCGACCGCCTACCTGCGCAAGAACGGCAACTCCTTCGAGACTCTGATTTTGTCGGATGATTCAAGGCATTGAACGCCTGCAGGCGCAAGAACGTCCACTCCTTCGAGTCTATAGTTTTCCTAAGCGAGCGCCTACCTGCGCAAGAACGGCAACTCCTTCGAGTCTCTGATTTTGTCGGATGATTCAAGGCCGAGCGTAATAATTTTGAGACTTGGAAAAATTTTTAATGATGAATCAAGAATTTGATGTTATGGTTTCTAGTAGTCTGCTAATAATTTTTAGTATAAAGTAACGAAAGAGGTGCAAGATGAGCATAGTGTCTCACCAACTACTGTTGAATGCAGATCGATAAAAATGACTTTACTTAAATCAAGTTTTATAATATTCACATTAATTTTGAAAAATGTCTTGTATGTTAATATACCTTATGGAACCAAGGACATGGCTGTATGCCCTTCAGGGAACTGTTTGAACCGCTCCAACTACACATTGATGGCTCGAGATAGATTAAACGATGGACGGCTGCCTGTATATTTTGCTCGCCTGTCAAACACAACAAAAAATTTCAAACTGAAGCTGATATTTTCTGATGACACTGAAGGTGACACTGACTGGATTTCAGCAGCTTCATGCCAAGATGAAAAAACTTTACTATCCAACAGCTCAATGACTATACGTGATGCTAACCTACAAGAGGAGCTCCACAAAGTGCTAATTCTTATTTGTGTAACACTCTCTACAATTACAATATTATTACTTAAATTAATTGTGAAATGTATTAGGAAAATAATGAATAATTAAAACACATAGTTATATACAATGTTTTATTTATGTAAAACACTATTCAGAAGCCAATAATAAACTACATCAACATTTTCTTTTGCACATCGTACTGGATCATTGCAGCGGCAGTGAAAAATGCATGGAGAGTCAGAAGGTTTCAGTTCAACAGCGCCATTGAAGTTTTCCAGATTGATTAGGTGATAGTGTGATTCCTCATCTTCGTTAAGCAGTTTTCTCAAATTGTTGATTTTCAGCTCTTCAAATAACTTGTTAAATAAAAAGTCATATTTCTGATGGCCTCGTACATATATGTGCGTGCATTTGGTTAGGAAAATTCTCAAAATGTCGTTCATAGTATTCAAATCATAGTGGCCATCAGAGTAGTGGAGTCCATGTAGCCGTTGTTCCAAATATCGTACTTGCCTTTTGTCTGCTGCTGATAGATAGTTAAACGGTTTAGGTGGTTTAAACAAAAACACTCCTGTGCGTTTACGTGTCTTGATAACCAATTCCTTGGGAACAAATCTTCCCTCGATTTCGAAACCTTGAAAAGCTATAACGAAACTGATTTTCTAAACAGCTGAGTGATCTAATATAAGCTTCGGACAATTTCGCTGAGTGGGAGAAATTCCATTAGGCAATCGTGGATAATTATGCAGAAGGCTCGGGTCTTATCGGGAAATCCCGTCTGGCTTTCAATATCCAAGCGAATATCTACAGTCGAGGATTTCATGGTGTCCTCACGTCGGGAGCAATCGATGACGAATAGGGTGTGCGTCTTGAATGCAACATAATCCAGTAGAGGGTGTTTGCCGCCGCCAAAGCTGGGATAAAAGTCCGTATACCTTTTGTACGCCTCACCGTACTCACTCTTTGAAAAATCTAAATCAAATCTCTCCATAGGCCAAAATTCGCTGTTTAGATTTAGACGAATATTGGAAATGTGAATATTGTCAAATTCCGTGGGATCTTCTTTGATGTTGCTGTGGCGATCCGTTTGAAAGGCTAAGATAACGTAACGAGGGCTTTCCAGTGCGGCACACGTCTTCACAGCCCAAATTTCACGAGTAGCACCTGTTTTGAGAGCAGGCAACTCATTTAGCTCCCATTTACGAAACGGTAAAATTATACTGGAATCCGCTTTGACGGCTTGCAGTAAATCCAATTTAACGTCATCGTTTGGAAAAATGTGACGGACTTTGAGTTCGATGTTGTTTATTGTCACTTTACCCTTGGTAGCAGCATCCGTGATTATAAGGCAATCATCATCGCTACGACTTCGCACCAGACGAATTGTTTGTTTACCACACATCACCTGCTTGTAGTCGTTGAAGATGGAAAACAAATGTCCCAATGGAATGTACATGTGAAAAGTTTTATCGGCGGCATTCATATACGCTTTATGTGGAAAATTCCACCCGGCTATGAATAGGTCCTTTGAACTGTTGGGGTCGTAGCACAAGTATCCACGAATTGTACTCACGCGACCAGGGTCTCTCACGGTTTCAATTTCCTTGCCGCACAACTCGTACGTAACGCTGTCGAAGAAGAAAGCTCCAGCATTTGGTGATAGAGAAACATCTCCATTGCCTGCTGTCTTCACCACTTGTCCCTGGATTGAGATGCAGGAATCAGCCATGGAAAACCAACAATCTGTTTGATTGACGGTGATTTCAACGATATCATTGTTGCCGAATGACTTGACGTATGGATAGTAGGTTCGCAACTCCTCGCGTCTTACACTATCATCAAAATTTGGTTTGCGGAAGATATCGAACATTTGAGGAGTTGACATGGTAGCCGAGCGTTTGTAGAAACAATCTGTTTGAGAGCGTGAGTGATCTCTTGAGAGGTTTCATAGAAACTGATGGTGGACGAGGAGCGGTTAACCTCTTATATGGTTCTTCATCAAATACAAGTCGACCCATTATTATTGTAGTTGTTTCAGCTCAAGTCGAATGATGATTTCTTCACCACGAAAATTCACAAGTTCAGAGTCTTGATTCAAAATTTGCAATGTGAGGTTATGTATTTCGCTTCTGTTAATCGGCAAATAGATTAAATGCTGAGGTGTTTCGTCGATGGCAAAACCAGGATCAACTGCAACGGCAAACTCGTAAATGGTGTGTGAAGGGGTGTTATTGTAGAAGGCTCCCGATGTGATGTTGCTATCGAGATGAATCGTTCTAACTTTTATAATGTTCACTGGTAAATCGGAACTGTGAACTTGATTGCGTGGTAGCAGCTGTTTAGAGAAGCCCAGAATATCACCGATGCTGTCTTGCGGTTGAAAATCCACAGCGTACTTGCTGCTGAAAAGCTCACACTTGAGAGTATTGTTGTTGGGTTTCAATGAGAAAATATTCTCAACGTCCTTTGCCAAATGAATGCCAAGTGCCTTTCTAATATAAGCTTCGATGTCACCAATTTCGTATGAACCTCGGGCAAGTCGATGAATGTTTGCGTGTTTTGATCGTCAAACAGGTAGATCTTGTCACCTCTCTCAATGTTTGGGATGCTGTTGTACGAGTGAAAACTCAATAAAGCTAGTCCGTAGTTGTAGTTGGAATCCAACTGAATAGGTGGTTGAAAATCAATCGACAGTATTGGGCTGCGACCTTTCAATGTGATGATCACAGACATGACTGATAATTATCCGCTTGTTAGCTGCTAATATAGGTTAAAGTAAAACAACAATAATGCAAAATATTTATTTTTTATTATAGAGAAATTTCAAGCATAAATGGCCACAATTTGATTGATTGTACGTCTGATAAGAGTCATTGTTGTAGAGGATTTTCACTCCATTGCCAAAGTAGTTGGCTAATTCTTGGGGTGTTTCCATTTCGCACATAAGCTACCCAATGCGTACCGTGATGACTGCTGGTATCCAAATTAACGATGGCAGACTCCTTTGTTTGTGAATGTTTAGGTAAGGTGTTTCGCATAAATACTCCCCTAAAGTAGGGGATCTTCAAATGTTTGGCATATTGCTCAAGCTCGTGATTGTAAAGTGCTCGATTGGGTAGCTTTATTGGGAGTTTTTTTGCTTCTTTAAGTAAAGCCCGAAGCCGTTGCGGGACTTTTTAAGAAAAATACCGCTTCCTTTCTTTGCAAGCTCTTCCATGGCTTGATTATGGCGCTGGTCCTCCTCCAACTTCTTGCGGGCGTTCTTTGCATCTATCACGGCTTTGGCTACTCCACTGGCTCCCCCGGCAAGAGCTCCTAGTGCTGACAACCCCGCAAATAGGGGTATTAGTGGGAGAAAACCACCAATTTTCGACTCAAAAGGAATGACTCGAGGTACATGGATTTTCTTGCGACCACCTGCCTTCTTAATGACTGCTCGGGCTGCTCTCAACGCCAATAACGATGTCTTACGGACATCACTTCCAGATCCGGCAATAGCTCTCTTGATTGGTAGAACCACATTCTGTCGAAAAGATTTTTTTCCACATCGTTTTTTGATTCCAAGCCCCATCTTGCGTTTAGCCTTCATGCCTGTAGTTATAAGCCAAGAAGCTGCTTTTTCTCCAAGTGAAGCGTCCTTTGACTTGAATCTCTCCCAGGCTCGATTTTCCAACTCGTAATCAGCCTTATGACGATCCGCCAAAGACTTGTATTTACTGTAGGCGATATCGTGCGCTCGACAAGCAGCGTCTGTCTTATTGATTCCCTGCTGACCCTTGGAGAGACGGTCTAGAAGTTTTGTACCGGGTCCACAAAACTGATAACCAGGTAGATGTAGTTCAAATGGTAATTTATTGATTGCACTATTCAGTAGACTACCTCCTTTGGGAGTTAGCATGACACTGATTGAAACTGAGATAGACTGCTGTATTTAATTAGTATACACAATAAGGATGATGTCAGTATATCGTAAGATGTATATGAAGCAACAAGATGTCCAACTGCCTATCGAAAATTTGGACTTTGTCGAAGAATCACCATCATCAGCAAGTCGACACGGACAATTGTTACCAAATTCCCTACGAGCAGCATTCTGTGGACCTAGTGGTTGCGGAAAGACCAACGCATCGTTATCACTGCTATTCAATGAAAACGGCCTACGATTCGAGAACGTCTACATCTATTCCAAGTCACTCTACCAACCAAAGTACCAGCTCTTACAAGACGTTCTCAAGCTGGTTAAAGGTGTATCGTATTTTCCCTTTAAAGACAACGAAGAAGTAATTGATCTGAGTGAGGCACGCGAATGTTCAGTATTCATTTTCGATGATGTGAATGGTGATAAACAAAACAAGATTCAGAATTATTTTTCGATGGGAAGGCACAGGAATATCGATTCAATATATTTATGCCAAACGTATAGCAAAATACCTAAACAACTGATTCGAGACAATTGCAACGTAATTGTCATATTCAGACAAGATGAGGTAAATTTGAAGCACGTCTTTGATGAGCACGTGTCTCCCGACATGGACTATGATAAATTTAAGACAATGTGTTCGGAATGCTGGCAAAATCGTTTTGGCTTTATTACAATAGCTAAGGACTTCAACTTGAATGATGGCCGCTACCGTAAAGGATTCGATAAATATATAAAGGTTCAATAAAGATGATTGCTGTTAGTTGATAAAAATGTCTTCATTGAGTAGCAACATTGCTGCCACTGCTCGAAAGAAAAAGATCAAGCAATTGGCACGTTCTATTCGCAAGAAATATCTTAGTCTGAAGCTGGGAAAGTCGGAACATGATGAAACATTGAATAAACTTTTTAGACCGGTAATGACACCGCTACAAGATATTGCCTCAACTACGGCAAAAGTTCTCACTAAGATACCAACACAGACCATTAAGCGTGAGGTAATTAAACAAGAAGTGCAGGAGCTGCCATCAGTCAAAAAACATGAGTTGGAAGAGACACAATACCTCGATGAAGAACCAATCGCTGAAACTAGTATGCACACCAATGATGATGATGATGAGGTGGAGAACGAAACCTTTTACGAGGATCCCGGTAATCTCTCTAAAGAAGCAATAGAGGACTACATGGATCAGTATCCTCCAGTTGCACACAAATATCTTGAAGAATATATCACTAAAAGCGATGTTATTGACAACATATATGGACCTATATATGACGCTGCAAGTTCCAAATGGTTTCTTGGGCAAAAGGAAATCAATTTCAGTCGTAGTACAGGTCACATTATCGTTGATGGGTTACAGTTTCGAGGTACTCCAGGGTTATATCAACTAATATTTTACAAGTCACCTGATTATGCTCCCGATGATTTAGAAGCGTACCGAAGAGTGTTGGTAATGACATCAGCACACAAGAATGCAGCAGGTCGTTTGAAAGCTTCAAGTCTATATAAATATACTGAAATTATAAAGCCAATGTTTCCTCCTTGACAAAAAAGCAACGTTTTGCTGGAACTGGTATGGAATTAACTTACAATAACAAGCCAATGGAATACGTCTACTGGGATGATCCCAACGAATTGGTTGAACGGCTGAAACTACTGATTGCATCCAAGGAAGCAGGCAACACCTCTCACGACAACGAAATAATTGCCATTTTAAATGAACTTAAGGAAGCTAATATTATACGAGATAAATAAATTTCGAACTTGAAAGTGTATATTATTCCTTATCCTATGGCAAACATGTCAGTTTCACGATGACTTTAAACAAGTTTGGGCGTAGTGCCCATCAGCAACTAATGTCATCAAAATCACATAACCTAGCTTTTATGAAAGTACCTTTTTCTTTTACCGCGGAGGGAAATATCGATGCTGAGAAGCTGAAAATTACCAATGTCGAAGTACCGACGAAGGCTATGGATGCCGCCAACAAGCAGTACGTTGATAAGAAAATAGCAAACGGACTTCAGCAAATACATAGTGATTTTCAAATAGCTTTCAGCAACTACACTGGTGAAGTTCAGCAAACCTTATCTGTGTTTAAGCAAAACGAAAAGGTTAGCGAGGAACGTGGAGCTCAAAACTTTGCTGCAATGAATACTCGCATATTGAAAACCGAACAAGCTATGGAAACCCAACTACAAAATATATCGCTTCTCATTTCTAAATTCAATACATTAGAAGCTCAGTTGGAATCTGCTCGGAAAGAATATAAGGAAACCATCACAAAATTTGAAGCCTCGTTTAATGACAACCGTATATCACAGGAAAAACGTATAAACGATCTGGAACTTTCTATGAAACAAGCTCCTAAAGGTGTTGATGCAGCAGAAGTATTAAATATTGTTCGAAAGGATAAGGCTAAAGATCTTTCTGATCTAACTGAACTTAGAGACAAGATGACAAAAGTAGTGCCTGAGCTATACCGAGACATGCAAAAACTACATGATGATATTGCAAATCAAATCTTGGACCAAAATCAAAAACTTGAAGCAATCGCAGACAGTATTGCTGCAATTAAAAAGCATCATTAGGATCAATAAAAACATGCCTTTGTCTATTTTTAAGCAGTATACAAGATGGCTCCTATAGCGAAACATTCCAAAGAAAAAGTTCAAGTTGTTAAGGAACTGCATAGACCTGTGAGACGAAAGTTTCCTCGCCGACGTGTAATAATTAAAGGTTTCGATGACTCCTGGCAGTCGGACCTCGCACAAATGGATCTCTATGCAAAATCCAATCGTAATTTCAAGTTCTTCCTCGTGGTGATTGATTGCTTTTCAAAGTACGTGTGGACGAGACCGCTCAAAACGAAATCCGGTGAAGAGGTAACTCGTGCCTTTGAGAGTATTCTCAAGGAAGGACGGCACCCGAAAAATCTACAAACCGACCAGGGTAAGGAATACTACAATAGTTGCTTTCAGAAACTAATGAAGTCATACGGAATCAATCATTATAGTACATTTAGTGGACTGAAAGCCGTAATAGCTGAACGAGTAATTAGAACGCTGAAAGAACGGCTCTACAAGTACTTTAGTTTGAACGGCACCTACAAATGGATAGATATTCTACAGGAAATCGTTAAGGACTACAACCATCAAAAACATTCCAAGACAAAGATGAGACCTGTGGACATTAATAGGAAAAACGCTCGAGATATTAAAGTATACAATAACCTGAAAATTGCTGGGCCAAGAAAACTGAAAGTTGGAGATGTTGTGCGAATAAGTAAAACCAAGCACGTTTTTGATAAAGGTTACCTTCCCAGCTGGAGTACGGAATTGTTTAAAATTACGCAGGTTAAAATAACTAATCCAGTTACGTATAGTTTGGAAGATATGTCTGGTACACCGATTCAAGGGAGCTTTTACGAAGAAGAATTGCAAAAGGCTGCCTATCCTGATGTGTATCTCGTTGAGAAAATTTTGCAACGAAAAGGCAACAAGGTTAAAGTTCGGTGGCTTGGGTTTGATTCGAGCCACGACAGTTGGATTGGCACTGAAAACAAACTATAACACCAAGGTCAATCATAAATTGATAATAAATTATCATAAATATAGACATGTGCTTGCATTGCAAAATGAAGACTCAGGGTGAAAACATCACTGTAAAGTATTCGAAAAGTTTAAGTCAACATATCACCAAACTTAAACGATTACAGAAAGATATCAAATTTTATTGTGAAAAACAACAAGTGATGCAATATTTAAAAGCCTTACATATATGATGATGGTGATGGGGAACAGAGGAGCCATTAGCAACAAGAGATCTACTTTTCCATCTTGGCGTAGGAACACATAATTGAAATCAACCGCAATCAGGTAGTGGAAGGGGTACAACTATAAAATTGTGAAAATTCCCTACATATATTCCCAGTCCCAGTTTACCTCTCGAGTGATTTGTGAAAATGAGTAGTATCAGCAGTTTTGAAACCATGGATAGTGGTTATAGTAGTGATTCCACTATCAGTTACAGTGCGGACTTGGATAGAGTGTTACAAATGTATGATGAAGCTGCGAAAAAGGAAGACTATTACTTGCTGCATTCGAGATTTCCATTACTGAATTCAGAGTATGATGTTCAATGTGCACTCAGTCCTGCAAGATCCTATTCTCCAGTGGTTATCTTGCAAAAAACACCTGTAGCCGCTGGAACACCAACGAAAATTGTAATGACTATGTACGAGTGGGAGGATGTCATCATTGAGCTCAAGCTCCTGAAAACAAACTTTTTTGAAAATGTCACACCTCCAGAGTTTGCTGCCCCAGTGACCTGCGGAGATTGTCTCCATCTATCCCAGATCCAGTATGAAGACGTCAAACAAGTGTTGGTGATGAAAAACATTTGCGCGCTCTATTTGGATTATAGTGATGTGATTGAACTCTTAGCTATTAACCCTATTATCTCAAGTAAAATAATTTATTTGGAGCGCTTAAATTACTGTACTTTTTATTATAAAATAATAGATGAAATATGTTTATGGTCAAATTTACTAAATCGTTTGCCGATTGAAAAATTGTTAAAACCATTTTGTTTAGATGACAGGTCTCCATTATGTATTGCATTAAAAGAACATATTTATTATTATAAAAACATTATTTTAAGAGATATTGACATTAGAAAAATTGAATAAATGCTATAAATTAAAAACATTGTTGTTTATTTCATCAGTTCTACACCATGGAGTGTCGAGAATACTTCCAAATATACGAAAATCGATTACGTACCTTTGAAAACTGGCCTTCCAACTTCCCTGCTGAAAAGTTAGCAAGAGCAGGGTTTATCTACCGACAAGATGCAATAGAATCCGATGGCAGCTTAAATGATGCTGTTGAATGTCCATTTTGTGATACACGTGGTTTCAACTGGGAAGATGGTGATGACCCTGTGGCCGATCATCTGGACTGGAATCCATATTGTCGCTTTTTTGATTTTGATGACACTTACCACATCACCAGACCTATCAGACATAAAAGCAAAGTGACATTTGAGAGCAGACTTGAGACGTTCAAAGACTGGCCTATTGCCTTGAAGCAGACACCCGCCGAGCTTGTCAACGCCGGCTTCTTTTACACGGGCTACGGTGACAGGATCACTTGTCATTGCTGTGGCTTAGAGCTCAAGAATCTCTTACCTTGTGATGATATTACAGAGCTTCACAAAAAGGGATCAGCTAAATGTTTATTGCTTAGAGACTGCCCACCAAATCCCCACACTGACTCTAATCATAATACTTGTAAAATTTGCTTAACTAATGAAATGACAATTGTTTTTATGCCATGCAGACACTTTGCTAGTTGCTTTGATTGTTCTCTGAAAATAGATCATTGCTGCATATGTAGACGGAAAATTGCAGGTTATTTAAAAATATATGTATGCTAAAAATAAAAGACAAAGTTACCAATATGCTGTTTTATTTAAAATAAATAAACATAGACTAATAACATAACTACATCAAATATTACTTATACATATATCTTGAAAGTAAAAATTAATTTAGAGGCTGTAGTGGCCCCAGGGTAAAGTATCATATGAGCCTTTTAACAGATAGCGCTTGTCATCAAAAGGACTGAGGGCAATTTTTGTCTGCTCTACACTAAATATGTTATGAGCATATGATCTAATACAGCGTTGGGAAGCAATAGTTTGCTGGTTTTCTTGCAAACAATAGAGGTAATCATCAAACGTAATACTATTTTTAACTACATTGTATTTTACGCCTTTTGACTTTTTGATGCATTTTCCTCCTAGGATTAGGTAGGTGTACATTTTCGAACGGAGGCCTACAAAATGTGAAATAATGTAGCCCTTAGCCTCATCCTTCATTAAACCAAGCACCTTTTTATTAACTAGTGGGATGTTGTAGATATTATCGGGGGGATAGTCTGATGTGTCGAAACGATGGAGATTGGGTTTGACGAGCTCTTCATATATATCATCAGAAATTATCTCAAGCAAAAATGAATCAGTATCGATGTATAGAAGTTTGACTAGATGATGAGGGTACTTTTTATAAATGAAATCATAGAGGAAGTCATACATTAGGATTTTTGAAAGTTCCAGAATTGCGCACCCGATATACAGAGGTTTATTGAAGAGCAAATCAGTTTTGTTTAACTCAATTGCCATCAACTCATCATCGAATATGGTGCGACTGTGAAATGCTGGGGAAGCAATAAGATTTTTAGCACCGTATCGACCTTCCCAATGGTTGACTAGTTTAACGATACGATGCTTTCGGATATTCTCCATAGTTTTACCGAAGACTGCGTTATTCATCAATTTGAACAAATTCTTCTCAAAATCATTAGTCGCCTGAGCTCTTAGGGAAGTATTTAGATCGATATAGGACTTGAGCCACGGAGACTGTTTGAATTTCAACACCCGGTGAATGTGTTTGAGAATGATACCATTCTCAAGAGCTTGTTTCAGATTTCTATAGTGAATAATATATTTTTCCTTGTCATGCAAGGTAGTCATGAGTTTGGGAAGTTTAGAGCCGGGAGGGGTGCGGCGCTCCGGACAGAAGGGAAGGTCTTTATGATGATCATGCAAATGCTTGGGATACTCCAGATCAACTTCCAAAAAATAACCAATGTCTGAATCATCGGGAATTTGAGTGACATCGATGTTGGTATCAGCAGACCATTGGAATCCCCCGTAGGGTAAGGGTTGACTTTGACTATATCCATATAAATTATTAGCGTCTACGTGGTAAATGAATTTGGAGGGTTTATTAGGATTATAATTGGGCATATACTTGTTATTCGCCTCGGAAAACCTATTAGAACATTGGGAAATACCTCCACGTATTCCACGTTCAATGAACATCAGCATGTCAACATTTTGAAGAATTTCCAATTGGCAACTTGTGTACTTGAGCATACACTGCCAAGAATATCCAGGTAGAGTGTAACAATGGGCTGGATCTAAGTCATATGTTTGATGGGCCCTATCACGGAAATTTTCAAACACGTCAGTTAGAAGAAGAATGTCCACTTTCATGTACAACTCCATGTAGTTGCGAATGGTTTGGCATTCAAAGGAATCCCATACTCTTTTAGCATGTTCGTAATCAGCTTGAGAAACGTTCTGGTCATTCAATTTATTATAAAAATTCTCTATAGGCGGTAATTGGGTTTCACTTAATTTTTCCAATGAATCAACATAATCATAAGGAAAGATTCCCTTTCGTTTTAGCATCTTTAGTTTCGCTAACGACACATGATTGAAGATTGAAGTTAAATTAACAAATTGATCGGTTTTTAAAGTGGATGCCAGCTCATCCAAAGAAGATCCCAGAAATCTAAATGAGTCGATAAATCTAAATTTTATTTTTGTGTCCTTATCATGTTTAGTAAAGGCAATATACTTCTCTTTATTGATTGGTACAAGAGTTATTTGATCATGCTTGGCGAGATCTCTAATTATAAAGTGGGAGTCGTATCCACTTAGGTTGTGGAACACTACTGGAACTATGAAAGACTCTCGGTACCTGAGGTTACAATAATTATGTGAATAGCCTCTAAATGCACCGGAAAGGTGAGAGTGGTCTCTAACGATTTTATCTTGAGGTAAAAAGGGCTTCTCACAGATATGACATGTGCCAGATGCATCTTTGAGACTAACCTCCACATTGAGAGGTACAACATCGGTTAGTTTGGACTGCACGAACTTTGTCAAGTTTGCCATTTCATTGGTGAACCACTCCATACAGTTAGAGCCCGTGAAGCTCCTATAGTACGAAAAAGAGTCATCATAGGAACATTTGAAATAATAACCAGCACATATGGCTGAATGCTGCTGATATTTATGAGTTTTGGTAGAAGTAGTATCGGAAATTGGTAAAAGTATCGACTCAAAATCTGCATAAACAATAAAAGGAAGCCTTTCCTTGAATGAAAAATTATTAAACTCAACTACCGCCTTCTTAGGAAAAGATATTTTGCAATTATTTACATTTTTACAATATTCAATGTGGCTCTCAAGGCTGCTGGAGTCACTAAAATAATTTAGACAACGATCGCATATTAATTTTTTACTTTTATGCTTGCTAAGTTGATTTGAAACAAGACGTGATAAATTTTTAATTAGGCAGAAATGATATTTTATTTCCACGTCGTTTGCTGTTATTTCTACATTTTCGAAATCATTGACTTTAGGAACATATTTATTTTGAATCATTAAGAGATTGACATGTTTGTCTAACTTACATTTAGTGATTCGAGCTGGAACTGTTTGATAATACTCATTATCTTTTGTTTTTATCAATTCTAAGACATATACATTAATAGAAATATTATTAAGTTTCTCAAACTTAGTAATTTGCTGTAAAGTCATAGGAAATGTCAAACCAGTTAGATTTAATACAGTAGATGGCTCGGGGTAAGCTGATATTCTATCAACATTAATGGCTGTAGGGTACAAATGAGCAATAACGCTGTATAAAAAACAAAGATCATCATCATAGTTCTTAATATTGATTACAGCATGTTTTTTAGAAATTGATTCTGGTAATCTTATGAAAGATGAGGCTCCATTTCCAATTTCAAATTTATTTATGTTTACTTCTAAGTTTAGAACTTTATACAAACTCCATCCTGATGCTTTTTCCTGAAATTCCTCTAATTTACGTAAAATTTCATTCCGAATGTGTTCATAGAACCACCCATTCAAATCTGTACCCCTATCTATTATCGCGTTTTTCGTATTAAAATATTTATATTCCATAATTTCCTCCATTCCAGATTTCTTTATGAATTCACCACAAAAGGTTGTATTTACTTTAAGAGTAGGCATTGTTTTCAAAGTATTATTTATGCGCGCCTTAAAAAGGAAAAATGCATCATCTAAAAATTTAAAAATATTGATATGAATGAGATTAATGATTACTCCTGTTCGAACACGTGAGCGAAACGCTGACTCTACATCATACCATTTAACGCGATCACTTCTTTTTGACTTCTCACCAATTCCCCCACCCCTTTTGATGTTAGCATAATTTTTCAAATCATTTCTAAATCTTTTTATATGACTAATTTCAGACTGAAGCTTATTCAAAGTTCCTATATGTAAATCTGATTCACGAATAGCTCTGTTACATAAAATTAATTGTTTTTTACTTAATTTCAGCCAGTTAGATATTTGCTCTGGAGAGCAACGTTTCATTGAGAAAATTATATTTGATGCTAATCTAAACTTGTTAATAATATCGGTACTAATATTCGCTATAGCCTCTGAATTCATTTTTACTCGTATAACAATATAATAAACTATTACAAACTTGAGAAATATCAATGGAATATTAACAGTAAAAGTATAACTGAAGCATGCAAAATTTAAAATAAAAACTTACAACTAAATTCTTTTATATTCACTCCGCAGAAATTTGAAAAAGCACTCGGGGTTGTAGTTTGCCTCCAAGTTGCTGCAGCCCGATGAATTCGATGTGGAACTTTCCACCACCAAATTTGTCTAGGTGCGGTTTATATACCTGAGTGACCCGTTTCGGCAGGAAGGTTACGTGGTCCTCTAATTCAAGTAAGATGGTTTCACCGTATCTTGGGTTGACCAGTTTGGCTGCCAGAATTCGATACTTCTGGTTAAGCTGCAAGTCTTGAATTTTTATTGCCGGCTTGTTGTCAATCTCTGCGGAGGAAACTGCATTAAGTTCTTTCAAAAAATCCATTTTCTATAACAAAAATTAAATACTATGAACTTGGTTGCGTCTAAACTCTAATAATTTTTGAAAGACAGGCGCAACATATTGGAAGCAAATTACCAAAAATTTAGGAATAGAACATTGAAATTTTTAAGAAAAGCAGACAGAAACTACCTGATTCGAATAACAAAACTACAAATTTATAATGAATCCAAACACTCCTAATAATTTTTGAAAGACACACACAAAATATTAGATGCAAATTAACAAAAGTTGGAACTAGAACATTGAATTGAAAAGCGGGCAGAAAATATTCAATTCGAAAAACATACTCTATTAATTTCAAATATTTTGAAGGGCAGTCACAAAATACTAAAAGCAAATTAACATAAATGAAATTAAGTAAATACTCACATAATGTTTTTTTGAACAACACACACTATCACTAGATACACTTTGCAAGTTGAATTAACAGTTAATTTCACAAAGCACAAACACAATCACTGTAGTTGATATGTGATCTCTTTGAGAGTTGAATTAACAATGAAATAAAAATTCGCAATTATTTTATTTATCAGCATCGAACTACGTCATTTGCGTATAACGAAATTTCCGTTAGTTCTAGAAAAACAACTAATTAATGCTTATCATATGGGAACTTCCTGCAAAAGTTTGTTGCTGCAAACAACATGATAACCTAATCAAACCACAGCTTCCTGTAAATTTATTTAGCTCGGTTTCAATTAGCGTAAACAAGATATGACAGTTTCCTTTCACTGCGGTCATCATTTCCGGTTTGTGGTTTTGATATCTAAAATACCAGATATAATGTGAATTTATTATCAGGAAATTTCCGGTTTGTGGTTTTGATATCTAAAATACCAGATATAATGTGAATTTATTATCAGGAATTTTTAAATAATCACGGATTCATGATTTATATTATTTTTCGATTTTATTAACATTACATTTAAATAAATACAGATTTATGATTTGAGAATTTATTATCAGGAATTTTTAAATACATTTATGATTTTATTGGCATGAATTTTTAAATAAATACAGGTTTTTATTCATCTCTCAAGACGTAAAAAATTCCTGGTTCCACCAGGAGTAAACTAAAAGTATCTGGGAGTCCTCCTATTGCTGGGCGCTGAGTTCTACCTCCTCCACGTGTGAACTGAGCCTCTATGAAATCAGTACGACCGCCCATACCTGCACGTTTCATTTGAGGTGGCCCTATATCTATTTCTACCCCATTTGGTAATCGATGGCTAAACAAGCAAGTGTTTCCAAACGGACATTTGGGTTTGCTTTTTCGGAAATACCTACATCGCATTTTCTTCATTTTTTCGTTTTTCTCAGCTATATAACGATCTTTTTCCGCTTTCTGGTAATAAACCTCAGATTGATAGACATAAGGAGACACAATACGGCATTCTGGACAGCCTCTGCGAATATTCAATTCAAAGTCTTTATTTTGATGCCATCTTTTTACGCATGGGAAGCAGAAACAATGGTTACAATTTGGCAATAGCCCAAAATTATTAGTATCTCTTCCAAACATATTCCACACCTTTTATTCATAGTGAATTGAATAAGACTGCACCTATAGCCACAAAAATCTAATATTTGTAGTGTTTGCTGTCGTCACACACTCACGACAATAAGTTAAAAGAATTTATTTCTTTTATTCAGTCTTGAGTTGAAGCTGTAACAATCCAGTCATGAATTTGGAAAGTTTACTTGATGACCAAGTAAGACTTAATATGAGTGCAGTGTCAACGAGAACTATACAACCGAAAGATTTAACTGGAAAGCTAAATCCCAAAAATGGATGTTACGTGGTACCAGACGTTTTAACAACTGTGATTACCTACAACGGACGCACTTGCATATATGCGGCAGTACCAGAAATTTTAACAATTAATATTACCGATACCGAGACCACTCTCAAAATTGGTGAAACAATTATACATTTAACGGTGGAGAGTTACACGGTGCTTAAAAAATACTTGGAATTTGCATATGGTTTCCATAACGATCCTTCACATGGAAAGGATGAACCTGACACTGTATGGGATGATTGTCAGCTTTGTTCTGATGGTATTTCTTTGGATTTGACTATGTGGTTGGATGATGGCGGCCTTACTATATATTGTACAAAAACAAAACAAAATATAGCTTTAATTATTAAGGATGCTCTGAAAATTCATAATATACTATATGCTAATAAAGATATTTAAACAGTTGTCTAGTTTTAATATATCCATTATTTTCACCTTAATTAAATTTCAGACGCTTGAAACAATTTTTCCAAGTCTCAAAATTATTACGCTCGGCCTTGAATCATCCGACAAAATCAGAGACTCGAAGGAGTTGCCGTTCTTGCGCAGGTAGGCGCTCGCTTAGGAAAACTATAGACTCGAAGGAGTGGACGTTCTTGCGCCTGCAGGCGTTCAATGCCTTGAATCATCCGACAAAATCAGAGTCTCGAAGGAGTTGCCGTTCTTGCGCAGGTAGGCGGTCGCTTACGATAACTATAGACTCGAAGGAGTGGACGTTCTCGCGCATGCAGGCTTAAGCAAAAGATTTTAAATTTTTTTACAGACAACAAAATACCAAGATTTTAAATTTTTTTACAGACAACAAAATATCATATCCCCCCCATCCAGCCCCCAAATATCTAACCGAACAACGCCCAAAAACCCGCGCCCACCCAACGGGCATGTACTATACCTTTTCAAATAAACATTTCTCGATTAACCGCATTAGCGCAGCTCGGTGGACACCTGACTTTGTAATCAGGCAAGCCGCGTTCGATACCCGGCCAAGTATTTAGCTTTTTTCTTTGTAACCACCACAACCATCAACAGATGGCGTGCACTCTGCAACCCACGCAACCCACAATACAATTGCTTTCATTTATTAACAACAGATGGCACGCACCTCTGCGACACACCCAAATGTCTTTCGCGCACCCCTACGACCACCCCCAATGTCTTCTTCTTCTTCCCAATGTCTTCTTCTTATCCAAACAACAACTACCAACAGCTCGGCAGCAGCTCCCGGCGAGAACTCGATGACTGGTTACCTTTATGCCCACTTCCGCTCCAGAAACCGCTTTGTTTAACTACTATCAGCAAGTTTATCTTTAGGATTGCCCAACAATTTATGTAGTTGTTCTATACACCGAAAGTTGTTTAAAAACTTTCTTAAAGCCCCTAGTAGTACGCGACCTAGTATTACGAGACAAATTTACTTTCTAAGAATCCATAAAATAAGTATTAAAAATGCCATTACGTTATAATGTAGGGTAAAAGTAAGTAAGTAATTAGGGATTATCTTAATTTACATAATTGTGTTATATAATATCTGCCTTATTTTGAAATCTGTTATTTACAATTCAGGTACTTAGGATATACCCCTTGTACTAATTACTTAAGTAATAGTTTGGTGTAGGTATAAATTAGAGAAAATTGCAATTTCAATTTAGTTGGGTTTACTACTTGATGATGACAACTTAGAGCTGTTCAAACAGCGTTAAGTGTTTAAAATAAAGGTTTGGTGTTAGGGTACAAAACTGTGTTTTTACATTTATGAGAAGCAACAAAATAAGCAGAAAAAACATTTTATAAAGAACTGGGCTGTTCAGTTGGCTATAGTCACAGATAAACAATGCTGGTCAAAGAGAGTTATATAATGGAGCCCAAGAACAGAGACATACAAAAATAGATGACACCTCATTAAAGGACTGATTGATAAAAATAAAATTGCCACGAATTGCCTATAAGCGGCTACATTACTAGTGATGATGATAATGATAATAGATTACTTATTTCTTAATGCATTGCTATTTTTTAAGAGTATTTTGATGTTTTTTTGCTATGTTTACGTTATTTCAGGAAAAGAAAACAATTACTTTGTGCTGTTTATGTTGCTAGAGAGTATATTTGTAGACATATTACTATCTAAAGTCATTTGTAATTTGACTGTTTAAACTTCTTGTAATTGCTATATAGTTTGAAAGTTTATAGCAACCGTAGTTTAAAGTTACGCCCATGCATTTGAAATTCCATCCACCCTTAACTCCAACATCCAACCGAGTTTTCATTCTCCATCTTGCGCTGTCTTCTTCTTAGCGTCGTCGCGCTAATTTTATTTCCCTGAATTTCAAAGTGCCAAGAACCGTAAGTTAGTTGTTATTTTCCGATGCAAAATAAATCCACGGTGGAGCGAGTTATATGTGTGTGTTCACGAAACACGAAACTTTTCGACAATTTCAACTCGGAATCGTCGTGGAATTTCTTCTGGACTACACTGGGAAATAAATCGTAATTTTATTCGATAGCAATTGTAATGCACAGCCCGCGAATTTTCAATTAAGCGTGTTTTATTGCTTCGTTGTCCGTTACATAGTGTAACTTTGTGCGCACCAGCAATTTAATTCGGTCATTTATTCCGGGAGCTAGTCTCGTCTTCAGATTAGATACATTGTTGGTCTACTGAAAAAATATATTGAAGACTAATTTCCAAAGAATGCAAGGAGTTTCTATAAATTAGGATAAAAACTTTAAAACACATTGTCGTATAATAAAATTCTCTTATATTGAGTGTGCATTTATTTACAAGAAGAGTATTTGAAAAAAAAAACATACATCAAAGGTCGTAAGGAGTTTCGCAATCAAAAAAAAAAATAATGAAAAAATATAAGCCTAGGTTTGGAACTCGTTACTTAATACACCGTGTTACACAATAACGTACGTCATGGACTATTGCTATTGTTGTATACCGAGTGTGTTGCAGGATGAGTAGTTAAAAGTTTTAACTAACTACAAAGGCTACAAAGTTAGTGAAAGTTGTTACTCAGGGGTTTGAATGAAATTTTAGTGTCCACCTTGAGCGCCACCTGGATATACAATAATTTGGTCAAGTGAGAGTTGGACTCGTATAATAAGGGTCCCGTACCACATTCAAGACTCTAATATTCCAGTTTCAGACAAGCAGGGAATGAGTGCATTTTCTTATATTTACCCTAAAATCTTTTAAATTTATAAAATTGTAGGTACACATTAAGTTTCAACACATGGACTTTTTATTTTATCTGCTTCAGGATTCGCATTTAATAAACATTAGAGTTTTATTTTACTAATAAATTTTCAGGGAAGCGTTTTATAACCTACTGTCTGAATTTTGAGGCTCTGTAGATTGGGAGATAAAGGGCAAAATAAGTCAAGTTTTAAATTATAAATTATTAAATCTGTTATTAAAATAACTTAAAAATACAAATAAAATATATTTTTTAAAATTTAAATAGTGTAGTTTCTAAAGTGGGAATTAAGTTGATGTTTACAATTTTTGTTAATATCGTTTAAACAAAAATATGATATATTTGTAATTCACATAATGAGCCTTTTATCTGATATATTACATGATGTGTTTGAAAATTGAATTTTTATTTTCCATTTAATTGTATAATTTGTCCCTAAAATTACTATGGGGGTTTTCTAATAATTTTTCTTATAAATTTAAAATGAGCCCCAGTACCCCTAATTATTTTCAAAATTTGAGGTAGAATGGTTTCGGAAATAAAACGAGAAATGGGAATTTTTTATTTCTTTATGTTAATATTTTGTAAACAATTAATTTTAAAAATATGACAAATATATATTTGTATTCCTCATAATGAGCCCTTTCATATTAATATTAGGGATTTCTTCATATTTTTCCTGTAAACAAAAAAAATTAGGTCTTATAGTTTGGGGAATAAAGGGAGGAATGGGTAATTAATATTTTTTTAAATATGTTTTAAAATATTTATTTAAAAAAATTAAAAATATATATTTTAATTGGTCATCGTGAGCCCTGTGATTTGATATATTACATGATGCATTAGAAACAAGTTTAATATTTTATTTTCTATTTAATTCTATAATTTGCCCCCCAAAATGAATATTAGGGGTTTCTCCTTATTTTTCCAGTAAAGTTCAGGTGAGGCGCTATACCTCTATTTATTTCAAAACTTTACAGCTCATGGTTTCGGAGATAGGGGGGATGGGTAATTTTTTTTATACTTTTGTTAATATCTTTTAATTAATTTATTTTATAAATAGGAAAAAAATATATTTGTTTTCGTCATAATGAGCCCTTTCATTTGATATATAACATGATGCGTTAGAAACAATTTTAATTTTATATTTTCCATTTAATTCTGTAATTTCCCCAAAATTAAAAGTAGAGGTTGCTCCTTATTTTTCCAGTAAACTTCAGGTCAGACTCTATACCTATAATTTTTTCCAAAACTTTACGTTTTATAGTTTCAGAGATAAGGGGCGGAATTGGTAAATTTTGGTATAATTTCGTTAACATCTTTTAATTTTTTTTTAATATAAAAAAAATATATTTGTGTTCCTCAGAATGAGACCCTTCAATTGATGTATTACATGATGCGTTGCGTTTTAAAAAATTTTAATTTTTAAATTTTCATTTAATTCTATAATTTGCTCCCCAAAATTAATATTAATGAATTCTTCTTATTTTTCCTATAAAGTTCGGGCAACTTCTATATTTCCTAATTTTTTCAAAACTTAGGGCTCAGTAGTTTCGGTGATCAGGGGGAGGGACGGTCAATTTTTTTAGTTTTCCCCCTATAAGTACCCCTAAAATCAAAATTTCTTCTTTTGCGATATGTACTCCTGATCGGGTCACCAAACTATACATTGATACCAAATTTCAACTTCTTCCGTCCAGTTTTTTAGGGGAAAATTGCTGCGATGTGGCAGAAATCCGGAGTGATATTATAAGAGCATCCGTATATTGTATATACGGAACCCTAATAACTGAGCTATTGTAAAATGGGTTTTTTACAATTTTTTGCAAGTAATTATCCAATCGGCTAGATGCAGGTATGATTTAGCTATTGAAACTATGAAATACTTATGAAACAAACTGACTTTTAACGAAAACTTTTTTAAATGTATTAGATTAAACTATATCACAACAGCTATTGCGAAGAATAAATATTATGATATTTAAACATATCTACTTAAATAATGTTCTAATAATTTAATCTTTTATAATTAAAGTAACTTCCTTATATATTGCCAGAATGTTAAATAGATGAAATAAGATTGAATTATTATAAATCAACAATTTTTATATTTAAATAAAAAATAACTTACACTTCATAGGTTCCTTTGGGTTTACATTTAAATTAAGAAATGAATTTCAGATAAGAAGTAATATTTAAATCGTAACAAAATAGTGAAAACTGTTCTAATTTTCGTGAAATTTATAACCATTACTAAGGGGAAAAAAAGAGAAACAGAGTCAGGGAAATATCGAGAGACGGGAAGTATATTTCCTAAGGAGTTTTCGCTTCCATCGTTCAGTATCAAATGATTGCCGCTTTATTTTTTGTTTGTTTGTTTTATTTGAACGAATATACCTACATATTAGTAAAATGTAATTCAGCTTACCATTATTTTATCTCCGTTAATACTTCAATCTGGAACCAGTACAACACGAAGAGTCGCGCCGCTACACCAATAAATTTAGAGTGTCTACAAAGATGTGTAATGTAATGTAATGTGTACCGGAATAAAAGGAAACCCTCTGATATCTTTGTGTATTTTTGTTGTAATCGGTTAGTATTGGTTTAATAAACGTGTAAGTTTGTTTTCGATTTGACGGTATAGAAGTTATAGAAAGGAAATAAAATGTGTAGAGTTTTAAGACTGACAGTTAATTGAAAACAAGGACATGAAAATATTTTGTTGGTGCGATTCAGCTCCTTTCTGATGCTTACAAAGGAATTTCAAAGATTGGGATTTACTTCACCGTTAAAAGGACATATGTCTTGCTTATTTTATTTGTTCCTATATTACTGTTGATTACGTATTAGAATGAAAATATGTTGAAAATTATTATATGTCGATTTTAAGCTCTGGCGGAGGTTTTAAAAAGCTTACTATATAAATTATATTTTCAGTAACATGGTACTTGACATCTAGTTTTTTGTACACAATTTCCAGTAACAAAGTTATAAATGCAAAGGTATATCCACAGAATAACATTTGAAAAACTATCTCAAAATGAGCCATTTTCAACACGATATCTTCTGTCTCCTCTTTAAGCATTGAATAATTTTTGGGAGGTATGGCATCTGAAACCCATTTATGTAAAAATCCTTTTTCAAATATTTCGTTAGTCCAATATTGCAGAGAATCTTTCAGTGGTGTCCATTTTGATATGTAGTAAGTTACCCTTGGATTGACAAGCAAATCGTCGACGGTTCGGAAATAAACTAACTCCCTCTCCGTTGGATTTGACAACAGTGTGGATAGAAATGTACCAGTGCCGTTAGTTTGAGTCCAGGCAACCTGAAAATCGTGAACATTAAATCAGATAATTTGCCTGTTTCCTCAGAAGATATAAAAATATCCACCAGGGGCCCTGGTGGGTTACAAATGTTTTGACTTCCCACACAAACGAAAAAATACTTTTACACATGTATTTTGTTCAATGAAAAATGTTTCGGTACACAGTATCTTTATCGATTTTCTAAATATGCTTACAGGCTTATCATAAATACAATATTATATATTTGGTAAGCCAGACACAGCTTAATGCTTCTCCAATTCTAGATCTTTTGCAAGCTTCTGAGTAAATTACCAAGAGCACCATGTATCTACAATAATAGGTCTAAAATATGTCTTTCAATATCTTTTGTTACTTTACAAAGATATTGGGCGCAGAAACACGTATCAAAGGGCAAAATAAATCAGCATAAAATTCGAGGTGTTTGTTTTTTTGTGTGTTTAGTTTTTGAATGGTTGAGGATTGTTCTTAAGGATCAGAAAAGATCATGTTCTTTCTTCCAATACTGGACGAAAAACCAGGGAATTCAGCAATTCAGCAAAATATCTTTATTTAAAAGTAAAAGTTCCATTCTTTAGACTTATGTTCTACAAAAATTTAAGAAATAATTTAGCCGAAATTATTTTGACAAAAGTTCTGATCACGACTAAGGACCAAAATCTAAACGAAACTGTCTATTTTGGACTTACTTTGAGATAATTGTTCTTTTGCCTAAATTTGCCAGTATTTCTTAGTAATTTAGCCACCAAGGTATGGGAAAGAGCTGGAGAGGTAGACTTTGTTTTATTTGAACATAAAGTTAAGAAAATGTCTTCGCTAAATATGGTAATAGATGAACTGACGTGACTTTTTTTGACATATTTTGCCAACCTATCTCAGAAACAAAAATCAAACAAAAATCATGACTGTTAATAGGCAAAATAACAACCGACCCGAAATACACATATAAACTGTGGATAGTTGTCGATATCTGGGACCGATTATGACTAACTCAGGCTTCGTGGAAGCAGAAGTACGACGTAGGTGCGTGAGGAAAAAAAGATAGACGCAACTGAGATCTGTGGCACAAATTTATCTATATTAACAGAGCCAATAACAACTGTCAGTGACAATGCTAAAACGCTCACTCCTTCTTTACCACATTAAGGGAAGAGAGGAAGGAATGGAAAGATTAATAGTTCAAGAACAGGTATAGAGTAGAAGACCCAGATGACAATCATCAACTCGATAAACTGATCAAGTGATTGGGGCAACAAATAAATCATTCTACCAACTAGTGAAATATTGGCAAGTCATGTACTCACGGATAATGGTACACACAAAATGGCCTGGAATAAGACAAAAATACTACTTAAAGAAGAACATACCAAAAAAAGAAAAATCTAAGAAAGTGTCTGCATGTTGTTGAATAATGGAGAAATCGGGACACCCTCTGTAGAGATACCGGTTGTATGGCAACAACTTCTGACGAATGAACATCAAAAGGGGAACTTCAAAGTCAATTAATCAGTCAATTGACATTACAAAAAAAAGGCAAGCGAATATAGTGCAAAACATTCAAACAAACATTGTTCGACAACGATTCCTGACAAGGAATCGAAACGTCACAAAAAAACAGATAAGTACAACACAAAATACACAACATATTATACTGGAATACTAGTTGACAAATCTGTATACCTACTTTCTCACAGTTAATCCTGCGGAAGAGTTTTTGCTATAAGAGGGCAACTAGTGTTCCGGGCAGTTTCCACAAACTGCCCTTAGATACTACACCTTGATATTCAAGTAATTAACTTATCTGTATTTTTCAGAAACCATTGCGAGGAGAGAAAATCCCAGATGAACATTCAATATAATCATTTACCTCCTCAATCATTTAGAAACTACTTAGTGAAAGAAAGTAATGGAGAACGATAGGAAAAAATTGTTGACGTGGTTGACCATTACATCCTCGACAGTGAACTAGGACAGAGAAGAAGCATATCTGTCAAAAGCCTAAAAAACTGTTAACGGTAACACAATTGCTAATATAGAAAAGCAAGTAGAGATCCGTTAATAAGTCCTTTTATCCCTAAAGATCGTTTTGTATGGTTACTTAACAACCGTCATTGTCTCCAGTGCAAATAAGAAGTATTTTTCATCGTTCAGATCATCATTCTATTAGGCAAGATAAATTTATATGGTTCAAAGACAGGAATTCTCTAGGCAATAAGCATGACTATAAAATGCTGGTAAAAGCTGATATATATCAAAACGTTTGCAAATATCTTTAAAATAGTTTATAATTAAATTACTTAATATAAGTATTCGCAGTGAAGAATATTACATATTTTTTGACAACTCAACAGAACTGCAGTAACATCAATAATCCAATCTGGCTCCAACACAAATTGCAGATACTGTTTCTCTTAAATAAGGAATTCAAGGAGATAAATTCCCAATGAACAAATTAAATGATTTCTTGTTCCTCAAACTATAATGCAATGTAGCCTTTAGATAATAGGCACTCCTTCAAACTTACCGCTCTAAGTAATTCCTGATCGGACTTATTGCTTATGGAATTTCCAGCACCTTTCTTTTGCCTTGTGTCAACTCTTTTGTTGACATAGTAACTTATTAGCGTTATTCTTTCAATTACCCAGCTAATATGTATCCTCACTCCATGATCGAATATATCTTCCCGCTTATCTGCTGGAGGGTTTGTAAATATCTCACTGAGTTTACCAACATATGTTGAGTTTATAGTTATAGCAAACATGCAAAATGTAGTGAACAGAATCCTTGATGATAACGACACAGGAGTATTTGGTATTCCAGAACCCAAAATCAATCTGAAAATGTCGGTCACAACAACTGTGGGTAGAAGAGCGTAATTCTCAAGAAGATAGATCATAAGGTTGTAGACTGGAACAAATATACAGAATGTAACTAGTATGTAGGTCCAGACGCTTTTGTCGAAAATAATTATCATTTTCCTGTAATCTGAAATACTTCTAAATCGCCTGTGAATAAATCCCAGCTTGTCTATAAATATAAGCGGACCAAAATCGACTGGAAATTGATCGGAGCTATTCATGAATAGCTGCCCTATAGCCACATCTTGTTTTCGTTGATTAAGATCAGCAACGAGCTTATGGAAAGTACCGTTATTTAGAAATTCCTCCTGGTAGTCATCGTTGTTTTTTATAAAACTAATATCAATGCCTCTAATATTGCCATAAGTTTTCATCCATGATACCATAACTCCTCCATTTTTCTTTGTAACATCATTAACGAAAGGATGAACCTTAATATATGAAATTTTTATGTGACAGTATTTCTCTGCATTAACTTTTATTGATGATCTCTTCGGATCATCTGAACATAC
The DNA here is from genome assembly GCA_034190945.1 of Octodonta nipae. Taxonomy (NCBI): domain Eukaryota; kingdom Metazoa; phylum Arthropoda; class Insecta; order Coleoptera; family Chrysomelidae; genus Octodonta; species Octodonta nipae. Next base: position 148,735,620 of record CM067218.1, read on the forward strand.
ATTTCGAAAGAATTTGTACTTCATATTTGGGCAAAAGTCGTAGTTTTTATTGTAGATATTCGTGATCAAATCACATGTGTCGTTAGAAAATGTGACTACAGCTACTTTTGTTCTAAATTTGAACCAAGCGTCTAAAAATAATTCTTCGTAATTGGATACCAACATGTATGGAATTATAAATAAAATATTCTTGTCATATCCAAAGTGGTTTGTGACATTACTTATTTGTGAAAAGTTGCTTTGTATGGCAATGTTTTTAAGTGGAGACTTACTTTCGTAATCATTGACGATCATCGCTGCGTTTTCTTGAAAGCTCCAAAATGTAAAATTCACAAATTCAACTGGAGTTTTCTTAAAAACCCTTGCCAGTATTTTAGATAAACATCTTTCGTTAAATGTTTCGTTGTTTGGCAAAAATCTCTTATATTTGCAGAACTCGCAAATTGCACTAACAAGACATATATTCAGTAAGATGCTTCGATAAAGCATATTTGCACAAGTGTTAAACTCCAATAGCACTTTTAAGGACTGAGTGTAGCACTGGCGTTATTTATGAATGCATTAAAGCTTCAAGATTATTTCCCCAGAGACTTAAATACTTGAGTTACTAACGATATTTGAATTATTTCATGATTATGCGTTGTAGTAATGAATCAATACCCTTGAGAACATAATAAGGTTTATCAATCATGCAATTTTCTTCCTGAAGAAAATAATGATTGAGTGGAACATGACAATGTTCGTTATTGTATATAAATTTAAAGGAAATTTATAAAATGTTGAGCATCTGATTAAAAATAAACATTGTTAGGTTAGTTAGTCTTAGTGTTAGCTATGGGTGGAAATAATTTGTAGCCCAGGAGTTGGAGGTTGGAGGGCAACCGTAAAATTTAAGGTGTGCTAAGAGTCATTTTGCAAAGAATAGAGAGGTGTAAAGGAAAAACATAAATCTTCAGGAGAACAACTGGTCCATATATCGCCATATACAGTGCCAGTAAAAAGTCCCGTCCCGTCAATGAAGGCAAAAAAGGTAATGCTGGGTAATTTGTTCAAGCAGCACCGATTTTCCAAAAATTGTGGATTTAATTTCTACTTACCCTTTACTTCAAAGTTGACCCTGTACCGAGGGTTGCTTTTTTCCCGGGTTGCTACCCCTTGTCGGGGGTGAAAAATATTATATGAAAAAAAGTCCTGGAATGCATAAGTGCAATTTTTTTCAACCAAACAAAACATGTTTTCATACGGTTTTTCGTAAATAACTTTAAAAATATGCACTCTAAGAAAAAAATCATTTGAATAAAAAATGTAGCTTATAAAAAACAAAAACGAATGCTTATGGATTCTGTAGAACCAATATAAACAGGGTTTTAGCTTGTTGAAATTTTGTTTTTATTTGTCAAAACAAAAATTGAAAGGTTTATTGTGAAATTACTAAACAATGCATTTTTCAGGAAAAGTTTATAAGTACGTTTTTAAATATAAAAGTCTCTGGCATGAAAATTAAGCGAATTAAGACATAAATCAAATTTACTTACTCCCTAAATACCACCCCAGTTGAAATTAATTGCTATCATTTCACAAGTCACCAATTTGTAGATATTTTTATAAGCTCATGTAAATTGAAAATGTATTTAACCCTTGTTTTGAAAGTGCTCGAGCTGAAAGAGTGGCCTAATAGAACTATTTATGAGCATGTACAAATTTTAAACGGTCGTATCTAACTTAATTTTTATCCTACAAAAATAAGCATAAATAAAAAAAAATACAATTTTGTACTGTACAAAATTTTGCCTATCACTCATAGTTTTAAAGTAATTTTGAAAAAAAAAGAATTTTTTGCAAAATTACAAAAATACTCTTGAGGCTCGACTTTTTCCATAACTACTAACTTTAAACCGATCAAACTTTATTTTTTGTTAAATAACAGAAAAAAACTTTATTTATGTCATAACTCGATTAATTTTCATGCTCGACACTTTTATAAAAAAAACAAATTAAAGGATTTTGTTTGTATTGGTTCTACAGAAACCACAAACTCATCTTTTTTTTTGTTTTTTTATAAATTACATTTGTCATTCAAATAATTTTTTTCTTAAAGTGCATATTATTAAAATTATTTACAAAAAAACCGTAAGAAAACTTAATTTTTATTTGTTGAAAAATCGAAAATTTCACTTGCGACTTACTCGAACAAAAGTTGCTTAAAATTCGTTGATTTATGCATTCCCGGACTTTTTTTCATATAATATTTTTCAACCCCGTCAAGGGAAAAAAGCAACCCCCGGCACATGTTCAACTTTGAAGCAGAGGGTAGTAGTAGTACTCAAATCCAAATTTTTAGGAAAATCGGTGTTATTTGGACAAATTAGCCGGGAAAATGGGAAAAGTAAACCTATTGTTAAGATTCATAACAAAATCATTAACACTGAACTCATTAGCATTAAATATAGCAAATATGTCATACACGTACCGTATCTATACCGTATGAAAATACTGGGAGTCATTTTTTGCTTCAACTTTGAATTTACCTATGAACAAGTTGTCAAGCAACGGCGACAAGGGGTTTCCCATTTCCGTTCCTTTCTTCTGCTCATAAAAGCAACCTCTAAACTGAAAATAATTTTGACTCATACATAATTTTGTGAGAAACACTAACTCATTAATTTCTGCCTCAGAAAAAGAGTTTTCACGCAGTAAGTCCTCCAGGTTCTTCAGAGTTTGTGGGTACACTTGGAAGTAATGAACTTACATCAAACGATACCAACATTTCCCCAGGTTCCAGCGAAAAGTTTTGTTTGATTTCGAGAAGTCGGTTATTTATGAAATCAAATGTAACTATTGTGATTTAACCCCTTGAGACCTGATTTTTTGTTAATGGAAGAAAAAAATATTTATTGATATATTTTATTCAAGAATGACCATATTATCAATATTAGTATGTTACATAGGGTTAATTTTGTTGTTTTTTTTTATAAAAAAAATTTGTGCATAATTATGCACAATATGTATCAATGGTAAATTTTTACAAAAAAAATAATATAATCATGAAACAACCACAACCAACTATCGTCTATGATACATGACAAATAGAGTTGCCACCTGTACTATATATATATAGTCTCTTACTACATTTTTACCGAATTGTACTATATTATTCAGAAAAATAATATAGAACGAAAGGTAATATATTTTCATTGCTAATAGCTAATTCAAATGTCGCGTTTTTTAATGATAACTGTGTGTTGGAATCCATCCACTAGGCGGCGTGGAAAATTTTAGAACGAAATTAACAACAATAATCTCTTATGTTTTAAGTTTTTCACACAAATAATTCACTCTTTGAGTAGATGTATTCACAGTGAATTCACTATGCTTCGGGGTTTGCCAGTTTCAACTTGTCATAGCATTTAAACGTCAACTGCCTGTCGTTATTTGTTGCTGCTTGATTTTCGAGGATTTGTAAGATTGATCTTAAAATGATGAGTAATAAATGTGTACTATCTTTTTTCTAAGTTTCCCAAAAGTACCATATTTTCGTAACTTAAAAATGTATATTCTATATTTTCGTCAGAAAAAAGTGGCAACCATATTGACAGAGTAATTCCTCCCTTATTTAATACAGATACAAAAATTGTAGGAGCATCGAAACATCAACCTTATTTTCAGGGTTGTATTTACGTAACATAAAATAAAAACAATTTTTGACACTCAATGTGCATAATTATGAACATTAACGATAAAGCGGTCATCCGCCATTGATCAATTAAAATTTTTGCAAAAACACTAATTTAAATCATTGTTTGGATCTTTCTCCTAAACTATAATCAAAAAAATATATTTATATATCAAAGTAACTAAGTGATTAATATAGATTTGTATTGACTTATGTCTCATGTGTGTCATCGCTATAGCAGGTAACCTTGATAGGGCTGTATTTACCCCTTTTCCGCTAGGATGGCAGCACTTGTATCATTAACTAAAGTAAAATATATTCATTATTTTGCCCATTCAGTCCGAACGTTGCCAGATTAAACTTCTTTACAAAAATTGAGTTTGATGAAACTGTGCATAATTATGCACCAAGGGTCTTAAGGGGTTAAAGTATTATGGCAGACAGGCAGATCTTTCAGAACCATTTAAACAGCATATTGCCCATTTGAAATACGGAAGAGCGGATAAATCTACTGTAAGTTTTAGTACACAACCACTTTGTAGATTTATCTTCTTTAAAATTAGTTAAAACAATTATATAATTTTAGGGAACTGGACTCTTACGAAAGCATAATGGTTTCTAAAAATAATAAACTAATGAATTCAGATAAGTGCCCTGTCCCAACAGCTCATTGTATAGTTAACTTTCTAAGAATCCATAAAATAGGTATTAAAAATGTCATTATTTCATAATGTAGAGTAAAAGTAGGTAGGTAATACATAATTTTAATATATAAAATCTGCCTTATCTATGAAATCTGTTATTTAGAATTCAGGTGCCTAGGATTTACCCTTTGTACTAATTACTTAAGTAATAAATTAGGTAATTTCGGTTTAGTTTGGTTTACTGATTGATGATCATAACTCAGAGTTGTTGAAACGGCGTTGAGTGTTTAAACTAAAGGTTTGGTGTTAGGGTGCAAACCTGTTTTTTTCCATCAATAAATTTTTGTCTATTTGGTTGGAAGATTTTTGCAAAAATCATAAATACAAGTTAACCTCAACTTTATTATCCAACAACCTAGGATAGATTTGCAATAATTTCTGCTGTTTCTTATTTATAACACAAATTCGTTTATCTACCTACATATAATGTAGAATTATAATCATAACAAAGTATACAGCTGTAGTGCAGGTTTATGGTTACATTTTGTTCAAATTTCTCTCCTAAATAGTGTCACAAATAAAATTATAAAAGTACATTAAACGGGATATTCAGAAATTTGTTATGTACATATATAAATAACTATATTCATGATATAAGCGGAAATTAAAAAACAACTCTATAGTCGCTGTATTGCAATATACAATACATATCATAAAACATATTTTGAACTATTTTTTAATAATATTTGCCAGTCCATTATTGTGAAAAGGGTGATGACAGTTATAGCAAAACATGAATAAAAAAATTACGAATGGTGCATGAATCCATATGAAATATATATTGGTATTATGATATTCATATGCGATCGAAGTAAATTAAACTACGTGCGTGTTTCGATATTCATGTTGGTAGTAGGTACGTCACAAATATTGTGCCTCCAAACTGCAACGGCTGAAAAACAATACATAAATCGGATTGCATTTTGGATAGTGCAAATTGCATAACAGTTATTATAGCGAAATAACGACAGCGGACAGTAAATTGCATACATTTTAATGGAGCATTGAAAAAATATTTGTTTTGTTGAGATTGAATGACCTGTAATGCTTGGTCACTGTGTTAATGAGTCTATAGACAACGTTAAATATATATGTGGTTGACATTTTATTCAGACTAGCTGTCGCTCAGTGGTCGAAATTCGACCAATTGTGTCAATAACTCTGGCAGGTTAATAACCTGAAAATTTTATCTTGACATTCTATCCTATGACTTTAGGGAGAACAGCAATTACAGGGAAAGGATCCAGATTAGGAACCTCTGTGTGATAGTTTCCTCGAAAATCCTAGATGTCGGTCTTACATCTCGCTTCTACAAATAAGTAAAGAAATTCAAGTTTTTTTCAAATATAATTCATAGGACATAATTTGTGTTCAAATTCGTAATTCTTAATTTAATATGACAACAACGCAACCGCTAATGGGCTACAATACATATTTATTTTTTCTAACCTGTCTGTATAGCTATAATTGCACTCAATTCTCAAACATTTATTAAAATCCTCATTATAATAATTCCATCTCGTTATATATTTCCACCACCCTGTATATGCAACTGCTCATGGACCACGCATAATATTTTTTAACATTTTTGAACCACCCGGTAAACCATTCTGTATATGCCACTGCCTATGAGCCATGGTATTTACTCTTTTTGTTTATGAAATTTTTAACTATCTTCTGTAACTATAATTCTACTCTGACCTATATTTCAATCATCATATATATGGAACTCTTCTTGGGCTACTCTATAAATCATTTCCGTTTCTAACATTTTTTATCATCATCCTGTATATCTATAATTCCTCTCACCCTATATTTCATCTTCCCTATATATACAACTGCTTATGGGTTACAAAATGTTGCATTTCCATTTCCGCCACCCTGTATATGCATCTCTGTATAATACTCTTTGCACCACCCTGTATAACCGTAATTCTACAGCACCTTCTATTCCAAGAACCCTGTAAATTCAACCGCTAATGGGCTTCCCTTTATAATTATTTTATTAGTTATAATTGCACTCTACTCTGTATTTTAAACACCCTATATATACAACTGCTTATGTGCCACCCACGAAAAAAATTATTTTGAACATATCTGAAATCGCCCTATATAATTATAATATACAACGATTACTTTACCACTAAACAATAACAACTCTTGCATGCCACTTCCAGTAGTACATGCTCTAAGTATAAACAGCATTGGTCCCTCTATATATAATTACTCAATGTTTTGAGTCTGGCGGTGGTGGAACGCGGCACATTCAGTTGTTCAGTTGTTTGGCGTTGACATTATGACGTAAATAATGAATTTTTATTATATTTTATTTAATGAATGAACCATTATTATAAATTAATATTAGCATTCTGCACTGAAGGTCGTCAGTAGCTACGAAACCAAATAAAAATGAAGAAAATCGGTTGAGAGACAGAGGAGAAAATGGTACCTAATCATTTTGTCTTAGCCTATTTATATATAGATGTACATTTTCAAATGGTATTTAGTTACTGTCCCTAGGGTTTCAGGCAGATGACATAGTTTCTTGATATCAACGAATCGTACACTCTGTATGTCCGTAAGACAGTTGAAGAATGTGACAGTCATCTTCTAAATATTGACAGACTGTCCCATTTCCATATGATGATATGCAAGAGAGGAAGTTGGAATATTGGGCGAACTGACTGGGAGTGTTCATATGCTCAATGCTTAGTGCGGACAAACTACCTAGGTAGGAAGAGGACATCACTGTAGCAACTCTACTATTACCTTATACTAAAGGCTTGTCGGAGAAACTTGGATGAATTACACACATCTATGGTATCAGCATAATCTTTAAGAGCAACAACACTTTGAGGTGCATGATAACAAGAACGAGGCCCGACGCACCAGCAATACCAAATAACTGTTTATACTTCAGATTAATACTTTCCTCTTCTCTTTATCGCACTGTCTCTATTTTTCTTTATTTGTGTCACTCTTAATAATGGATATAAATATCAGGTGAATTAAAATAATTGTCACTATTTTGTTACGAGTCAAGTATTAGTACTAATTTAATTCTTAAATTAAATATATCTGCAAAGAAATAAAAGTTTATAAATTGAGTAAGTATTTGTAAATAGTATTGTTCATCTGAATAAGTATTTGAAGAAAAGATGTCAAAGAAAAGTTCGTTTTGTTCTTAACTAAAATCATTAAAAACACATAACATTTATACAAAAGAATAAATTACGTACCTATATATTCAACAGTAGCAATAATTCTTATTATTATTTCTTATTCTATGTAATATTAAAATGACTTTTACTCTTCTTATGCCAATTGAAATAATTACATAAAATTAATAAATAATGACATAATATTAAAAAATATATATAATTGTTCTCGGTTTCGAACCCGAGATCTTTGGAATTGCAGCCGTGCGCTTTAGACACTAGACCACTTTTCTTTGGTGGACATAAAAGCTCCGGAAGTATATAATACATCAAGCCCTCTATTGATACTTTGTTTATAACCATAACAAAACGATGTAAACAAAGGACATGATGATTTTAATGTGTATCCTTCTATGAGTCCATATTCGATAATAATACGGAAGTTTATTGCCAAGTTGCCCTTTTGTGTGGTATTATTTTTAATTTCTAACGTATTAGACTTATCACAAAGAGAGAATTAGAGTCTTTGTTAGAACAAAAAGCAAATTTTGTGCAGGTATTCTATATTACTTGGATGCTATATTGGTTTATTGCCTATTTATTATTGATTTTCTACAAAATTATTATTCTGTAGTCTTAATGTAAAATATTTACTTGATAATATAAAACTAGTCAATACGTACATTTAATGGCTAGTTTAACGGTGTTCTTTCTGATGTCTGACGTATGTTAAGTCTCTAATTTAATGCATCGCAAAGACAGAATTGTCGTTTTATTACAACGAACAGAAAATTTTGTGCAGCTATTGTATATTAGTTAATTTTCTATATATTATTGATTTTCTATGAAACAAGGGACTCTTAATATATTAACTGGTCCCTGTTTCTTACAAAGAGGACTGAATTGAATGGGCATTTCAAGATCGAGCCAGTGTGTAGTGTCGTTCGGGTGGGGCCGAAACAATTGAAATTTAAAGTTATTCATTTCATTACTTTTCACATATAATATATTCAGATATAATTTTTAAAATTCATTTGATAAACTATTCTGGTCAACATTTAATTTAAAAAGAAATGACATTTGTTCTTTTCCCGATTTGACCATAAAATGTATGGCAGCACACTCCTCTAAGGCAGGCATGGCGTGCCTTTAGGGGAAAATTCACTAAACCCCAGATATCCTAGATATCAAAAGGGTTTAGCTCTGTGGGAGCCCTTGCCAGGTTTTCAGGCCCGTGGTTGGAGTGGTGCGGCAGTTTCCGATAAATTTCCTCACCGTCCGGGCTGTTCCTAACAGGACGGATTTTTGCATTTTTTGGTAAAGATGTTCGTCCAGACCGAGGTATTTTAAATTCTTTAATAGATGTTTTGGGACTAGACCTGACGTTGACATAACAATTGGTACAGTTCGTGTGTTGCTAATGTCCCACTGAGTCATTATTTGAAATTCCAAATCCCTATATTTGGTTATTTCCTCAGCCTGCTTGATATTTATATTATTGTTCTTAGGAACTGCTATGTCAATTAAAGTTGTTGTCGGAGCGACTTTATCTACCAAACTATATCTGGTCTACTGTGAGCAACAGTCCGATCAGTCAGTATCGTGCGGTCCCAGTACAGCATCTAATTGTTATTTACTAAATCAGATTCTGGATTGTATTTATAGTATGGTAGTTTCACCGACTTTGATAGTTCAAGTTTCAGTACTAGTTCCTGGTGCAGTATTTTTGCCACAGCATCGTTTCGTTTTTTGTATTCAGTTGCATCGAACTCTTGACAACCTCCTGTGATATGTTGGATAGATTCAGATGTTTGGCAACCGTACGTGTATCTGTCGTTGTTAATAGAAGGGTCTTTAACGATGTACTTTAGATAGTTCTTAGTTGGAATTAGTTGATCTTGGATTGCCAATATAAAGCCTTCCTTTTTGAGGAAACATATGACCAGATATCAACCAGTAGTTCGACGCTGCACTGTCGTCATAATCTTGGTTGACGTCCTTTATATGTCTTCCATGAAAGGGCTTCTCTTTCCATTTCAGCAGTTTCTGATCAGTGGTCTGGTGGTGTAATTGGACGTGTTGTGTCAGTCACAGTGTTGTTGAGTCATAAACCTGGTACATGACTCTATGTAGATCAGAAAATTCTGCGAGTTTCTAGAAATGCCTACGTAAAATAGAAACTTGTTGATCTAAGAGTGTGCTTAGATCTGCCAATCCTCTTCTTCCTTCAAACCGTGGCAAAGTTGTACGTTCGACAGAGCTCTTTGGATGGTAATTTTGAGCTCTTGTTTGTAAAACTCGAACTTTTCGTTGTAATTGTTCAATGTCAGTCTTGCACCAATTAACTATGCCGAAAGAGTAACTGAGCACTGAACATGCATAGATATTAATAGCCTGAAACAGATTTTTAGTGTTTAGTTTGTTTTTCAACAGTCGTCTTAGCCTCCTATAAAACTCTGCTGTTATGTCCTTTTTCATGGTCAAGTGATCAATACGTTGAGCCTGCTTTATTCCTGCATTTATAAGTATGACCTTCCCCCATAGATTCAATTGAGGTGCCATCTCCCACTTCGAAGTGCCCCTGCTGTACTTTGTCTTTAACTATATTAATAATTCGGCATTTGTCTAGGCTTGTATTATTATCTAATTATTTATTTTTAGTTTTAGCTAACATCCACCACAATTCTAGAAATTTTTCATCAACCACGCTTAAGGGTTAAGCACTATTTTGGTCAAAACAGCAAACGGAATGAACAGCCAAAACTATTTATGACAAATTCCACTTAAATACACCATTCGAAATCTTACTATTCATCGAGATCAACCAAAGGGGACAGATAAGAGCAATTACCCCATTCAACTCGCGAAACTTGTTTGAGTACAATAATTGTAGGACTGCGAATTGTATTATGAGACTACAATAGAAGTTATTGATGTTGCACTCCGAAGTGTCGAGAAGGACAACCACCAGGACGTAAAGAAGATTGAATGGAATTGCTTTCCAGAGTTTTACTTCTTGACGACAATTGGTTCTCGGTCGCGCTTACAACTTTGATGTAAAGCTTGGAGAAAGTTCCGCACAGAAGGATACATTATAGACAATAAAAGTTGGGTAACGATCGTTATAAGTTCGGAACTGTCTTTCGTATCGATAAAAATGACAATTGTAATAATTTTCTGCTCTGTATGAATCGTAATAAATACCGGATATTTTTAAAAAAATTCGTAAGTGATGAAGTTGCTGTGTAGCCTCAAAAAGGTACCAATCCTAAACATCTTCTTCATCGGAAACATTTAACGAGGAAGGTTAGGAAATAAAAAAAAGAAATTTATTTTAGGGCGTCAGATAGTATTAATAACCTGAAGTTTGAAACATACCTTATAACTGACAAAACTGATAAAAGGCTAAGTTCTTCAACTCCCAACAGCTACATTAACAACAGGATATTCCCTAACATGAACTTATTTCCATTTAATATACAGGGTGTTTCTAAAATAGAGATCCAAATTTCTTCTGGGTATAGAAATTATTAAAATGAGCCGAAAATTCCCTATTAATATGTGTCCTAAAACATTCATTTAGGAAGTTATGTTCCCTTGAAAGTATTCAAACAAAACTGCTTTTTTCTGTTATTTGCAAAACGGTGAAACTAAATTGAAAAAAATAAATGGTTCTTACATAAATTTTTACGTTAAATAACATGCGCCACTCCGTGTTTCGACATGCAAATAATAAGCATCCTATGTAGGTTGGTGAATGGGGTTTTCGGCCCGTATTTTTAGGGTTCCGTATATACAATATACGGATACCCTTATAATATTACTCCGGATTTCTGCCTCTGTCACATCACAGCAATTCTCTCCTAAACTACTGGACGTATAAGGTTGAAATTTGGTATCAATGTATAGTCTGGTGACCCGATCAGGAGTTCATATCGTAAAACAAGAAATTTTGATTTTAGGAGTACTTCTGGGGGAAAAAACTAAAAAAATCGACCCCCCCTTGATCTCCGAAACTTCTGAGCCTAAAATTTTGAAAAAATAGAAAATATCGAAAGTTGCCTGAACTTTGCAGGAAAAATAAGGAGAAACCATTATTATTAATTTTGGGGTGCAAATTATAGAATTAAAAGAAAATTTAAAAATAATTTTTTTTAACGCATTATGTAATACATCAAATGAAAGGTCCCATTCTGAGGAATATAAACATATTTTTTTCATATTAAAAAAAATTAGTTAAAAAGATATTAACGAAAATATCCCAATATTTACCCATTCCCCCCCCTATCTCCGAAACCATAAGCTGTAAAATTTTGAAAAAAATAGAGGTATAGCGCCTCACCTGAACTTTACTGGAAAAATAAGGAGAAAACCTTAATATTCATTTTGGAGATCAAATTATAGAATTAAATGGAAAATAAAAAAATATAATTGTTTCTAACGGATCAAGTAATATATCAAATCACAGGGCTCATTATGACGAATACAAATATGTTTTTTTATTTTCTTTAAATGAATATTTTAAAACATATTTAAAAAAATTACTCATTCCCCTCTTTATTCCCCAAACTATAAGACCTAAATTTTTTTGTTTACAGGAACAATACGAAGAATTTCCTGATATTAATATTGGGAGCCAAATTATAGAATTAAAAAAAAAATTTAACGCATCATGCAATACATCAAATGAAAGTGCTCATTATGAGGAATACAAATATATATTTTTAATAATTTAAAATTAATTGTTTACAAGATATTAACATAATGATATAAAAAATTCACATTTTTCGTTTTATTTCCGAAACCACACTATCTAAAATTTTGAAAATAATTTAGGATACTCGTGCTCACTTGAAGTTTATAAGAAAAATTATTAGATAATCCCCATAGTAATTTTAGGGACAAATTATACAATTAAATGGAACATAATTATTATTTTTCAAACGCATCATGTAATATATCAGATAAAATGCTGATTATGTGAATTACAAATATATAATATTTTTAAATAATTTTTTTTAAAAGATATTAACAAATTTATTAAACATCTACTTAATTCCCACTTTAAAAACTACTTGACCTATTTTGCCCTTTATCTTCCAATCTACAGAGCCTCAAAATTCAGATAATAAATTATAAAAGGCTTCCCTGAAAGTTAATTAGTAAAATAAAACTCTAATGTTATTTTTTGGGGACCAACTTAGAAAATTAAATACGTATGTATTCTTTTAAACATCAAGCGAATCTTGAAGCAGATAAAATAAAAAGTCTATGTGTGGAAAATGAAAATGTCTATTTTTTATAAATTTAAAACGCTTCCTTTAAAAGATATTAGGGTAAATATAATAAGAAAATGCACTCATTCCCTGCTTGTCTGAGACTGGAGTATTAGAATCTTTAAGATGGTACGGAACCCTTAGTATGCGAGTCCAACTCGCACTTGACTAAATTATTTTAATTAATTTTTTTCGTTACATTTACAAAATCTTAACAATTTTCCTTAAAAAATATTATCTCTGTCCAATCGTTATTTCTAATGGTTCTCGACTGAATTGAATTTGAAAATTACTCTGCCCTTTAAGTTATTTGGTTAAAAATTACAATCATCTTTTACCGTGGCAAATTAAAGACTAAATTTTCCACAACGCTTAGCAATTTACGTTATTGACAGTTTATCAATAATTGGTGTTGAAAGAACGTGTCTAGCGAGGGCAGAACCCAAAAATTCAACAACATATGAATTTTGTGAAAAAATATTCGAAATCATGAGCAAGTATCGATACTGATATCGAAACAAAAATGTCCGTATTCTTATCCATGTATCGCCATCGCAAGAAAAGTATTGAGGTCAAAAACACCCGGTATCGAGAGCAAAATATCGATACCGAGTCATTTGTTATATCACTAGTATTGTAACATTCCTAATCCTGCGTAAATTATTACATATACAGAAAATTATGAGGAAGATTCACAGAACGTCAACCGCATGGTGGCGCCACTGCATATAAGGGTACAATGTGGCGCCACCATGCGGTTGATGTTCCGTGAATCTTCCTCGTAGATATGTATTTTACATTCAAAATATTTATAGGAGGAAAGGGTTATAGTCTAAATGAATATTTAATAGTATTTGTTATTCTCTAGGAACCATAACAAATTGATATTAAATATTTAATTTTTTTATTAAGTTATTTTAGTTTTTTATTGCTATCGAAAACAGGGTCTAATTTAGACTGCAACGTTTGTAGTATTTGAAATATACAGGACTTGCAGTAATTGTAAACTGTAAAATTTTCTAAATTATCAATTAAGTTGTGGTTATCTTCGAGTAATTAATAGAACTAGCTGTCGCCCAGTGGTCGAAATTCGACCAATTGTGTCAAAATCTCTGACAGGTGAAGTACCCTGAACATTCTATCGTAATATTTTATTCTAGGACATAAGGGAGAACAGCAATTACACGGGACGGATCCAGATTCGGAACCTCTGTGTGATAGTTTTCTCGAAAATCCTAGATCTCTTCTACAAATAACTAACGAAATTCAAGTTCTTTTTCAGATATAATTAATAGGACTTTATTTGTGTTCAAATTCGTAATTATTAATTTAATATGACAACAATTCAACCGCTAATGGGCTACCCTACATAATTATTTTTTCTAACCACCCTGTATAACTATAATTGCACTCAATTCTCTAACATTTATATATAATTCCATCTCATTATATATTTCCACCACCCTGTATATGCAACTGCTCATGGACCACGCATAATATTTTTGAACCACCCGGTAAACCATTCTTTATATGCGACTGACTATACGCCACCGTATTTACTCTTTTTGTTTATGAAATTTTTAACTATCTTCTGTAACAATAATTCTACTCCGATCTATATTTCAATCATCATATATATGGAACTCATCGTTGGTTACTCTATAAATAATTTATTTTTCTAACATTTTTTATAATCATCCTGTATATCTATAATTCATATTTTTCATCTACCCTATATATACTACTGCTTAGGGGTTACGAAATGTTGCATTTCCATTTCCGCCACCCTGTATATGCATCTCTGTATAATATTTTTTGCACCACCCTGTATAATTGTAATTCTATTGCGCCCTCTATTCCAAAACCCTGTAAAATCAACCGCTAATGGGCTTTCCTATATAATAATTTTATTAGTTATAATTGCACTATACTCTATATTTTAAACACCCTATATATGCAACTGCTTGTGTGCTACCCACGAAAAAAATGATTTCTAACATATCTAGAATCGCCCTGTGTAATTATAATATACAACGCCTTATATTTCAGTCAATTTAGAACATGAGAACACATAACTTTTTACCCATCCGAAAATCGCCTAAGCAGCAATTTTTACTTTAAAAAATATTAAATAGCGATAAAATTCTTATAAGATTCTACACATCAATTTGTATTGAAATTTTTTTTCAAAAGCAGTTTCAACCTCAAGTATGTTACCAAATCATCCTGTATTGAATCTCTTGTAATTACAAAACTCAGCTGTCATAATTATTGTCACAATCTCGTTCTTTCTCGGTAATACGATTTTTCCCGAACAATCGATTCGTAGAGGCCAAAACCCCGAAACGAAATTTCGGTACTCATAGTGCAGTTTGTGAGAATTACATATATTAAGATATATGTAAATAAATAAAACATTATATGTATTATATTGTTAGATAAATAAGTAAAAATATATTTGCAGCATATCACATCTCGTTAAAAGAACATTTAACAATTTTTGACTGACTGCTAATATTTTAGACATGTTAAAATTAATTTAAAAGATTACCTTATATCGAATAAAAAAGCAATATATTACTAATATTTATTCAATTTTAATTTGCACATGGCATAAGAAAACATATTCAACTTGAGAGGATCTGAAATTAAATGTATCAATTAGCTTTATAATCTCTCAATAGTTAGTTTACTTACGTAAAAGTTTTCATAGGAGGATTATATCAAACATTTAAGAAATACAATGCACCACCTGTTAATTTATGTTAAATAATACCTTTATTTGTTGACACTTTTTGTAAGTTCATTGAAATTTTGAAAATTATACATTGATAATTTTCTGATTGCTTTGAGAAGGTACCTAACCTAACCTAACCTAACGGTTAACTGTTAAGAAATGTCAGGTTGAAATTCAATCTGCTACAATGTGGTTGGCCGTGAACTGGTCGAGAAATTAGAACCATTGCCATGATGTCAGATCTAACTATTTATCTTCAATTTCACTATTTGTATTTATACCATAGACTTTGTAATCTTAGTTAAATTCTATGAAACTATTAGCCTTTAAAATAGAAACAATATAAATTAATAGTATAATATTAAAATATTAAAATAATATTGGAAAAACATTGTTCAGTTACCACGCAATACAAATTTCTGATTTTAGTTGACAAAGTATATTTAGAAAAACTTGCGAGTACCCAATAAATTGTCATTATCATATAATATCAATTTTTGTGGGTGAATTCTCAATAACATGATAATGTAGAATAACTTTCAGGACCAAACAAAATTTGTTGGTTTTTCGTTTAATTTAGTTTGTTTGTCTCCTTCTAGTCAATCCGTCTTACGACTTTCTCTCCACGCAATCTGGCGGCACTGTGGACGTAAATTATGAATTTTTTATTTTACTTTATTTAATGAATGAATCAATATTGTAAACATATTTTAAACAAAACAAAAATCAAATAAATCAGTTGAGGGACAGAGGAGAAAATGGTACCTAACCGTTTTGTCTTTGCCTATTTATATATACATTTCAAATTTCATCAAATATGCAAATTCCGATTGTACACATGTAAAAATAGGCTATAGATATTTTACTTTCTCATTTAACTATCAGTGGATATATTCACTTTTAACCAACATCCAATTTTTTAAATATTATCCGCAATGTGGAAGTGCCCATTTTTACCTTTTTGTAGGCGCAACCTTAATTAGTTCTTTACCGTAATATAACGCAGATATTAAATGTGACGTTATCACTTTTCAGCGTCGACCGTCGTTTTTTAAAAGTATTTCATTAGCCGTACAACGAAACCGTAACATTTTAAGATAATCTAATTCCAGACTTTAAACCCATCCCCAGTTAATAACCTGAGCAATTTCCTTATCCCGCTGAAATATCGCCCAGCCATTTTTGTCTCGTCTCTCTAGAGAACCAGCTTCACTCTGCTTTATAAATCGCAAGAAGTATCATCGAGGAGTCTTTCTCCATTATTACGAGTAGACCGCATATCGCTGAAAACTGAGAGAAAATGCCCCATTGTTCAGAAATAAGCGCGGAACCATTTTCTTAATGAACTGAAAATGAGTTACGGTCTAGTTCTAACAGTTTTCTCTACACCGGTTGAAGTGCGTTTTTAACTCGAATTTATGAAGACGTTGTGTCAGGTTGAGAAGTAACATTAAGAACAATTGTCGAAAGAACGGCTGTTTTTGTTTTTTACCAACTAATCTATTGCTGAGAAGTCACTTTGTGAAATGAAAAGTGATTGTTTTTATCTCAATACTGGTTGAAGTTGTCGAATTCACTCTAATGGGAGTGGCAGCTTAATAGGGTAAGCCATTTGTTTGCACAGAAATATATGTTCACCGAATACAAAGCGATTTATCAGTTTTTTTACAGTTGTATAAAGTGTAGCTTTGGAAAAGTTACTTATACTTGATCACAGTAGGGTTAATTTCTGACAAAATCAACTAAACCACAGTATTAAGGTCACATGATAATGTTTCACAACTCATCAAATATTTTACACAAAACAGTTCATAACCTTTTATTTGCGATTTCAACTGGACTGAACAATAAACTTGAACAAAATTACTTCAAATACAAAGAAAACAAGATGTGGACATACACAAATTCGATTGTATTAACAAAACCAGATGTTTTTTTAGCTCATGTAAGTATAGTATTCTTACCAATAGAGATCTATATCACTTATGGTCGATTGCACCAGTTCCGCTCAAAATTTAAAATTGGCTTATGTTGAGTTTTTCGTTGGACCACACTTTTAAGCTTACTTAAAATTACCTTAAGCTCCCCATAATTTAAACCAAACCCAAACCCGGACTTAATTGACATGAAGGAGTAAACATGCGACAAAACAATATGTTATAGGTGATTGATAATTGACAGTCACAACCGTTGTGTTTATCTAAAAACTACCCGAATTTCTTTCTTGAACAATTTGGATTTTGGATCAATTTATTCTTTGAAGTGATTTTAATCTTGCGTACAATTAAAAATTAAAATGAATAATCAGATAGTGTATGAGGATTACGAAGAAGATGATGAAGTCTTAGATTTTATATATAATGGTTTACTCCGACAAATATATTAGGGAAACAATCACTTCTATAATTTAGACGATGTTTTTTTGGAAGAAGATTTCGTTTTCAAAGCAGACAGGTCAGCAAATTTTGGGACAAATAGAACATATGTTAGAATTTCTTTTTGCTGGGTATTTGATTGCAAATTTAATCTAGATCATTTGGTTTACATTCTTTTTTCATCTATAATGCTGTTTCACCAGTAAATCAGCTATTTACATCCTTACGATTGTATGCTACAAGTGGTAATTACCAGACAATAGCTGATTTTAGGGGAATGCATGTGTCAACAGTTTGCCGAATTGTCAAAAGGGTGATAGAAAGCCTGGTTAGTTTAAAAAATTTATTTATATTAAAATGCCGGCCCATAACCAATTACAACACCTCTAACTAAAATTTTATAATATAGCATAATTTAAGAATTTTTGGAGCTATTGATAGCATACATGTCAAAATCATCTCTCTAGGAGGTCAGGAAGTTAAGAGGTTTAGAAATCGAAAATGGTACTTTTCAATTAATGTTCAAGCGTTTGTGACACAGATTTGTGAATAATCAATGTTGTTGCACGTTGGCCCGGCTCACTTTATGACTCAACCATTTTTAGTAATTTTGCTATTTACAGAGCCTTTGAACAGCAGGACTATCCAAGCTGTCTTATTTTAGGGAAATTTAGTATAGAATATTTTAAATTGATTTCATTTGTTGACATTTTTAGAAGACAGTGGTTATCCAAATAAAAGCCACTATTAAATCCCACAGAAAGGCCTGAACAGCAATACAATGAGGCTCATATAAAGGACAAGAAATGTCATTAAGTACTGTTTTGGATTCACAAAAAGACGATTTTCCATTTTAGTATATATGTATGTAGACTAAAACTCGACAGAGTAGTACAACTAATTGTAGCAACTTTTGTTCTACTCAATTCCTGAAGACTTGGATAACCATGCATTAACGCAATTGATTAACAATGGGCATATTCCAAACGTTATTCAAAATGACATTAATGTCCCATAATTGAGGCAAATATTCAATAATCAATATGTTGCAAATTTGTAACATTCTATTTTAATTACCTTTTGTATATATGGCGTCAATAAAACTATTTTAATATTAAATAAATAAGCTTAAACTCAAAACAAAGTTTAGCACATGCATTTCTTCTTCCTATTTCAATTTTAATTAATGAGCATTTTCCTCCACATTCATTGTTTCCATTTTATGTTGTAGTTCCAACTCCACTAACTTGTCTTTGGGTCAATTGTTTTCTTCATATTTTCTAGACAACGGTTCTGAGTTTGAGGATGATTGCCTCCAGTTTGAAGTAGTGTTTGATTCTTTCAGCAGGCTCCTGTGTTATTGGTTCAGTTTTTTTTAACTTTTGTTCAGATGGAATAGATTTATAAGAAGGTTTTCTCTGTCTCTAAATAATATTTTCAGTATCTAACATATTTTTCATTTCCTAACCATGTAAATTGTAGAGTGATACATATTTTTATATATATTTTACCTCTGTGGTTATTATTTCTTGATTTGCAAGCATTTTGCAAACCCAATACAGTTTTTTGTTCATTACTGATAAAGTTAAATTAAATGTTGAATCGTTACATGTTGCTTCAGGTGGGCAACGACCAGTTCCAGTAAAATAATGATGTGTTGCTGCAGCCTTTTACTCATGATTTTTTTTTAGTTTTCATAAAATTTCCTTCAGTGAAGATTACTTCTCCATACCCCAGTGGGTCTCTGAGTATTGAATTCATGTTCAATTTGACTCCAAACCTCCTCTTTGTCTTTCCAAGACACTGCATCTTATCTTTTGTATTACATCCTTCCGGTTATTATTTAAATTCAGTATTAACAGTTTCACTTCACTTAAAAAAATTAGCCGATATGTTTCTTTGTATTTTCTCCATTTATTATCGAATAAGAGCCAATTTGTTATATAGATTCAATTTTTTTAATGACAATTTTCAAATTTCAGATTTGACAGAAACCTCAATTATCAATCAGAAATACGTTTTCGTGCCTTAAGTAAGCAAAACAAGGTGCAATGGCACCAAGTTTAAAGGAAACTTAATCTTAAGTGCACCTTAGTTAGGGCAACCGGTGCAAAGCCAATTGTAAAAAACTTACACGTCGATTCTTTTCAGTTTAGTTTCAGAAGATTAGCTTAATTTTTTTTGTTGGAACTTGAGATTTATTCACTTTATCTTTGGGTTTAACAGGAAAAGCAACTTGCTTTTTTGGGGGAGGACCATTGGTATTCATCAAACCAGATACTTGAAGAACCATGGTTGTATGTAGAAAGGAAGATAATTGTTCTTCTGAAACTGTAATTTCTCCATGGTACTTAAAACTTATAATTACCATGAAATCTGAATGACGCACATCTCTGAGTATTACAATTGGATGTGAACAAGGATTTTCCTTAGAAATTGTTCTAAAATATGTAAAAGAGTAACATCTGCTAGGTCTTCTGTAGTTTGTAAACTTTCAAAAGCACTAAGAATGTTACTTTGAAATCTGGTCCATTTTAAACAGAATTTCGATAAGAAGGTAATTAAATAATACATCAAATTCAAACTATTAACGGTAATATTAAAATGAAAACAATATAATTTTTGAAAACCAATAAATTAAAAATAACCACGTATTAAATTATATTGAAAACACTCTATGCTTAAGCAAAATAATATTAAATTGAAACATCTCCTTCTCGGTGTAGCGATTTCTCTGTGAGCATATTATTTTTTTGTTTCTTAGTGCAACTTTCTAGCTCTATCAATCCATAATTTTTACAATTTATTAATTTATAAAGGTATCACACTTATAAAATAATTATTTTTCACCTTTAAATAAAAAAATTAGAAGTTTCAGATACCACTACAATATCAAATTTTACATTACAACGTAAAGTATTCACTTTTTTTCTCAATGACAGATTTAAACGCGTCTTTTTCCACGATCACTACTTC